>VKHL01000005.1:0-405539 GCA_015146655.1 Ochromonas danica
CACACACACACACACACACACACACACACACACACACACACACACACACACACACACACACACACACACACACACAAACTGTCATTATTGAGAGAGAGAGAGGAAGACAGTGTTGCTTACCAATAGGCATGTATTCTTCCAATAGGGATAGTCTTAACATTGCTAAGTCATATAGACAAGAATAGAAAGCTATCATTTTAGGTCTAATTCCAGGAACTCCTTCCTTTCTCCAATCATCATATGCAGCAGTGCCAGTAAATCCATCTCCTATTATTAACACATCCCACAAAGCGACAACAATAACACATAGCAACAACACATGGTAGCAGTAGGTATAACAACAGCAGCAGCAGCAGACCAGCAAAACAGACAGACATACCAACAGTCATCAATATATGTAAACATCATCGTCATCATCATCATCATCATCATCATCATCATCATCATCGTCATCATCATCATCATCATCATCATCACATGTAATCATTATATATCAAATTAATCAAATAATAACAGACAGACAAAGAATACTTACCTAACATAGCTGTTAGTTTATCAAATACACGATATCGTATAACTAATAATTCTGATTCATTATATTCTCTTACAGATTCTTGTAAACAATATAAAATCTTTTTTGTTAATTCTTCAATTTCTAAAGCATATGTTACTAATTCTATACCAGTTTGATTAATCTGTTTTTCTAATTGATTTACTTTTTCTTGATTTATTGATACATTTAATCGATTTAATGTCTCTTGTAAATGAGAGAAATCAAATACCATCTCATCATCATCATCATCATCATCATCATCTTCATCATTCTTATTAATCCCATCATGTTGACTATCTTGATCTATTTGTTGTAAAGCATGAAGGACAGCATCTGCTTGTTGTTGTTCTTCCATTCGTTTTAATTCTAAATCCAAATATTCATCATCTAAATTTCGACTATTTTCTTCACCCATCAGTACTAGTTTTTCCACTTTCTTAGCTATCAATCAATTAGTTGATAATAGTAATACACGACAAAAACAACACCAACAATTAGAAAGAGAGTGTGTGTGAGATGACATGATATGAAGCACAGAACAGTAGAAGAGAATAGATGAATAGTCAGTCTACTTACCAATAACATCTTCATCTTCGTCTAATAGAAGATCATTATCATTATCATTGTTATCATTATCATCATCTTCTTCTTCATTGTCTTGATTTGCTGACTTCTTCTTCTTCTTCTTCTTCCTGTTCTTCTTCTTGTTGTTGTTGTCAACTTCTTCATTAGAGGTATTAAGATATTGTGCAATAAGTTGATCAACATCATCATTATTATTGTTATTAGCAGTATTGTCAGCATCTTTCTTCTTGTTATCTATATTGACAGATGGTAATAATGACAATTGTTGTTGAGTCGCCATACCTAACTGAGGCTGACCACTACCACTACCATTACCATTACCACTACCACTACCAACAACAGGTTGACCACTACCTCTGCCACTGCCACGACTGATTATCATAGTCTGATTAACTTGACTATTAAACTCTAATCTTTGTTCTAAAGTAGATGATAAAGGAACATCTTCTTTCTTTGCAAAGACATCTTCTAATAGTAATCGTATCTCATGAGGTAATTCTTCATTATTACTACCTAATAACTCTTTAGCCTTTTGATAGGCTTCACTTAAAAGATCAAAATATTCTCCATGTTGTCTCATAGCAACCATAGCTAAAGCAGTAGCTAATTGCCATTCTTCATATTTCTCATATTGTCGTATTGTATGCCAAGCAAGAGTTACAGTTGATAAATCTAAAACATGTAATACTTGTGATAAATGTTTAAAAAGACCTGATTGATCTTGATATGATAATAACTTAACTAGATAGGATGGTAATGAAAGTCTACATGAGTTAGTTATACTAATAGTATGTAACTCATCCTCATGTAAATGTTTACAATGTAATCGTAAGTATTTATCTAAATTACGACCTTCTGTTGATATCACATTATCAGTAAATGCCATTTGACTTGGTAAAGAACGATTAAAGGCATCAAAGAAATCCCAAGAGGTATTAGGTAAATACATAGGAGCATAACGTGATGAAATCAAAGTTTGAGGTTGTTTTGAAGATTTGCTCTTCTTATTGGATGATGATGATGACGTGGCTTTCGTGGCTTTCATTCTTCTCTTGGAGGGTTATTAATTATTCATATTACTGTTACTACTACTACTACTACTACTACTACTACTACTACTACTACTACTGCTATAGTGTTACTGCTTCTATTTTAGATCTCTCTCAATCAAAAACAAAACAGTCAAACCATGGTGTTGGTGATGATTATCATTCTCTTATTAAGTTAATAGTCTCCCATCACATGATGAAACGGTCTGTAACAACTGTGACATGTTGTTAAGTTAAGATTGGACGGTGTGTTTAGGTATCGTGTGATATAATATTACAACCTGGTAAGTAATTTGCTGGTAACAATGTGTTGGCTAATTTATAGCTATACAATAATAATGTATACAGACCTATAAATGGGGATAGATTCATATCTATAGTCTACAGCCATCATCTTCCTATAGACCTAGACTAACCCTTCAGTCAGCTATTTCAGCATCTTCGTAACTAAGTACTCTCATCAATTTATACCAAACTAGCCAAACAACATCATGAATTAGATACTTTAGGTTTAATAAAAATGATTCCATCTGATAACCTCCCCTCCACTGTCCGTCAGAAATGCATTTTAATCAATCAACTAGTATTGTTTATTCAGTAATGGTCATACTGTACATCTAAATAGTGATGATGACGATGATGATGATGATGATGATGACTCCTAACAAAGAATGTTACCAAAGTCTTCTTAAGTTAATTCACACAGACTAGTCTAACAAATTAACTATGAAGACAATGAATGGAACTAAACGACAAAAATCAACTATGATATGATCATCAAAATTTCACTCTAGTTGATTCCATTAGAACTCATTAGTACCTTTCAAAACATAATCAAAAGCAACAATAGACTTTAATCCATCTCTTAAATGAGGAATGATTAAACCTTTGACACGGTCATGTTCTGGGTGAGGAATGTATCCATCTCGTGCAGCAATGCTTTCAAATACCATAGAAAATCCATAGTTATAAGTCTGATTTAATCCTTCAGAACTCTCATAAGGTCCATAAGAGAAGGAAAGAATACCAGGAACAAGATTGTTTTCTTTTATTTCAATTAATGCTTGAAAAATAGCATTAATATCGGCTTGAGAAGTTTCATCTTTAAAGTCAAAAATGACATTATGAATTACACGTGGTCCACTCATTCTTTTTCTTTGTTGTTGATGATAATCACAATACAATGCTGGGGTTGTTGTTGTTGTTGTTGTTGTTGTTGTTGTTGTTGTTGTTGTTGTTGTTGTTTTGGTGTTGCGCAAGATGGAAGTGTTGCAGTCAACTATTATTGTGTTGCGTGGATTTCTGGCTTTGTGTCTGTTGTGTTCTGTCTAGCTGTCTAGCTGTCTAGCTGTCTAGCTGTCTGACTGTCTGACCGTCTGACTGTCTGACTTCGTTGCAGCAAGAAGATAGAGGAAGAAGAACAACAACAACAACAATAAAAGAACAACCACAACTAATAGACTATCAGCTATCACTATTCGCAAACACATTAATTCAACCATTTGTCTTTCATTCATTCTTTAAATAAAAAGAACATCATAGTAAAAAAGAAGAGAAGATGCTAGGAATTGCATTAGTTTTGTTATTATCATTGTTTTGTCAATTTTCATCTGCATTAAATACACGACTATCAGGAAAGACTCCTTCTTTACGATATTCACCTCTCTTCAATCATCATCATTCAGCCTATGCTGCACCCTTTGGTAATAAAGTTTCTCAAGAACGTACACTTTCAACTTATTTACACGATAACATGCCAAAGAAGAAAATTGCATTATTAGGGTCAACTGGATCAATTGGCACACAGACACTGGACATCTGCCAGGCGAAACCTGACCTCTTTGAATGCGTGGCTATGGCAGCAGGAGGGAATATTGACCTCCTAGCAAAACAAATTCTCACATTTCGACCAAAAATTGTTTCGATTCGGCAAGAAAGTGATCGTCAACGATTAGAAGATACACTTCTTTCTCATGGATTATCACGTCATAAATTCCCTATAATCGTCTCTGGTGATGCTGGTATTATTGAAGTAGCTACCTTCCCCGAGGTAGAGACAGTGGTAACAGGGATTGTTGGTTGTGCTGGTTTACTCCCTACTGTCAGAGCTATTGAAGCAAAGAAGACGATTGCCTTAGCGAATAAAGAGACTCTTATTGCAGGTGGTCCAGTCGTAGTGCCTTTATTGAGAGAGAAAGGTGTAGATATGCTTCCTGCTGATAGTGAACACAGTGCTATCTTCCAATGCTTACAAGGCCTACCAAAAGGTATTCATTCTTACATCATGTAGATTGACTCTTGTTTAGCATGTTTCTTATCTCTGTGATTCTCTTCTACAGGCTCATTACGTTCTGTCACTCTCACTGCATCGGGTGGTGCTTTCCGTGATTGGGCAGCTGCTGATTTACATCGTGTCACTGTTGCTGATGCTCTCAAGCATCCAAACTGGGCGATGGGAGCTAAAATCACTGTTGATAGGTAGGATATACTTGACTTTGTTAGTTTCTTCCATGCCTCATGTAGTAACATACTACACTTCCTTCTTGAATTAGTGCGACGATGATGAATAAAGGTTTGGAAGTCATTGAAGCCCATTATCTCTTTGGTGTTCCTTATGATAAGATTGACACTGTTATTCATCCACAATCTATCATTCATTCTTATATTGAGACAGTGGATAGTTCTGTTATTGCTCAACTTGGTCTGCCTGATATGCGATTACCTTTGTTATACTCGTTATCTTGGCCTCATCGTGTAGAGACTGACTATGACCGACTTGACTTGAAGAAGTTACAAAAACTGACATTCCAAGAGGTTGATCATAAGAAATATCCTTGTGTTGCCTTAGCTTACGCGGCTGGTCGACGTGGTGGTTCAATGACAGCTTGTCTTAATGCTGCTAATGAACGTGCTAATGAACTCTTTCGTTCTGAAAAGTTATCCTTCTTAGGTATACCCGCTGTCATTGAGAAGGTATGCAGTCTTCATGAAGGGAAAGGCTTTGTTTCTCATCCATCATTACAAGATATTATTGAAGTTGATCGTTGGGCAAGATTAGCTGTGGATGAGGAACTTACTCGTTTATCTTCTAATCTACTCTATTCTAATGCTTAAGAGAAGGGGTTGCATATCTACTAGACGATGTAATAAATAATACAAAGATATAATACACTATGTTCATTACCATGTAGTTTAATTTACATCTCTTTCATGTTGTTAACACCATCACATCCAGTGGACAGTGGACAGTGGACAGCAGTGGACATGTTATCATAGTTATTGTCAGGAGGAGATCAAAAGTTGTTGTTGGTGAGGCTTACGCGATCGAAAACACCAAACCCGTAAAAGAAGGTTTATAACTATGAAGTCTGTCTAGTCAAACCCTGTCCAATCCAAAACCAACACAAAACATCGTCAACAACAACAATCAATATCTATCACAACTTCTCATTCTAGTTCTATACTACTAGCAGTCTATCTTACCCCCTGTCCTTTTGTCTAGTCCAATCCAGTCTATTATTAACAGAATAGAATAGAATGACAAAGATTGATATTCATGAGGTAATTTTCTTCTCATTTTTGAAAATAAAAAATATAAACGAAATTGTTTCAAAATAAATCAAAAAACAAAACAAATCACAAATAAAATAATGTTCAAAAAATAAATAAATTCAATCTATGTGATGTGTGTCTAATACTAGATAACAAGATGGTTAATGACGTTGGATGAACCTCAAGAAAAGACAGGAGAAAGAGAGTCTAATCTGTTAATTCTTATTAATGGTGTTGGTAGTTGGATTCTAAAGTTTCGTTATGATGGAAATATTTTGAATCATAGGTATAAAGCAAGTCATTTCTTGTTGATTTATACTAGCTGTTTGTTAGTTGATAGACCATCTCATGCCATGTCATGTCATCTCATCTCATCTCATCTCATGTGTATGTCACTATAGTGTTATATGATGTCAGTGTTATGTCTATTTCACTATAGTGTATGTCATACGGTGTATCTCATGTGTGTATATGTCATGCTTGTGTCATGCCTCTGTCACACGGTTTATGTCACATCACACAGTATATATCTCTTGTGTGTATATACTGTATACCATGTGTACTATCTATTGTGTTTGTCTGTCTATCCTCAACTGCCATTACATTTATATTACCTTACCAATTATACTGAACTATTCACTCCATCCCATATATTACATACTACTACCTTTCTTCTGAGTTTGGTCCA
Organism: Ochromonas danica; assembly: GCA_015146655.1. Lineage (NCBI taxonomy): Eukaryota > Chrysophyceae > Chromulinales > Chromulinaceae > Ochromonas > Ochromonas danica. The sequence goes on from VKHL01000005.1 coordinate 6,428, forward strand.
TCTCAACTCTGTTTCTTCATCATCACCTTCTCATGTCTTTGTTTCTCTCTCTCTTGTCTGTGCTGTTAGTTCTTTGGTCATTCCTCCAGGGGATGGATGGATAGAAGGAACTTTCACTTTCCCTTCTTTTGACATCTTCCAAGAGACTATCTTAGGAGTACGTAGCTTATCTACACTTGTTAATAAAGGCTGTGTGGAGTATGTTGGTCGTCCAGGAGATGTTACTAACGATAATAATGGGTCATCAGAGATGGTGTCATTCTTGTCTAAGAAGATTGACAGAGCATCTGAAAATTATGCTAATGATGATAATATCAGTTCACCAATACGTGGGATACGAGTAACAACATCGGATGCTATTCAACCATTAAAACAAGGATGGTTATTAAAGAAAAGAGATATCATGACAGGTAACAAACAAACACTATAACCTAACCCCCTTCCCCACACTCAGACATATACACACTTGCATATATGTACAGACTTTACATGTACATATGTATACACGCAAAATATGGGATATTCATCATTGCACTATATACTCAGTGTTTACTACTTCTACTGCTACTACTACAATGGTATTAGTGCTAATCTGTGTGTTACAATGGTATTGTTGTTATATATACTGTAGGATGGAAATGTCGTTATTTTGAAGTCTTCCCAGGTCGTGCTAACTATTATGCTGATGAAAATGCTCCTGTACGAGGTAGTATTTCATTAGTTGGTGCTATTGTACATCCAGTACAAAATATGAAAACAAAACATCGTAAAGGATATCTTGGTTTTGTGTAAGTCAACATCCATTCATAACAACTGCTGGTAGAGGATAAATGATAACATAATGTTATGTTATGCTATGCTATGATGATAATGTTGATTTAGTGTGGAAACGAAGAATCCTGATAAGTTATTGAAATTAGCTTCAGAAAGAGCAGATTCTGCTGGATATATTGAAGCAACAAGTTGGCATCAGGTAACGATTATCATATGTAGTATTAGTATATGTTGTCTATGGGTGTTACACTGTCTGTATGTTGTCATTGTCATTGTAAATACAATAGGCATTCAAAGTAGCAAGTGTAGCAAGTCCTCCAGCAGATAAACCATCTACTTCATCACCATCTCGTTCTAAACATGGCAAAACTATACGTGGTAGTATTAATGGACATGGTGGAGTAGAGAAGATGATTCTAGATGATGATGATGATGATGGCAGTCTTATTCCTTTATCCAGAGATTATGAAGATAGTTTAGATATGAAAGAAGTCTTTTGTTATGCTCTGGTCTTCCTTCTTTTAGTCTTCTCTTTACATTATCTCTATCATTATAAGCATTGGATGGATGGTAGAATCTATATTGCTTTTCTAATTGTTCTCTCTATTCTTGTTATTATCTTTATTCAAGAGTTTTTCATCCCCATGGAAGAAAATGCTCGTCATAGTCAAAATGCAAGGAAACCATTCAAACAAGCAATGTCTAAATTGGTTCTGAATATCAAGTCTTGTACTTCATCTCATCGGATTGTAATACCATCATCTGTTACTACTCCAGGTGCTGCTGTTGCTGTTGATTCCTCATCAATCTCTGCTCCTTGTGGTTCACCTTCTGATGTTAAGAAAGACAAGAATAATATGAATGGTAATACAACTAGTAGTCTACGACCATTACTTGCTCGTGCACAAAGTTTTGGTTCAAGTGGAGATGAGAATGAAAGTCATCGACGTGATGTGAAAGTACCAACATCAGAGAGGAAAGAACGACGACCAAGTCTAGCTAAGTAACATTCATTAACCTACTCTACTACCTTCCTTTCCAACCATCCCCTGCTGGCTTGTTTGTTACTACAATAATAGTAGCTGGCTAGATAAGGAGAGATATTCAAATATGACATTTTCATGATATGAATAATGTTATGATGTGAGAGTTGTTTGTTTATGAACTCATTGCTTCCCATTGGTTGGGATTGATGGTATGGTATGAGATGAGATGGACATGGTGTAGTTATAGGATGCAATAGCAATGCCATTGTTGTTGTTGTTGATTTGTTTGTCTTTCGTCTTTGTTTTTATTATTAACTTCATTCTGAAACCTCTTTGTCCTCCTCTGACTAATTCAAGAGGATAAACTGTTGTAGTAGTAGTTATGTTTCATTCTCTCAAGAGTGCAAGAGTATTGATTGTCTTATTCTGTGTGAGAGAGAGAGAGGCAGGTCTGCTCTAACTAAGGGTGGAGACATGATCTATGGTCTATATGTAATAGGGAACTATCCAACAAGAGGTCTATTAGATGCCCATGATCCTATCCTCTGCTTGGATAGCCAAAAGTAGACAGAAAGAGGAGTTAAACAGCATCTTCAAAGTCATAATCACATCCTCGTGTTGTAGCAATCATCTTGTAATATTCGCCCACTGCCATCTAAAAGAACAACAAACAATACATTCATAGCGCATTGTACATACATACATACATACATACACACACACACACACACACACACACACACACACACACACACACACACACACACACACACACACACACACACACACATACATACACACACACACACACACACACACACACACACACACACACACACACACACACACACACACACACACACACACACACAAGAGAGATGATGACGATGATAATGACAACAAGGGGTAATAGTCTATATACTCACCAAAAGATCACCATCAATATCAAATTCTCGTAATTGATCTTCTAATTCTTTCTCTAATAGATTCTCTCCTAATCGTGCAAAAACAACACGTAATTCTGTTGGACCAATATTACCTGATTTTTCACGATCAAACAGTTCATACGATTCATTTAATTCATTAGCTACCCAATTAGGTAATTTCATACAAGTTAATACAATTTCTAAGAATCGATCAAAATCAATATCTCCGTTATGTAACTTTGGATCAGATTCAGTGACGGACATTCCTAATGCTTTTAATGTAATTGCTAATTTAGCAACAGGTAAGATACCAGTGCCTTCAGAAGCTTGTGCAAAGGTTTCTTCTAATTCAGCAAACATTTCCTTAGTGAGGTTTTGTCGAAGTGATTCATTGACTGCCCCATGGGTAACACTATTAGGTGTTGGTCCACCAGTAGGACCACCAGCTCCAGCTCCAGCTCCAGCAACAGGTGTTAAATTACTACTTATGATGAGTGGTGAAGGGACAGCAATGGATAGTCTATTGGCTGCTTTGTTCATTTGTGATGATACTGTACAATGTTTGGGTTTGTACTGTAAGAGGAGATAGAGAAAGAATAGATGATGATTTCGTTTTGTTTTTGGCTGATGATGAGGGAGAGGTGAGGGAGTGAAAACTGACCAATCTGGGGTTTTAACTAGTATTTTACATTGAGAAAAGTGATACTACTACTAGCCAGCGAGACGGATACAATATGTAACAGATGATATACTATGTGATCAATATGTCATATATTCTATCATTACATTGGTTTCTCGACATGTTCATCGAGGTAGTGTGTCATTCCATTCACTTGTAGGTACCAGTATCAATTTCGGCATTGTTTAGTCCGGTGTTGTAGACTAGGATTCCAATCACTATTTATGTTTGTTGACAGAGAGCCGTTTCACTCCCACTACTCCACTAGACGACTTTCGAATGCGTTTATATGACTTATTTCTCAAGTATTCGGGGTTATCACCTAGATGCAAACAGTGAAACGCCTGCTGTGTTGGCTTGCTTTGCTCATCTTCTGACCCTCTTGAAGGGCATTGACCAACCTTCTCCTCTTTCTCTTTTTATATTACTCTATCCTTACTTATGACAGGGTTAAATCCACCTCGTATACGTTCACCAGGTTCTCCTATAGCAGCAGCAGGTGGTGTTGTTGGTGGTTTAGAAAAGACCACCTCTTTTCGTGAAGCAACACTTTCTCCACCACGACGTACTGTCAATGATGCTTATAAGAAAACATCATTCGTTATTAAAGATCCTGAAACAGTCTTTGGAACAGGTTCTCGTCCTCCTTTAATGGAACCTACCGCAGGACCTGGACCTGGTGCTTATGCTATTAAAACCACAATGGGGAAATTGATGGAATCTCATATTCCTTCTCCATGTCAATTCTCTTTACGTGGTCGAACCAAATTTGGTGATCCTAATGCTAAAGCATTATCTAAGACAGTTGCTAATGAACCCGGGTAAGTACTCCACCTCATACACACTCATACATATATATATACATCCACACACATGTTTACGTATATACTGTATGTACATTTCTCACTCACACACACATAAATTACATTGCCTTACCTTTTGTTGTTTTTAGTCCTGGACAATATGATCTGAAAGGAAAGTTTCTAACGGGTAAAGATCCTCGAAAATCAGCTTTTCCTAAAGCAATTCAACCACGTGATAAATCTTTCCTTGGACCTGGTCCAGGTAGTTACAAGACATTACAAAGTATGGGGAGACAAGTCTTATCAACTAAGAATGACTCACCTATCTTAGGATTTCCTAAAGCAGATCGTCCTACTTTAATTCCACCTGGTATTACAGATATTGGACCAGGTGAATATAAACCACCACCAGCTGCTTGTGAAATTCAATTAGATAGTCGTAAGCCTACCTTAGGTCGTGTAAGATTTGGAGAAGGTTATAAGACTGGTGGACATAAACCACCTCCTAATCTGAATGATCCTACTCCTGGACCTGGTTCATATCGTATTCCTGGTGGTATTGCAACAAAAGCACGTGGTTCACCATTTCGTGATTCACCAACAGCTGTAATGAGTGGCCGTGAGAAGTTTGGCAGTCCATGGGGATAATAATAATAAGAAGTACTACTACTGATAGAGAGTCTAGGATGATCATGATATGCTTAGCTCTCATGTCTTCTTCTTCGTCTTCTCTTTGTATAAAGTCTATTATGAATTAGTATGTGATAATGTAGCGGTCAAGTCAAGTCAGACAGATAATGATGTTGTAATACAAATTGTCATTCACATCATTTGAATTGAATTGAATTGAATTGAATGCCTTGGGAATAGAAAGTTTTAGTGTTAACGAGCAGCCAAAGTGGTCTGTTTTGCATGTCTTAATGTGTCTCCAGGAACTCATGTTCCACAGCACGAACAATATCTTTCAAAGCCTCAGCACGTCGAACTTTGCCACTGAAGTCAACCCAACGACGAGAGAGTTGCTTGACTTCATCAAGCTGATCCACACGGAAAAGATAGCGAACGATGGCTTTCAAGAGTTCCTGAGAAGAAGAACTCTTTTCTTCACCATCTTTAGCAGCTTTCTGGATGGTCTTCTCTAATGGAGCAATCATATCTTCCACATAAACAGCTGCAGCACTTGGACCAAGTTGACAGATGCGAGGCAACATCTACAAACACACACACACATACACACAAAGAATGACAAATGTGATCAGTTAATATAGTACATCGTTGAGGTATTACAATAGCAATACCTGTAAATAGAGAAGTTTAATATCATCCAAATCACCCAAAAGTTGAGAAGAGATTTGTAAGACTGCATTAGCATCAAATCGTTCTGGTAGATTTGACATAATCGTTTCCAAACATGCCAAACAAAGCTTTCGTAAAGGTAAGTTATCATCCACACGATGTTTAAAAGGACCTAAATCCACAACACGTTCTAACTTGATTAACAATGTTTCCATGAGAACAGGATAGATATCCTGTACAACATAACTACTAATAACTTGTGGATTATGATGCATTACAGTATTCACCATAAGTAAAGAAGCTCTTTTCACTTCCAAATCCTCATCATGAAGTAAAGGAAAGAAATGTGGAAGAATTTGATGGAATGCCTCGCTCTGTTCATTTGTTAATGGTCGAGCAAAAGCTGACTTCCAAGCTGAAGCAACCACAATTAACACATGCTTATTCTCACGATTACTATCATAAAGATGAGTTAATAAAGGAACCAATCGACTAGTTGATAGAGTAGTTAAGATACCCAAGCAGTCTGATAGGATATTACGAATTGAATCATCATCATGACTTGTTAAAGAAGATAGAAGGTTTAAGATTTGATCTAGATAACTTTGATAATCAACTTTCTTATGGATATTGTATAATAAGATATTTTCTTTCAGAGCAAGCAATAAGAGATAAGTTGTACGTACTTCTTGACTCTGTGATAAGGAAGTTAGAAGAAGAGGTAAGAAGCTAGGCATGTTACCAATAGTCATATAGCCAAGAGCATGTGCTGCAGCTTGTTTAATCTCTTCAACAGAATCTTTAAAGCATTGGAAGAGAAGTTGAGAGAGATTTGGAATATGAGAAAGATCATAATATTGTCCAATTTCACCAATAGCTAATAATGCTAAGACAATATGATTTACTCTCTTTTGAGCAATGGAAGTATTCCCATCAGTTGCCATAGAATGCAAATAACCTTCTATGTCAATAGTAAAAGTAATCATTGTTTGTTCTAACTGATCTTGTGGTAATGCCATAGAAATTCCTGCAAGACATTTCGCTAAATTAGACAAACTTTGCTTGTTGCCAATAGAACCCACTGCATTGGCTCCAGTAGAAGAAGAGGATGACGAAGTAGCAGACTCAGCAGTCACAAGGTTACTCTCTGTTGATTGCTGATAGAGACTATTAAACACCTCACGGAAAGGAAAGAGAGGATGATTAGAAGACACTAAAGTCTTCAACAAACCAATCAAACTTTCCAATGCAACTCCTTGTGTCAAGGAAGAACGAGCTAACATAATCAACTTTGGATAAATATACTTAGCAAGTAACGGTGCAGCTATAGCAGCATTCTTTACCAAAAGACTACTAGCTAATGCAATAGCCAAGTGAGCCACATAGATATCATTATCATTCACTAAAGCAGAGACTTCTTTCAATATAGTCTCATAGAAGACTTCTTCAATCTGTGTCTTTACATTCTCTACTATTGCAATTAATGTCTGTAAGGTCAAGATTTTGAGATTGCGACTATATTGTTTACAAAATAAGGCAAATGAAGCCATAGATCCTTTTAACAAAGAAGAAAGATCCATCAATAAAGGTGATCGAGCAATCATTTGAATAGCTTTCAGAGTTGCAAGACGAGTTGTCTCATTCTCAAGACGTTGTTGATAAACAGTCAACACAGATGGAAAATTATCAATCAGATGATCTCCCAAATAAGCGAAACATACACCCATGGTACCAATAGCACCTTCTTTGATCTCTGAGTCAATGTCTAATGCAGATAAACGAGCCATGATAGTCTGATAAATACTTTCCAAATGAGGTTGGAAAGCATAGTCACTGTCAGTAACAACATTGTCTTCAGTCATTGCGCTTTGTTCATCTTTTTCACCCACTACAGAAGATGAAATGTTCTGGTGGAGAACAATGGAAGGTCGCATACGTTTGATCGCTACGGCAAGCAATCTTAATGCTTCAGCAATTATCTTAAACCATTGCTCTTGAGCAGCTTGTAGAATAAGTGGTAAGAGCTTGCTAAGACTTCCTTGTACAGTGCTCGCCCTGTGATAGCCGAATGCTGTACGGAGCAGCTGCAATGCCTCCAACTTCAAAGTCTAAGAATATACGGTATGCAATATGTAAGATAAAGCCAGCAATACCTTCAAAACAAGCAAAAAGTTCAGTTCTAACCTGATTCTTGTCTTTCAGGAGGTTCTCAATAATACCAAATAACTTGGGTAAATGCTGATCAAGACCACCCTAAGGATAACAGCATCAACAACACAAACGTTAGCAACAATCAAGGAAAACACAAACGTTGGCGACATTCCCATAACTCTCAACCTAGCATATCTAACATGCAGAGGAAGATAATACCTGTGTAGCCACCACGAGTGTCTTCAACATAATCAACGCTTCTGTCTTAACTTTAACAGATTTATCTTGTAGTAGAGAGAATGACATGGTGATAATCTTATCACTTCGATTAACAACTTCATTCAATAAAGACGGTTGACGTCCAAGTGGATAACCAAGTTGTAAACTTCCCATATCCACTTCCTTCTCTACCTCGCGACGATTATATGCGGATGCATTCACTTGTAGAAGATGAGTATAAGCTTTAATAATATCAATCTTTACATTCTCTTCACGTTCTTTAAAACGACTTAATAACTCTTCTGCAATCATTGAAAAGATTTCCTTCATATGTTGACTATGATTTGTAATGATAGCATCAATGACTTTCACAGCAGCTTTACGAACTTTCCACGATCCATCATCATCCTCTGATCCAGCAAAATCTTCTGCGTCATATTCATTACCATAGTCATCGTCTTCTCCACCAAGATTCTCATTATCACTATCATAGAAGTAGTTGGGATCATACTTCAAGAAGGCAAAGGAGACAGCAAGGATATTCGGGATATGTGAAGCCACTTCTTTAGGACAATGTAAGACAAACGATTCTAGACCTGGGAAGCAAGACTCTCTCAAATCATTGGCAGCTTCAGTTTGTAAAGATTCATCATTTGGATCACCACAAAAGGTAATGAATAAAGGGATAATCTGTCCTAAACTGCGACTTAGACGATGTCCAACATGACGAGAAATGGTACCAATCGTTTGAATTAAAGTACGTGATTCTTGAGAAGTTGCTCCACCAGAGGAAGTATTCAATTCTTGGATACGATTTAATAAAATAGTCATTAACTCTGTCAATAGAAGATCATTAGAAACCACAGCTAAAGCACCAAGACAATTCATTGCACGTTTTCTTAAAGCTGCTTTATTGGATTTAAGAATATCCAAAAGTGCCGTGACAATACTAGAATGTTGAGCTTCTAATAGATGACCAAATCTCTTTAATAACTCAAAGAGATTCTCAAGACATTCACGTTTAGCATCATCTGTAACAGCATGAAGTACACCATTTAATAATTTGGCACCTAATCTCTCACAAACCAATGGTCCCATTGCTTCAGAGACATCAATGATTAATGTCTTTAAACCAATAGAATAGATATCTCGTAAAGCATCTTGACCAGCCACAACTAGATCAGATAACTTCTTACAAATCTCTCCAATTTGATTTTGATGTACTTTCTTCACTAAGACAGCTAAACATTTCACTGCTACAGATTGGACATCATTAGATGGATCATCTGCAAAACCACCCCCACCCCCCCCACCACGACAAGCCAACGTTAACACCACAAAACCACACAGACACATCCAGCATTAGCAACACTCACAGCATATGATGACAAGGACAGTACAATATAGCACTTACCAAGTTGCTTGAGAATAGCAGAACAAATCTTTTGTTCAATAATTTCATCAATTTTAACATCCTTACTTAGCATATTACATAAGTCATTCGTGGCCATATAACGTTCATCTTTATCCCAATTAGACGTTTTTTCAATTAATTGTAATAAAGAAGAAGAATTCATTTTTTTTTCGTGATATGATTTCGATTTTCAAATGTCAAATCCAATAAAAAAAAGCAAAAAAAACCAAGCTGTCAATTGCAAAAGTGGAGATGAATAAGTAAAGAATCAATGTTTCTTCTTATTCTTTCAAGAGCAGATCTTCAATGGATCTATTCAATAGGAGTTGATATCAGGTGATTGCCTTTCGCTTCTTCTCGAACCCTCTCTCAGGCCCTCTATCCATGGAATGCTACATGGATTCCATTATCTTTTTGGCGAACACCATCATGGAAAGATGGAATAACGTGTGGATTCCATCACATCCATTCCCAACACAGCCGCTCAATAACCATGAAAACAAACTAATCCCAATAACTTCCGCTTGTTGCATCCTTTGAGAGATTTTTGCATCATGCATTTAGCTATTTGTATATGGGGATTAATGAGATCCATACAATTTACTATAAATACCTATCACACGCATATTTTAAGAATAATTCATGGATATGGACATACTTATGAGGTCTTTGTTCATACTTATAACTTCTCACATACTTATATTAATCCACGTAATAATGAATCTGGAGAAGTTAAATTTGATAACTGGAAACTTTTACAACCTAATTATATCTATATAGAAGATCAAGATGACTTTGATCAACGAATTAATGGATTGCTTTATCAAAGTCAAGGTGATCCCTGGGTGAATGATTTCCATTCTTTTCAAAATCATCTACGATCTTTAAACTCATTACATCATGTCACCATGGCTGTAGAGAGTATGTCCAAACACGTTCATTATGATGGAATTATCTTCCTTCGACCTGATGTGCGATTCCTCCATACCTTACCTATCTTCCTCTTAGAAGAAGCAGTTGCTAACCCATGGAAATCACAGTCAAACACTGGGAAACGATCATCTTCTCTACGAGGAAGAAGGAAGGCCTGTGATCAAACTCTCTCCTCCTTCCCTTCTTCTCATATCCTCTTCCTACCAGATTTCCATCGTGCTTGTAAAGGAGGCGAATACAATGATCGTATGGCTATGGGAGATCTGCATGGTGGATTATTTTATGGAAAGAAACTCCAAAAGGCGTTAATCTATTCCTTGGTTCGCCAACTCCATTCAGAAGTCTTTACTCATGAATATCTTCGTCCCAATGCCAAGAACATTGTGACAAAACAAAGTCATTCATTGGACAAGGGCATTAATAACGATACCATAAGTCAAAATATCTCTTTATGGGAATCATGGGCGAATTATTCAAAACCTACAGTTGAAATTGTTGAAATGCCTTTTCGTTTTCGACGTGTTCGTATTACTGGAGCGGAGGATCATCGAGACAATAGGACTGTCTTTGATCCTTATCAACCGAAACCAGGTGTTAAAGCGGATTTTATAAGTTGGATATATGGTATGTTTCAAAAGAAGAGAAAATGTGCTCCGAACCTTTTAGTTTCGGTGAAGAAGACAAAGGAGATCGAGAAATGTTTTCGTGGTCGTTTCAATACAACTGATACCTCTTCGCTACAGTCCAATCGGCAGATTCGTTGTAAACATGCCCGTGTTGATTTAGCTGCAGGTATTGTTGAAGATGGAAAAAGATCCCTGGCAATTATTCCTAAAAAGTGTCATTGGTCTAACCAGTCGACGCTCCATGAATAGTGAAGTGGGATTATATAATAGTAAGTGATAGTTTGTGATCAAGTGGTGAGGCTTTGTAGATTCGGAGGAGAACTTTTGTAGTCGGTGTAAGTAGCTTTATAATTCGGTAGTTCTAGTCAACAATATTTTTACTGCAGTGCTAAATTTTATGATTTGATTTTATGGTTTGACATTGGTCTGATCAGCCAACGTCTTGAAAAGTGGGATCGTATAGAAGCAAGTGATGGCTTGTGATCAAATGGTGAGACTTTGTAGATTCGGATGAGAACTTTTGTAGTCAGTTTCAGTGTAAGTAGCTTTATAATTCAGTAGCTAGTTTTAGCCAACAATATTTTTTACTACAGTACTAAATTCTACCCCCATGGTTATCTACACTTGTCTGATCAACAGAAGAATCATCAACAGCCAACAATAGTACGAAATAACGAAAAGATTCGATGCAATTGGGAAACACACATACACACACTTTCCCCCACTCATGGCACATACATCATGCTTTAAAGAAGGAAGAGATCGATCACGCGTATACCTTTTCCATCTTGTAAACCCGATTGTTGTTGTCCATGAAAACGGTAATACTTACATTCAAGTCTAAAACCTCCGGTTTTATGTCCAGCTTGAAATTAGTCCAATTAACCGGAGACGAGACTACGGAAATGGCTTCTGACAATGGCAATGAGCCAACCACTCCTCGTCCAATAAGAAGCTCAGTGTATGCCCAGATCGGAACAGTGTGTAGATTATTCTTCTCATCTTTTACTTCAAGGAAAACGTCTCGAATGCGAGTACCGCTAATATGAACATCGATAATCAACTGACATCCACCTTGGTGCAAATGTTGCTTGATTTGAGCATTTTTCAAGACAAACATGAAATCAGGTGACGAGCTCATCAACTCTACCAGAAAGTCCACAATATGATCTACTCCCGATAATTCGCGAATGGGTTTAATCAGGGTGTAACCATCCATCTTCTTGAAATCCACCATACGCAAGGAACGGGTGGAGGTGCTTCGTGTAAATTGAGCAAACGCTTCAAAATCACCACAATTGGCAACATTAGCTAACATAATAGGGAACTCTCGGCGAAAATCTCGTTTAGGGATGCGAGTGAAAAGACTGACCCGTCTCCAAGCTCTTGCTGGCAATGGGCGGGGCGTTAAATCAATTTCCTCATCCTCCAAATTATCATCAGAATTATTGCTCAATCGACAGCTCTTTGCGAGTGAAACATCACTGACTTCAGAAACAGAAGGCGATCGTTCGCGTTTAAGACAGACAATTCTCTACAAGGCAACAAAGTAGCAGATAAGACGTAAATTCTGTCAAGCCAAGCTAGATTACTACCTGATCAGATGAAGAAGTAGAAAGAACTTCACAATCGGTTTTATCCATACTATTTTCAGCTATTTAATGATAGTATTAGAAACTAATGAGAGATTTGCACTCAGAGCAACAGCTTACAATCGGTGGTATCAAGCCATTGAAGTAGTTCGTCTGTGCTAATAGCGTCAAGTTCAATAGAATAAGGTTGAACCTCGGATTCTGCAGTAGCTTTCAAAGACATAATAGAGAATAACTTCAACACAAAGTAAAATTGGTGCTACTATCAGGTCTAGGTATATCAATTAGCCAGTCTAATTCGGAATTGAGTCAGAACAACAATCTCAACCTGCCGCGGTGTGCGTCACAGGAGAGATGAAGACAGCGTCTTGTGTGGTTAACTTAACAAATACACGCACCATTGGTCTAGGTCTAGCTTTCTAGACTTTACTTCTAGTCTATGTACATCTGAGTCACATGGACTAACCAAAAACACGACAGAGAACTGGTACATTCTCATCAAATTCCCTCAGAGAGATTTTCATCCTCTGATTTGAGTCTATGTATATTTCTAAACGGATGTAAAACAAAAATTCATCGATGTTAAATATACTGATTTTAGAATGTCTGTTATTGTCTTACCTATTCCAACATCAATTAGAGTTACAAGATAAGGTACACAGCTTCGAATTACTCACGTTCGCATTGGCAATGCATTAAAAACACTGGGCTGGGTGTTAATATTACAAACAGCTCACATCATAGCTGTGTGATGAGGAGGAAAGCTCCTTAAAAGAAATTTTGTTTACCAAAAATGGATAAGAAAACCAAGACCATACTCGCGGGCTTGGCGAAGCATAATAAGCAAGTTAGTAAGATGAATCCAGACATAGTCCACGTCATTCTTGGATAGCTCATATAATCCTCCATGAGCTTCAAGAGGAATTTTACTCACGTCGTCGAAAAACGGAAGAATAGTCTCTTTCGACGTCAGTTTAATTTCCAGTGCTTCTAAAAGAGCAGAAACATCTTCAGGACGAGCAACCATCACAGGACCATAGCAAACATTGGATCCCACTGAAGTCAAAGGTAGGCAAGAACTTAGGAGTTCATATTCTCTATCATTTGTGTCAATTCCACTGAGTTGAGTAGCCAAATAAGAAACCAACGCACCACATTTATCCAAATCAGCACGACGGAGAACTGGTGCATTCTGATCTAATTCCCCAGAGAGATTTTCATCCTCTGATTTGCCTTCTAATAGGTTACGAATGACTTCCATCACATTAACTTTGATATCTTCCTTATTAGGCGCACCAAGTTCTTCTGTATCTTCTATTTCTTCATCATCATCATGAGTCTCCGGATTATCAATAAAAGGACGATCACAAAGTTTACCAATAACTTTGATCAAATTCTCATCTGATAATCCTGATAAAAACTCTATTTCTTCAGCTGAAAGAACATGTAGAAAAGTACTAATTCCCATCTTCTTTTCTATCTACTTTCTTTTCAAGAACTCTCTGAACGGCTTGAATACTGTTAAAGGTCACAAGATCCTGAATCTGATCGATGAGTTCCGCAGTTTTGCTGCTGGGACTGGGAAGAGGAATCCGGGAATCTTAACTTAACTAAAGCATGGGAGTGCACCAGGTTGAAGTCCCGAAGGTCCCTTTACACCTTGGACATGATGTTGCTTAAATATCACGGTTTAGGAGGACGTCTTCTTACTAACAGTGAACAATCTAAGCAAATCATTCACAATAACAACGGATAAGAGAGTATGAAAACAAATCAAAATCTACTAATCAAAGTTGACTTTATCCTATTTTACAAACCAATATAATCTCACAATGATCCTTAAATACTTACTCCTCGGCGATCCGCTTCTCCTTCCACCATAGTCAGAGCAAAAATAAACACAAAAACAAAATGACAAGAAGATGTTTGAAAAGGTGAATAATCTTGGCAGGTATTCAACCCGACAGAAAAAACACCCAACAATTTCAATATCATCAACAATAACAACCACACAAGGAATTTCAGATCTTTCAACGGCTGGACGGAAACTGTCCGTCACGTCACCAATTGACAAGTAAAATAATAGTTAAGGTTAGTAAGAGGTATACTGATTACAATATACCAGGAAAGAAAAGAAGAAGATGACGAGGAAGAAGAAGCGAGAGAGTAGCCACAATGAACAGAGCTAGATATTTCACCATAAAACAAAAGCGCACCAATGTGAAGTCGATCTTATATAGCGCAGCTTACTGAGATTCTTTTTGGTGGTCGTATTTAGCGGTTGACTTCGATACTCGATCCTACATCACAAATAGATTTTGATCAGGACAATGTTCACACATACGGTGCGACAAATCACCTTAACGGGTAGTTCAAAGAAGAAGGTTGACCCTTTGCCTAAGCCTTGACTAGTAGCTCCTATTTGGCCACCATGCATCTCGATTATAGCCTTTGAGACTAATACACACAAAAAGAGAGCACATGTTTAGGATTCATATTGGAAGTGAACAGCAGGTTAAAAACGACTTACTCCACAAGCCCAAGCCGGCTCCTTTTCCACCTTGCAAACGATTGGCATCAAACTGTACATACTGCCCGAAGAGCTTTGAAATGTTTTCCTATTGAAATAATGCTGTTAATCACATGGTATACTGAGCACGTTATCTCTTCACCGACCTGGGATATTCCCGCCCCACTATCTTGGACTTCCACACGAACAACACCCAACTCTCCACAACAAAGCTGATCTTTCTTTGCTTTATCTAGAACAACAGTTCACACCTTTCAGTACAAATTTACAAATACGAGATAAGAAACTGATGAGAACCTTTATTGGAGAAATTTGGCAATTTCATAGCTCTTATAATCATGGTCCCTTCAGAGCTTGTAAACTTGAGTGCATTAGACAGGAAGTTACGAATCACTTGGGTAATTTTATGACGATCCACATCCACTACAAGGCGCTTAACATTGTGGTCAAGTTGGACAGAATAATTGACTTGCTTGCCAACAGCCAAAAGTTGAAAGGGCTTTGCGGTATGAAATACCAGCTCGTACAGATTGGCGGGCTTTGTTGTGATGGACACCATTTTACATTCAATCTTATCATAAAGAATAAGATCTTCCAAGGTTTGGATCGCAACTTCACAAGCTTGCTGACAATCCTCTGTAGCACTCGATAACTCTTCGACAATATGATCCAAGTGAGTGAGAGAGTCATCACTTTGCGAAGTTGAATAGTCATCTCCACTGGTGGAGGTCTCCACGGATCGAGGTTTGTTGTGGAAACTTCCATATGGACTGCTCAAAGTCATACTCACATTCTCCAAAGCTTCTATTGTGGGAGTCAGCGATCTTATCAGCTGCTGCCCATCAGAATAAGGGATTCTGAGGCTGCTAATCGCATCATTGAGCTCTGTCACGGAGCAATGCATACACTCTAAGCCCATGCTTATCGTTGAAAGAGGAGAACGCACTTCATGATTAATATAGCGTACAAAAGTTTGCTTGTATTCCATTTCTCTCTATTATAGCACAATAAACAATCAGTTATGAAAAGAGGACAAAAGATAACATGATCTAACCTTCAAAGCCAGTAACCCTCTTCGAATGATTCGACCCGGCAACACAGCTGCAGTGACCACATAAAATATTTGACAAAGAATGACAAAGCTAGTCTCTTTTACGGCTATATCTTGGGGCAATGCGCAAATCACTATGCGACCAATCATGAAGATCAACGTGGTACAAATTAGGACCATAGAAATGAACTCTCGTCTAGTAAAAGCCTCTGTCCCATTTTGCCAATGATCCAATAAATCTTGATAACACAGATAGGCACGATTACCAATCACTACAAAAGCAGCAACTAGAAATGACCTTGTCAAGAGCAACAGTTGCCAAGGCATAACAGTCGATGCACATCCTTGACCCAGAGATGAGATGACCTTCAAAGCGATGGGCGTCGAGATATAAGAACACTCAAATATTATTAACAAGGAAAATGCGATGGGTGGAGTCCACCTCTCCGGATGGAATGTTTGTAGTTTTCCCAGCACTCCTGTGAGGGTACATGCTTGCCCCAAGGAAGAAAATAACACAATATATCTCAACAGATCATTCGATGGCTGTAGAAATAAAGCGCAAGACGTAGGAAAGAGAGATGTAATAATTACGCCATGCCCGAAAGGATGCTCCATCACTTTCCCGTCTGGTCCAACATGGGGTTTGTTGCATGTGCCAGTCCACCACGAAACCAAGACATCAATTGAATATTCCAACATGAGAACAGAGAAAATAGCCATGGAGGCAACATGATAAGGAAGATAATTAGCATTCGGTAAATGTTTGGAATAGTCATGGGAATGTACAAATTCATTATCATCGAGGATCCAAAATGGAAGTACTATGTGGACGATTAATATAATCAGAAATGCTGGAAAATAGAAGTGTAAAATAATTTTGTCCATCATTTTCAATGAATTGTTCGATTTGAAGAGAATTGCTATTATCAAGATGGTCACCAACAAAAAGAAAAAGCAGAAGAAAGAAGAGCACGTCAGAGAAAACTACAGCTTCAATATGTTGCTTCAGAAGACCAGGAGAACAAGGAAAAAGGCAGCAGTCTGAACGGCAGAACAAGAGAAGGCGATAGCAGAGGGGCACTGTAGGAGAGAAGAAAGCAGGGGCAGAGCAGAGATGGTGGCGGAAAAGGGTTCTGTTTTCCTCCCATCAATTGAACAGGAGCAGGAGGAGGCGACGGCAGAAGCAGTGGAAGCGGAGCAGGAGCAGCGGGAGCACACCTCAAACTTCTCTCCCTCTGCCACCCCAAAACAGAACACCACCTCAGAACTGGAACAAATCCATGCTCCAGAATTCAACAATTACATTGTGTGCGACAAGTCTATTAACTACTGGGACCTTGTAGATACTGGGACCTATACTGTTACACGAACAAGTTATCATTATTTGCTTAAACTACTCCTTCGATTGGTACCTTATAAATCAGTAGACCGAACTGAAGTGGTTATTGTTTACAATTTATCAACAAAAAGAAAACAACATCAGTCAAGTATGGTATAAACCAATTGACTATTTACATGCATCGATTCGCCGCTCTTCTTCTCACATCAAAGCCAACACGAAATCATTTTCTCTAATCGTTTATCCATGGCTACTAAATATCAGATATCTGTCACCTAGTGAGCTGGATTTGAGCATCTATAAACTCCACCTTCTGGAAAAGAATTTCATTGCTCAGATTGCTAAGGGTGCTACGTTGATTATAGTCTCCAGCTGCATCCTCATCATTAAATGAAGTCAGTGCAACCAAGCGAAACCCACCATGAAGAGACTGCTCGAATGTAATGATCCTCTGGAACACCCTTTGAAGTCCTTGAATGCATGTTAATGTATTTATTTCATCCGTTACGATCACTTTCATAGCTGATGACCCAGGAAAGAGAGAGAGGTCAGAGTTCAAATAATCCAGGCTGTCTTTAAGTAAGGAGCATAGTTGAAGATAGTGATCAATAAACCTTGCATCCATTTTATTAAAGCTGGTAGAGGAGTCCAATAAGAAGCTCAAATTATCAATCACAATCATGGAAGGTACAGGGGAGGCAAAGGCATGGATTCCTAGTATCAGTTGTCTCAGACTACTTGGGTGAGAGATATATTTCATTCGAATTTTTGATAAAACCTCCGGTTTATAATCTCTCACCATAGTTTTAGGATTACTATCGACTTGCCACACTTCATGAGGCAAGGTATCCAATCGATTAGGATGAGTGATGAAAAGTGGAGAACCACCTGTTGTACAACATTCTTCATAGGCTAAACGAAATGCCAAGGAAGTTTTACCACACCTTTTACCACCTAACAAGAGGATAGTAGAGAGACTTTCTGTGATTTCTTGTTGATTATTTCCACGAAATATGATATCATGGAACATCTGTCCATGTCCAAGAACTCATCGACACTGTAAATTAGTTCCTCTTTCAAGATGTTTGAAACCTTCAAATTGAGGGTTATAAGTTATAAGTTGTCAGGTTGACTTAAGTTAACCAGCTGGAAGTGCATCATGACGATGAATGACAATCAAACAAATGATCATCTGGCAGTATCTACCAAGAGATCTTCTTCACTGTGTTTATTCTGAGTGGCTGACTTGGTCAGATCTCACTGGTTTGGATATTGCTTGTCTGAGCAATGAGGATCGAGAAGAATGATTGTCTTCTCTATCTTCCTTGCTCAAGACAGAAAACGGAAATCTCCCTTGCAGCTTGAGGAATACAGAATATCACTTTGTTTGCAACGATAGACTTACCAGCTACTATAAATTGCTTGTAAAGCGCTAGTGAGAGATGGTTTTCCTGTGAGACTGTCTGTATTAGAAGATTTTCTTCGCTATTGTGATCCTATGACCTTCGGTCCTGCTCTACACTCTATATCGATACTAAAAGAGGATAAACAAACAGCGTCATGTGATGATTCTGGATTATACTCTTCTTTATCATGTTTCTTTGGTCATTGTATTCATCTAGAAGGAGTGAATCAGTCCCTATCGGGCATACATAGCAACGAATGTGTAAAGTGGGACAGTATTCTGTATGAGGCATTGAATAATCATTTACAAGGCAACCAATTAGTGAAATTGGGGTTCTACTTTGACGAGCGTGATATTCTATTGCTTGATAAAGTTGGTACTTGGTTGTCCAAGCATGACAAATGCTTGAAAGCACTTGCAGTGAGTGACTGGTCTAAAGATAATCCTGGATTTATTCATGTGTTAGAGAATCTTATCAAGTCAAGGCATGCTTTGCGAGCATTAGATATGACTGTGGCGTTCAATAGTTGTAACAACACCATTCTCCCTTCCTTGTTACAATATCTGTCTTCAGCGGGAATGCTTCTGGTAACATTAATTGTCAATTATTTTGGGGAAGAAGATATCTCTTGGAACGAAGATTCGCTGTTGTCGTCTATAAGCAGATCTTGTCCGAAGTTGACATGGAATGTGGAAGGGGTTGAATCAGATGAAATCGTTAAGCCATCCTTATTCTATCATCTATGTCCCAACCTCAAGTACTTAAGTCTTCAAGAATGTATGATTGATGTGGATGAAGATAAGAACAGAATGTATCTCCGTATTCCTTCTCAACCAGTCGATTTGGAGGATAGTATCGAGTGTTTGTTCCTTGCATTACAAAGAAGGCCGTGCACTCATGTGGGACTATCCATAATAGACGAGGAGATTGAGCTGGGGGATAGTGAATGGAGTGTAATAAAGAGCAAATTAGGGCCAGTCCTGACTTCTTTAGGTGGCCAAATACCTGAAGATATTTTAATAGACTTTGTAAAGGATCTTCCTCGCTTGAAGATATTGGATGTGCTGGCCGAACGATACGACTACAGTGATGAAAGTCTATCATCGATAGCAGAATATGGACAGAACTTGACTGAATTGTCCTTCTATTACGATGCAAATATTTTCGAATTCAGTGAGGAGATGATATATGAGGTGATTAGAAGGTGTTCATTGCTGGAGGTGTTGGAAGTCCCTGGTGTTGGATGTCAGGGAATATTATATACAACTCAGCATCTTTCAAGACTGAGGAGTGTGACGTTTGATTATGTGAGGGCAAGCGAAGCAGATATTGTTTCTCTACTGCACAGTGAAGAAGTGAGATGGCCATCATGTTTGAGAGAAGGTTGCATCAGTTCATTTGGTGAGTTTGCGTTCGAATACAAACCAAATGCCATCGGATGGTACAAAGTTTCGGCATTTAAGGGATGGTAGAAGGATGAAACTTTCACCTTTTAAGAAGGCGGCTAGTTACTGCAACAATGGTCTTCCCACGGATTGCCGAACTAAGATCGTCATCACCCCCTTTCAACTTGATGAGATACAAAGATGTGGGTGAAAACCGGTGTTCTGTAAATTATTACATGTTCAAAAATCTCATTCAGTTAAAAGTCCCCAGGGAACTTGCTAGCGCTTATCATGTCTCAAGTAGGTCAATGCCAAGTAGTTGCAGATTCTGAATAGTCAACACAAACAAGCAAGACAGTAGAGAAGAGAGGAAGAAAATCAGAATAATCGCAAAAAATGTAGGAAGTTCTATAAATAGATACTTACACTGCTCCAACAACCAGCAAGCACAGACCCAATACATCGTATCCGATATGCTCGTACTTCCAAGTCGTAAACTGGACCTTCGTGATGTAGTCCAAAGCGTCGGTCACAGCCCCATTCGATGTCTTGATCAAAGTGTGATCATCCTTGAATTGAGAGCTCAACATTCCTTCCAGGCTGTAATGCAGGGGATTCAGCCAATACATGAAGATCCAGAAGTCCGGGAACTTATCTTCCACAATGAGGAAACCACAGAACAAAGAAGTCAAGCTGTTGCACAGACCAGACATAACTGACATCATAAATCAAGTTGAAGTTATTTCCGTAATGACAAGCCTGATAATGAATCATACGTACCTTGTGTTGTTGGTTGATCAGGAGCAAAAGCAGCAAAGAACTGTCCCAGATATAACATAACCCCTTGCATCATGAATGAGAAGAAGAGAAACCAGAAAAACTTCGGAGTGGCATGACCTGGACTGTTGAGCCCCACAATGTAGAAGAAAGGCAAAGTGAAAGTCACTGAGCTCAAGAACAGTGTGGGCAAGTCCACCAAGAACATGGCGAAAGTATAAATGGCAGGATGATACATGCGGCTTTGTTGCTCACGATAATATACTCCTCTGTCCAACATGGCAACAGGGATGACCATGACAATAGCAAGAATACCACAAAACAGAGTGGTGACGTAAATAACTGCCGCTCCAGCAATAAGTTGAATATTGTTGTGATAAGAATAGAGAGGATAAGCTGACGCAAAGATCAGAGCAATAATAGCATTCACTACTGGTCGCGTGATCGTGTACATGGGAGAGCGCCAATAGGTCAATGTGAAGCGATACATGATATTGATGAACTGGTTGATATAAGAGGCATTATAACCTGTCTGTTCTTCCATGTCCTCTGCCGTCAAACGCCTCGAACCGGCAATGGGGCGACTCAGTGTATCCAACTGATCAGTATTCACCTCACACAATGCTGAGTTCTTGTAGTGAGCCACGAAGTCTGTCTGATTGCCGCTCGATGATGCCACCGATGTGCCCGCGCCAATCACATCTAACATCCACGTCGCTGGATTCATGTGGTGAGGGATTGGCTGAACTCCAGGAGCCCTCTGGAAGTGATCGATGAGGTTCTTGCCTTGTGATCCCAACTCTCCAAAGAACACAGTCCTGCCTCCTCGCATCAATAGTAGAAGAGAGTCAAATGAGTTGAAGATCACAGTGGAAGGCTGGTGAATGGTACAGACCACACTGCGACCTGTCGCTGCAATCGTGCGGATGTTATGGACGAGGATCTGCGCTGCACGCGAATCAAGACCAGTCGTGGGCTCGTCAAGGAAGATGATTGAAGGGTTTGACGCCAGCTCCACACCAATCGACACGCGCTTGCGTTGTTCGAAGCTCATGCCTCCACGACCCAATATTCCAATCTAACGGCAACAACAGCCCAATCACTCCCCATACACAAGAAAGCAAACAGTGGGAACCAACCATTTCGTCGGCCAAAGGATCAAGGTCCATCATCTTGATGACGGAGTTCACCCACTTTGCTCGCTCCTCACTACAAGCAAACATGCCACCAAGCACAACAAATCCGTCAGTCGCACGATATGAACATGGCATCCATCCAAGTAAACTAACCCACCTTGTGACATTTCCACTAAGTCTCAAGGCTGCAGAGAAGGCGATCGACTCCTTCGTTGTGCTCTTCGTCGACAACATGTCGAACTGCTCCACATAAGCTGTCACCTTGCGAAAGTAAGCATCCACCTTTGGCACACCATTGATGAACATCTCGCCCGTCACTACACCCGTGTTCTTGCGTCCTGCCAACACATCCAACAACGTCGTCTTGCCTGCTCCCGATGAGCCCATCAGAGCTGTTACCGACCCTGGAGTGAAGAACCCATTCACATCTTGCAGCAGATCGATCTCCTCCTTGTTAGGCAACGTGACCCGATAGCCAATGTTCTTGAAAGAGAACACCAGAGGATCAAAGGGCAACTGCTCCACCTTCACAGGTGTAGACAATGCCTCAGCGCTCTCCACATCATAGCGCTCTTCATCCTCAGCATCGATGCGCACAGGTGGAGGAGGCGTGGGAATGGAACGCACATAGTTCATTGCCATATCGGTGAGAACGAAGAAGAAGATAAACTCAGCGATCAAGACGGCGAAGGAATACCAGATGTAGCGCTCATTGGTAGGATTGCCATATTGCTTCAAGGTATAGTCTCCGAAGCGTTCATGCTCTGTGCAGGCTGCATTCACGCAGGTCATGAAATCATACTTCGAAGAAGCATATTCATTCACTGTGACAGCTTTCAAGGCCCACGCCAAGGGATTGATCCAATAGAACCAAATCCAACCATCTGAGATGACAGGCTTCGGCTGGATAAAGCCGCTGAACAGCACCGAGAGAACAATGGAAATACCACAAAGTGGCAAAGCAGCATTCATCGTGGGCATCAATGCTGCAATCAAACGGAAGATCTGGCTGAAGCAGACTCCAAAGGCGATCGAGATCACTACGTTGGTGAGAAAGCGAGAACCATTCTCTTGAGCTGAGAGATCTGCTGACCAATACACAATGGAGATGTACAGGATCGCCTCAATGATCTGCAGAGGAAGGAAGGCAAGCATCTGAGCAAAGGTAAAAGCAGTTGTGGGGAAGAAGAGAGCGTCCTTCTGCTTATAATAAACATTTCTCTGGTCATAGAGGACTGGCAAAGTGGAAATGTTAGAAAGACAACTAAAGAGTACAGCGTTGAAGAGAAAGCCATTCATAGTTGTTGTATCTTTGGTGGAGATATTGTTGAACAGTGACCCTGTAACTGCACCAATGAGAACACTCTGTCCTATGCGGGAGTTCACAAATGCTGCATTGCGATAGATAATCTGGAACTGTCTTCTCACACATTGTTGGAAGTAGAAAGACAAGCTGCCTGCAAACTTCTCTCTGGATTCCTTACTCCACTGCTTAGGGGTGCCTTTCGACAACGCGCGAGCATCATCCAGACTGGGATATCTCATCTCAGCCAACATCTGCTTGTAGATTTCAGATGACTTCCAGGCTGCCGCAAGAGCTGAGGTGGTGTGAGGAACAGATGGTTTCATGCGGTACTTGCGTCCTTCGGGAGTGGGAAGCTCTTGTAAGAAGTCGGCTTCATCCACCAACTCGGGACATTCATAGCCCAGGTTAGTGAAGTAACTCATCACCTGATCTCGGGGCCCATGATAAATGATATGGCCTTCGCTCAACACAATGATGTCGTCAAAGAGATTGTACACATCGGGAGGAGGCTGCAACAGAGAGATCACTGTGGTCAAACCAAGAGTGTGCGTGAAGGCGCGCACAGAGTTGATGATATCAAAAGCTGTCGCCGAATCCAGACCGTTCGAGATGCAGTCCATCAGCTTCACGGGACGAGGACACACCATCAATTCTCCGATCGTCACTCTCCGCTTCTGCCCACCTGAAATACCTCGGATCATCGCATCTCCCACGCAAGTGTCTTTGCAACCCTTCAGACCCAGCACAGCGATCGTGTTCTGCACCATCGCATACGCGGCATCGTCTTTTCTCAGGATCTCCGCTGCTGCCTCATCGCGAGCAACACCATAGTCATGGTGACCACCTGTTGTGCATTCCCATGCGAACTTGAATGTCTCGTCCACAGAGAGGATGGCTTCATGAGTATCTCCTTGCTCGATATAGTCAGCCACTTTGCTGGGAATAAACTTTCCACTATGGACACTGTCTCCTTCGAAATAGACCTCTCCAGAGTACTTCGCTTTGCCTGAGGAGTGAAGCTTGCCTGCCAATGCCTTCAGCAAGACTACAGGAGACATGGAGACAATAGCACAGGCAGAAAGAGGGTCAGAGGATGACAACACAGCAAGGGATGGGATGAACTCTAATGACTTACCCGACTTGCCGGAGCCTGGAGGACCAATCAGAAGAGTCATTCTCCTCGATGGGATTCGACCCGTAGCATCTGCGAGAATGTCAATCTTGCGCTGGGGTGGGAACAACTGCCACCAGCAAACCAAAGAAGAGAGGAAGGAACCTGCTGTGTAGATGGAGCGATTGACATCGACTGTAGTGGAGAAGTTCAGATTGTGGAACTCAATATCAGTGTCTGGGAGGTTGTATAAGTGCACGCGTTGCTCCAGGTGACGGCGCAGCTCATCAATGCTCCCATCTTCCAAGATAGACACTCCAACAGCATCAACAGAAGCAGGTTGGGGCTTCAGTTTGGCTTCAGGAAGCTCAATGCCATGCTCATGCAAGGCTTCTTCTAACTCTTCGATGCAATGCTCCTGGTTAACGCATGTTAAAGCTTGATGATGGTGAGATTGTATCTGATGGAACATGTTGTTGTTGTTGTTGTTGTTGTTGTTGAGGTATTTTCGATAATAATAATATCACACAATGAATTGCGTATTATAGATTGAGTACAATATGATTGTGATAACATTCTCACTCGCTTCACTCTAGTTGAGATCGTCATTCTTTTCCACTACTGAGCACGTGGATGATGTCTCTGCTGATCTCTGATCTCTCTGGACCTATTTTACTTCAAAACATCTCAGCACGTAGTGGCATGCATTATTGTGAAATTCCTTAATAAAGAGTGAAAATGTTGAGAGTTGAAACTCTGGTTTTCCGACTTTCCTCTTTCCACCATGACTCTTCTGACTTTCCACCATGACGGTCTTCTTGTCACTTTCCAATTAGGTAGTATAGAGCTTACTGAATTAAGTCTTAGAGTTGGAGTTGTAATCTTAAATTGCAACTACCCTCATTGGTGAGCTGATTGCCATTACTCAACATAATTCAGTAAGCTGATGTTGTATGCCTTGTTGTTGTAAAATAGAGATAGGTTGGCTTGTAAGATTAAGCATCGGAGGCCCATCTGGCAGTATACCTTGCAACGCCCCACGTGGAGTCCTTCGTTGCTTGTCCAAGGATCGAATGCGAGGCGTCATGCCCCATTCTTTAGGGTAGTTGGTTGTGGCTTCAAACTTCCGGCGTGAGTAAAGCACACCACGGCAGAAAGGGGCATGTTCGTCCGTGATCGGTCTGACAAGGGTGACTATGCGATCTACTTCCCCGTGCGCCGTGGTGTGCTTTACTCACGCCGGAAGTTTGAAGCCACAACCAACTACCCTAAAGAATGGGGCCTCACGCCTCGCATTCGATCCTTGGACAAGCAACGAAGGACTCCACGTGGGGCGTTGCGAGGTATACTGCCAGATGGGCCTCCGATGCTTAATCTTACAAGCCAACCTATCTCTATTTTATAACAAGACATACAACATCAGCAGCAAACAATCCTACAACCTAACTCTGAACAACTGCAGGGACGACAACCTCCTCCTATCCTCGCTGAGCGGCAGGCACCTCCTCAGCCGCAGTCGCAGCAGCCACCTCCTCCTCACGTCCCAATAATTCCTCAACAGCAGCAACAGCATGAGCCACCCACCACCGTCACACCGATTGCAGCTCAGGAGGGTGGGCTCTTACCTGCTGGTGTGCCACCACCACCAGCGATGATGATGCCACCACCTTCGGTCATGCCTGATGAACATCCCCCAAGCCCAGCAGCTCAGGAGGGTGGCAACCACCACCACCACCAGCAGCAGCAGCAGCAGCAGCAGCAGCAGCAGCAGCAGCAGCAGCAGCAGCAGCACAACAACAGTAAAGAGGAAATTAGTAGTAGTGAGCAGCAATCGAGGCAACAACCAAGGGACCTACCTGCTGTAACTCTAAGAAGGTCCCTCCGTGGCAGTAGTAGATCTAACCCTCTGATGACAACTCAGCAGCATCTCCACCCTGCTCATCATCAACAACAACACACAGCACCATTGTTATCACTGCAACATGAGCAACAAGAAAGAGGACAGCAGCTTATTACCATGAC
The DNA here is from genome assembly GCA_015146655.1 of Ochromonas danica. Taxonomy (NCBI): domain Eukaryota; class Chrysophyceae; order Chromulinales; family Chromulinaceae; genus Ochromonas; species Ochromonas danica. The sequence continues at coordinate 32,893 of VKHL01000005.1, forward strand.
CACCGACAGACCCAAGAGGAAAGCAGCGATGACCACCTACAAGGATGGAGGATCGGCAATGCAACGAGCATATGAGCAAGACACAAGAAGAACAGCACCACTGACCACAATCGGGCAGCCCTGCTTGACCAACGCCGTGCACCGCATCAGCCCAGCACAAGCACTAAAGGACGAGAGCAGCAGAGATATAACCATGGAAGCAGTGAAAGCAGAATTCACTAACCTATTAGTGACCCAGAAGGCACTCGAGCCCGTCTTATTACAAGAAATCCCTGAAACAGACAAAAGCAAGATCATTAATGGGCACATATTCTTTAAGGACAAGGAAGACATCACAGGAAAACAGATCAGGAAAGGCAGATTTGTACTAATGTGATGATTTGCTATCAAAAATCAAATAGGATTCTATTGATAGTAAAAATAAGGGATTTAAGGTGAGATTGATTTTTATCACTAGTGTCATTTTCATAAGACGTCTTCACTGACAACCCTGATATAATCACGATTGCGCAATTGACTTCTGAAAAATAAATTTCAATAGCCATCTTCACTATTTGTATTTATACTCAGGAGCCGACTTCACTAATAGATCATAACGATGAGTATAAGTGATAATATTATAATGGAACAAGGGTTACTTTCAGCCTCCAATGCAGACTGGGAGAATGCCCGATTTCGTATAGAAGTGATAGCGCCACTAGCGCACTTAAAAGTTGTTACCTGTAATCTAAAATTTATAAAATAAAATCCTAATAAACGGGCTTTCCCAGCAGTGCTGCGGTTGAGGTTTGAAACTTGGAATATGCGAGTTTTGGTACTGTGACTTTCCCCCGTTTTGGTTCTTTTAGACATTGGACAAGACCTTTCTTTCTGTTTACAGAGTGATGACTCAAGAGGAGTCATAGTTGTTGTTGTAATCTACTGTAAGTATCGCATCTTCTATTGGTAAACTACATGTACCATTTCTCAACAAACAAAAACCACCACTCCCCACAGGATAGGGTGGTAAGCTATTATTGTGGTGCGTGGATTGATTAAAGATGAAGCAGAGCAGAACATGCGCATCTTTATTGCCAAATCCTCTGATGATGGTCACGTCAATGTTGGATAGCAGTCAGAGCCTGTAGGACAGGATGACGGAGAGGAAGGGATTGATTTCAGTTGCAGAAAGGTCTTATATGTTCTATGCAACATCAAAGCCATAGCTTCTTCATCCTTCTTCATCATCTTATCAATGCCTTCATCAATGCTTGCAGCAATCAACCTCTTCATCCTTATATTGCTCCCTTGGCCCTCAGAAGTGCTTTAATGTCTTCTTCATCAGCAGCATCTAGAGCAGTCTTTCCTCTCTAACCCAACAACAACAACAACAACAACAACAACAACAACAACAACAACAACAACAACAACAAGGTAGATAGATACAAGACATAAGACAGAGAGGATGGCAAGGTTAGATAACGCATAATCCATTTCATGCAACTTGTGACAAACACATGATAGAAAGAAACACAGATGAGATATCGCCAACACATCAATACTCTGCTATCATATACAACAAGACTCAAACAGCAACACCACCGTATAGCATATTACTACTACTGACATACTATAATATACAGCACAAGACTACTACTATGTCAGGTGGAAGAAAGGATAGCCACACTTACATTAGTGGCCTTGTTCAGATCTACCCGCTCATCACCTAACAAGACCAAAGCCACTTCAACATTCCCATATTGGCATGCACAATATAAGGGTGTACGTCCATCCTAGTCAAACACAGTCACATACAGTATATTAGCCATAGCAATAACGACATTGTAATATTCTATATCTGCTCATACTAACATATGCTAACAATACTAACACCTTCACCTACTTTATACTAATACAAACACTAACCTATAACATACAAACCATCATGACAGACTAACTATTATGTCGTATATCTCCACACTTACCGTATCAGTCTTGTTCACATCCACTTGCTCAACAGACAACAAGACTAGAACAACTTCAACATGACCATAGCTGCATGCACAATGTAAGGGCGTCCAACCACGCTAGTCAAACACAGTCACATGTATTAGCTAAAATAATAACGACATTGTAATCATTCTATAACTACTCATAATAATATCTGCAAATAATACTAACACCTGTACCTACTTTATATAAGCATCTACACTAACCAATAACATAGATACCATTCTACGTAGTTTACTCTACATCTACTCATATTTACACGAACAGGAACACATTCACCTGCTTTCCACCTATACTAATACTAACTTATAACATACTATATATATCATTAATGTGACATACAGTACTATTATATATACTACCATGTAAGGCGGAAGAAAGCATATCTACACTTACATTAGTAGTCTTATTCGCGTTAACGTTCTCTTCAAGTAGAAATAATTTAACCACTTCAACATGACCACTGCCGCAAGCAGTATGTAAGGGCGTCCATCCATCCTAGACACACACGCAGTCACGTATATTAGCCATATCAATAGCGACATTGTAATCATTCTATATATGCTCGTACCAACATATACAATAACTAACACCTTCACCTACTTTACACTAACACTTACACGAACCTACAACATACAAACCATCATGACAGACTAACTATTATATTGCATATCTACTCATATTAACAGATGTCATCTGCTTTCCAACTGCACTACCAATAACTTATAACACACTATACATCGTTATTGTTGTATGCTATGCACTACAAAACAACTACCATGTAATTCGGAAAAAGGATAGTCACACTTACATTAGTTACCTTGTTCAGATCTACCCGCTCATCACCTAACAAGACCAGAACCACTTCAACATGACCACGACCGCAAGCAGTATGCAAGGGCGTCCATCCGTTCTAGTCAAACGCAGTCACATATATTAGCCATATCAATAGCGACATTACTATTCTATATCATACAAACCATATTAACATATGTTAATAATACTAACACCTACACTAACCAATAACATACAAACCATCACGACAATTATATTGTATAATAACAGATCTACAGTAACACATTCATCCACTTTCTACCTACACTACCAATACCTTACAACATGCTACATATCATAGACTACTAACATGTAAGACGAAAGAAAGGATTGACAAATATACCTTATCGGCCTTGTTCACATCCACTCGTTCATCGCGCAACAAGACTAGAACAACTTCAACATGGCCATTGCTGCACGCACCATAAAAGGCAGTACGTCCATTCTAGTCACACACAGTTACATACAGTATATTAGCCATAACAACAATAGTAATTATTCTATATCTGCTCATACTAACATACGCCAATAATAATACTGGTAACACCTTCACCTACTTTATACCAACACCTATACTAACCTGCAACATATATACCATCATCACAGACCAACTATTAGATATATACTCATAGTAACATATTCATCTGCTTTCTACCTACACTACCAATACCTTACAACATACTACATATCATAATTAAGGCATACTATACAGCATAAGACTACTACCATGTGGCCTGAAGGATAGGATAGCCACACTAACCTTATCAGCCTTTTTCATATCCACACGCTCATCACGTAACAAAATCTTTACAACTTCAACATACCCATACTTGCATGCACAATATAAGGCAGTATGTCCATCCTAGTCAAAACACAGTCATATATAATAACGTCATTGTAATCATTCTATATCTGCTCACACTAGCATATGCTAGTATGGTAACACCATATAATACTACTGGTAACACCTTCACCTACTTTATACTAACACCCACACTAACCTATAACATACAAACCATCATCACAGACTAGCTACTATACTCTATATTTACTCATACTAACAGATGGTCAGTAACTTGCGGAAGAAAGGATAGCCATACTTACATTATTCACAGCCACTCGCTCATCACGTAACAAGACCAGAACCACTTCAACATTCCCATACTCGCATGCACAAAATAAGGGCGTACGCCCATCCTAGTCACGTATATTAGCCATAAGAATAATGATATTATAAGCATTCTATATCTGCTCATACTAACATATGCTAATAATACTAACACACTCACCAACTATATACTAACACTTACACTAACCTGCAACATATACACCATCATCACAGACTAACTACTAGTATTATATAGTATTAGATATATACTCACATTAACAGCTGCCATCTGCTTTCTACCTACACTACCACTAACTTGCAACATGTTGCATATCATAATTGTGACATGCAGTACAAAACTACTACCATGTAATGCGGAAAAAGGATAGCCACACTTACATTATTAAACTTGTTCATGTCTACCCGCTCATCACGTAACAAGACCAGAACCACTTCAACATGACCATTGTAGCAAGCAAAATGCAAGGGTGTACGTCCATCCTAGTCAAACGCAGTCGCATATGTTAGCTACAACAATAAGGACCTTGCAATCATTCTACATCATCTTAACCATCCTAACAGACTAACTATCTACTCATAGAGTGCCACGCGCAAACCCGACCGTCGCTGCTTTCATGACCGCGCAATGCACAATAACACTGTCAAATGTCATACATGTTTGCATTCTCACCTCATTGTCCACAGCATTGACATCTATTGCTGGATGAAGTAACAACAACCTTGCCATCTCAGCATTACCCTTAACAGCTGGCATATGGAGCGCTACCGCAGCCTACAGACCATTATTAGACATTCACCAAATCATACCATCTCTATTAGAATGCACAGCAACATAGTTGAGCTATACACACATCCCTCCCGCCTACATCATAACAACAATAGCAAGCACCATCCAAGCTAACGGCCTTAGTTAGCAAGACCACACTGTTATCCCTCATGATTACACCACATACACACCTTGATTTCTTCACCATCCACAGTCATTGAGAAGCGACCATTGATTACTGACACGGGGATTCTATCAATTGCATTGAAAGTCTCCAGTGTTTTCAATACAGTCACATCTTCTGATTCAATCATTTGCAGCCAATTAGTGGAGCAATCCTGAAGTAGAACAGCGATCTTAGCCTCAACTCGTGCTGCTGCCTCCATCTCTCTTGCTTTGATGCTCTCTTCTAGTTCAAACATCAACTTCTCATTTACTGTCTGAGGTTCTTCCAGCTTTCTCTCCAAATCAACTCGTGCTGCTGCTTCTACCTTGTAAGGGGTATCCTCCAGAAGACCATGTAACACCTCTATTTTTATTACTTCTTCCCTCTTTCTCTTTTCTTCCTCTGCTGTATTATCTTGCTTCTCTAAGGTCGACTGCATCTTTTCCATCACTTCCATCAAATAGGAAAATATGAGATGAATATAATATATAATTTAAGGTTGAGGTAGAGTAGATAGGATAAATTAATGTTTTGAGCACTTCTTGTAGCTCTTCTTTGAGATGAGATGCAATCAAATGGGACAGACAGTGCAATTCCAATCCATTTTGATTCCATTTCTCTTGTTGGTGAGGCGAAAACCGCGTTTTTCGGAGGTACCTGCCACAACCGCAGCGGTACAGTACCAGTGAATTTTAAGGTCTTTCACCACATCGTCAAGCTACAGTATAAAAAGTATAAAAGAGTACCATTTAGATTTCAGCTACAGTATCTATCGCAAGGCCTGCCTGCATCTCCTGGATCAGCTGCATTCGCTTCTTTGCTGGTTTTCGGTGGGTGTGTTGAAAAGCGCTGTAGTATTGTTTTGCGCGGGGAGCCCTACGCTGATGGAGGTGAGATTAGATGCCGATTGCTTTGAGTGTATTTGATTTCTAATCATCATATAGATCTTTCTTAATTTTTACTTTCTTTTCTTTTTTTCTTTTCAATATGAATTCACCTCCTCTAACAATCAAACGAAAACCATCAGGAAGAAATAGTAATACTAATAATAACAATAACAATAATAATGCATTACAACCTCCCAAACATATGACCCAATCTTTTCGGGCCTTTCATTCCAGAGAAATACCTCTTGAAGCTTTGACCGCTATTATGCTTTTTCTGACTTTGTACTCTATAGTTTCATTAGGAGCACTTGTTGGAGATAGTCATACTCCTGGTAGTAAATCTCGTGTTGTAATTGTCAGCAAATTCGTTTTTGGGATTAGTATTATTGTTGCTATCCTGGGTTGGACTACAGTATATTATAAATATAAATCTAAGCAAATGATGGCAACAACAATGACAATTCTTGAAAATTGGAGAAGATTTGGTCATTATTTCCAAAATCTCTTTTTCATTCTCATGGTGGTTGTGTTAGGATGTCGATTCCTTATTCGTGTTTATTATGGAGCTTGCGTAACTAATTCTTTGGGTGAACTACTTTATTGTAATCATAATGCTGAAGAAGAAGGCTTTCCTGAAGATAGTATAATAACTTTAGCATTCACACCAGTGATTTATCCAATATTACTACGTGATACTGATTGGACGGTAGTGTTGATTACCTGGATCATTAGTATTATATTCTTATTCGTTGGCACAGCTATTAATTATCGACACAATCCTCTCATGTTTATACTAATAGGAGTTATTGCATTATATACGGGGATAGCAATTTACGGAAATCAATTACAAAATGTTCGTAGTTTTGTTATTCAACAACAACTGGCAGCTGTTATTAAACAGAACGAAGAAATGGCGGAAGAGCTCAGAGCTAATGAGTTGAGACATATGATAGGAAATGTGGCTCATGACTTGAAGACGGTGAGTGAGTGTAAATTCTTGTTTGTTTGTGAGGGTGGTGGTCTCTGAAGTGTATCTTTATCTATGACTTTCCTTTGTTTGTTCTATAGCCTCTTGCCTCATTCGTGAGTGGTTTGGATATGGTCGCTGACATCGCTCAGGACGGGCTGCACAAGCTGTCTAAGATTGAGAATTATAGCTCGGAAGAGATGGTGTTGTATGATGGGAGTCACTACAAACATCTGGCGAAAGAAGTGCGAAGCTGGTTAGAAAGTGTGTTATATTCAGTGCAGAACAGTCGCAATGTAAACAACTTCATGATGATGACGATCAATCGTTGCATCGACTACACGAAAGCCAGCAAAGGTCTGAAACTGGTTCCAAAGTATGAGACGATCGAATTAATGGAGACGTTGTCGCTTCCTTTCAAATGCATGAAGGATATATCTCAGAAGGTACATGTTCATCTAGAAGAAATGAGTAAAGACATCTGCAGTCATGTGATCACAGACAAACAATGGTTACAGGAGAATATTCTGTGCTTATTGAGTAATGCAGTGAAGTATTCAGCTGGAGGTCAAGTAAATGGTCGTGTGCTATTAAAGCGAGTAGGAGAGATCGGCCCAGGAAGTGTCTGTCAGTTGCCAGGCAGTCTTAGGCAGTCGTCTTGTCGAGATAGCGATGAGAGTGCAAAGGCCTCTGTGGCTTCTGGGATGATATCACCCTTTGCTAATGAGAATATAGGTGGTCGTCCCTTTGATGCCATACGTCGTACCCGTGAAATCACTGTGATATCATCGCTGGCAGCAGATTCGAATCGAAGCAATTCAATGGTAAGTCGAGTAGATGAGAACAGCAACTTGCACCTCACAAGTCCTCGAGATCTGGCAGAACAGCCTTCGATAGCGAATATGTCGACTTCAGCAAGTGAGTTTTTCCTGCTGGTGGAGATCGAGGATACAGGCATAGGTCTGACGGAGGAAGGGATGACAACGTTGTTTAATGCTTTCAAACAAGCTCAGAAGTTGGCGGGAGGGACAGGATTGGGATTATTTTCCTTAGCACGTCGTGTGGAGGCATTAGGAGGGTCATATGGAGTGAGGAAGCGTACAGATGGTGTTCAAGGGTCAGTATTTTGGTTTACAATTCCTTATCGTCCAGACACTGTGACAGCATCGTTAGCTGAGAATGAAAGTTCCAATCGGGTAGTAGCTTTTGTGAGGAAAATAAGTTCGTCTTCTTTCCATAGTTCTCGTAAGAGGAAGAGTAATCCTTCTTCCTTGAAGGTCAATCATCCTTCCTCTTCCAATGAAATAGAACCTTGGAGACGTCCAGAACCTCATTTCAGATGTCGAGAGAGTGATCCATTGACTATTCTCATTGTGGATGATGCTCCTTCTATCCAGAAGATGATGAGTATGATGTTACGTCGCCATGGTCATGATGTGGATCAAGCAGACAATGGAGCAAGTGGTTTGAGCTTGGTGACGAGCACTCATAATGAGGTTCAGGAAGGATTTCCAGCTTATGATGTGGTGTTAATGGATTTACAAATGCCAGTGATGGATGGGTTAGAAGCAACTCGCAGGATTCGAGAAGCTGAACAGAAGTTTGTAAAGGCAATGTCTGAGTTAGCATTGTCGAATAGTTCATCATCTGGTGGTCAGCAGGATAAGAATAGTTGTTCTATTCGTCTGGGGGATAGACAGAAGAAGAAGAAGAGGTTTGTGACCAATTTGATGGACAAGATAGGTCAAGCGTTAGATGTACCAGCTCTGAATAGTTTTAGCCGTAGTTCTAGTGGACAAGAGCGCAGTCTAAGAGTTGAGACCAATGGTGTTGGTGGTGTTGGTGGTGGTGTTAGGACTAATTCGTTTCATAGACGTCCATCCTCAGTACAAGAAATTCATCAATTTATCATTGGTGTTTCTGCTAACTCTGATACTGATACGATGAATGAAGCCTTTACTGCAGGAGTAGATGCTTTCATATCAAAACCGTTCTCCATTGATGTGTTTTATCAGACCTACAACCAACATTGTAGAGGACTGAAGTTTCGTCTTGGAGCAAAGCCTTAGCTTTTGTGGCCAATTCTCTCTATTTGTACATTATTTGTTGTTATTTATTTGTGTTGTATGATCATTAGTTTATGAGCTGTTCCTGTTAGTCATTTGGTTTACTATACCTTTCTGGAAGAAGGATATGTATATAAGATGTATTTAGTATTCTTCACCCCTTATCTAATAAATAACCTATTATCGAAATTCACTTCGTAAATCAAAGGCTTAAACTGTGGTGATCAATGAAGTGAATCGTTAGGAGATGGTTATTGTGACGTTAAGATACAGAACACGATCACGCATCATGTAGAATTTCATACACAAAGTACGGCATCATCTTACGACAACTCTCTGCTGTTTGATCCGAATACAATAGGTAAAGTGTATGTAGTATCATTTCAAAGGACTAGCGATAGATAACCCCCACTGATTGAATGAACAAACCTCTCAGCTTCACTTAGAATTGTCACTAGAACTTGAGGATCTTCACATCGAATGCAAAGCTGACCCACAAGAACATCTCCACTTTCCAATGCTGCAAGCAAAGGTGATGGTAGAGATAAAGAAGTTGCTGGATTGAGTTCAGGAAGCAAAGAGACAGCAATCCCTGAACCCCATACAGTCTGCAGACCCCAACCTAAGGCATCAAAAGGAATTTGAGGTAAACCTCTTGTCTCAACGTGTTTACTGTCCCAAACTGAGGATGATGATGATGATGAAGTTGTGGGGGCTACAAATACTCGAGGATCATAGGAAAGTATACCATCACCAGCATGATAAGAACAAGCGGGGGTCCGTACAGCAACACTTGCAGGTCCCAATAGGTCTGTAACCTCCACAGAATGATTTGCGCCATGACTAAGCCAGATAGCATGCCATACTTCAGCTATCAAAGAAGTTGATACTGACACAGATGAAGAAGAAGGAAGGGTAACACAACCTACAACTGTCAGGAGATGTGAATGACGACAACTGAGACGTTGAAAGAGATGATTATAAGTTGCCCAAGGTATTCCAGCTGATCCAACTAACCAAGACTCTAATAAGCTTGTACCACATACTCGTTGGTAATATTGACGATATGCTGAGAGAGAATTTCCTCGATAAGGTGTTAGAAGATAAGCTAAAGGGACTTTAAGTGGCTCGCAAGTCAGTAATGCTTGCCATTTTCCACTACTTGCTCCACCTAATCCACTAGCATACAGACCATCTACACCACTTTGACGATGTTGAGCAGTCGCAGCGGTATAACGAAGAGTCGTAGGTGGAAGTAGAAAAGGTGATTCAGCTTCACCACTACCATGAGGCAGAGTATCATCATAGATCAAATCAGGATAGACAATACGTAAGCAAAGGCGAAAAGGAGCAAAATATTCAATCTTGATCGAGAAAACTCGTTCTATCATAGCACCAGGAGACAGATAGTCTCCACCAATAGCTACAGAAGTTCCTTCGGGATAGGCTACTAACTTCGTAGCTTGCATTAGATCAATGACATTAGGAGTGTATAGACAGGTATCTGTGAGAGGAACAAGTAATGTTGGTGTAGGATCCGTTGAAACAAGAAGATGGATAGTGAAGAATGTCACTTTGAATGAAGCTTGATTATAAATACGTACTTTCACTCTAACATTATCCTTTTCTTCACCCATTTGTAGATTTGCTAAGACTAATAACAAGTCATTCCCAGAACTAATCTGTGTAAATCCATGCTGTTCTTGTAATGCATCAAATAGATTACTTTTTGTCTCTAACAACAATGTATCATCTAATGTAACACTAGCAGGAGAGATGGATAAACTTGTATTAGATTGAGTGAGTAAGTTTCGACAATATGTCTCTAATACATCTTCTTCACTTTCTCTATCATGAGGAATAGCATAAAGATGAGGAGAAATAATATCAAATGTACTAGCAAGATTATCCAAATCGACGGTATTATAATCACCTCCAATTGTATTACCATTATTAGAAGAATTATTATCAGCAGTCAGGATAGAAGACAGGAAAGAGTAGATCGATAAACGACGTGTAAATGCTGCAGCTGTTGGCCATCTTGACTGTGTATAGAATACTTCTAATTGTTCTCTTCCTTTTTGTAAAGGTGATAAGTTAGTTGAAGTCATGGTTAACAATGTCTTAGAAGCAGTTTGTCTGTCAACTATTTGAGAAGAAGCAAACGATAATTCTAACAGATCATTTCCAAATGAAGGTTGTTCAATATGACTTTTTGATTCCAAGCCATTGAAACCTGAATCAGTAGTGGTAATACTAGTAGTAGAAAGAGATTGACAAAAGGTGGTCAAATGTTTCTTCACTTGTACTAATTCAGCAATTTGATTCAACTTCTTGTCATAACCTTTAAGACCAAATCTACTCAAACTACGTGCAATCACTTCTTCAACTACTTGGATTGAATCAATAGGATTGGTTAAACTACTCTTGTTCTTATCATTCCATTTGTTAAGAAGTGTCATTGATCGTTGAAGGAAAAGGATAACCTCTTCTTGGAAAGATGGTAAACAATACAATAGTGAAGATACTCCTTCTTGTTCTTCTTCATTTCCTATCAACACGTTATTATTATCATTATCAGCATCATCGTCGTTCTCTGCATCAAGTTCTATTCCATTTCGACTTCTTTCGAATAGTTGTGGTTGAATGAATTTCAACAGACGCATACTCTCACTTTCTATCAATGTCTTTCGTAATAGTTTGAGAAACCCTTGTACCATATCACGCACAGATTCATTCTCTGCTAAGGCAATAATAACACTTTGAACGATCTCAAGCGCTTGCATGGCTACTAAACTGATTGTTGCATTGTTATTACTATCTATCACAGTACATTCTTCACTATCTAATGTCACTCCAAGTACTCCCAATTGAGTATTCGAATTGATTTTACGATTAATCAAGTGACGAGGTAGTTCATCAAAGAGTAGAGAATGTGCAAGTTGAATTGAGAATGCTGTGATATCTTGAATCTTTGTCTGACTTAACCTAGCACTTTGTCTCGTATAGAGATGAGGAAGGGCATAGAGATTTGTCAGTAAAGTCAGACGTATGCATAAGTCACCTCCCATCAGATAGAGAGAAGATATGTCCCGCAGCTGTTCTGATGACTTCACAGTGATAGAAGATACATTTCGTTGACAATCCAGCACATGCAAGACAAGGTTAGCTAAGAGATCTTGATAGGTTTGAACTTCTTCATTATGTGCTAACAAGGTTGATACAACTATCTTCTCATTCTCTCTCACGAAATAGTAATCACATAGAGAACGAGTTAACGCCAATAGAGAACGAACACTCTGTCTAGAAAGAGACGTCTCAGGCATTGGTGAAGCTTTTTCAAGTGATTTGGGTAGAAGAAGATGAAGAAGACGAAGAGCATCATAGGTATAGGTCAAGAAAATTTGCTGAGTTTCTTCAATCGCATCAGCAAAAGCCTCTTGAATGAGTGATAGATCTACTTCATCATCATCATGATCATCTCCATCATCTAAAATGCAATTTTGTCCATATAAAGCAAGAGCATGTTGTACTTCCTCTACTGTAGTATAACGAAGAAGAAAGTAATATTTGTGTAAGATAGGAGCAGATGATTGAAAACGCCATCGAGGAGGTGCTCTTGTTAATACACGCTCAAGACGACGACGTAACTTGGACTTTTGGTTCCGCTTTTCCATCCCTTCCTCCTCCTCCTCTTCCTCTGACTCCCCCACTTTGCCAACGAGGCTACTTTCAGGGAAGCTGAGTATGAGATGGAGTATGTGCTGAAGATAGGCAGATAGACTCTGAGCGAAAGCAATGACTACCGAATCATTGATGGCAGTTGAAGATTTCGTGAGTCGAGAAAGAATTTCACCCACCAAAGAGCTTCTTGTGATAATACCATCACTTCCATCCATCCAAGACTGTGTGTCTTTTCGAGAAATGATATAACGGAGCATGTTCTCTGATGTCTCAGCTTCAAGTAGAATAGCAACAACTTCTGTAGTGAGTCTACCCGCTAGTGTTAACTGCTCATCACCTAAAAGCGCTAAACGTTCAAATAGCCACAAACAAGACTCCAAATATTTTGGATTGATATCTGCACTGCTGGATTGATATTGTAAAGCAGAAAATGAGCGTAACGACAAGATAGCCCAACATAATAGTTGATCATAACTTGCCACCTCTTCAACCTCTTCATTATAACGATCCATGAGATATACCGTTGCATCAAAAAGTAAAGGAGATAGTCGTTGACTCAGTTTTTGTAACCATGGATGTTGGCAAAATAAGAGAATATCCTTCGTGATCAAACTTCGTTGTCGTAATGAGAACAAATACCCTTCTCCTTGACTTAATACACTAAGAAGTGTTCCTTCAACCCACTCACTAATGAAAGGAATCAAAGGTATTGGATGGTCACCAGGTCTTCCTGTTACAACATTCTCATCGCCAGCATTGCTTTGTGCGGCAAACAGCTTCTTTGTACTTTCTAATAAAGGTAAGACTAATGTAGGTCGGTTAGTAGGTATATCACTCTCCCATGCTTGTAATAATAAGAATAGGAATTGATTGACAAGTAGAACAGCACCATTCTGATAAGATAAATCTCTTCTAGCTCGTTCTAACCAAAGGAAAGGATCATCAAAGAGAATATCTACCATTTTCTGAACTAAAGGACTTAATCCAATTGATCTATTCTTTAAAGACATTCTTCTTGTAAACCCACATAAACTATCCATCCAATCGTCTAAATCTTCATATGCTCGTGTGAAAATAGCCAACAAATCCGCCAAAACGAGAGAGACGGCATGATCTAACTCAACGGACTTGTCAGTGGAAGTGCTCATGGCTAAGAGAGCAAAACCTTTCCAACTCTCTTGGATAAAGTCTATAAGATCTTCTTTTTTCCTTTGGACATCTGACCAACTTTCCAATTGACAACTTCCTTCTAATTCTTCTTCTTCTTGTAATATTACCCAAAGACGTATTAAGATTCTTCCTCCAAATATAATAGAGATAGAGCGTAAAGAGTCATTTTCATGAATAAATGCTGATTTCAGAATTGTTAATGTCTCTGATAAGGTGAAAAAGGATAAGAAATCAATTGCTTCGAATTGAAAGATTTCTTCAAAAGAATGCTTTATATCTTCTTCAATTCCTTCTCCTAATCCTTCTTTTAATCTTGCACTAAGAGATAGAATAGATTCACTGTTTGACATGGTACCAATAGAATCAATCAATCAATCAATCTCTCTGTTTTGACCAAGTCTCAACTCAATCAATCAACAAGCGGTCAAACAAGAGCTGGGAATCTGATCTAGGAATTTGGAAATTTAGTCCAAATAGTCAGAGTTTCAGAAGTTCAGGAGTTTAGAGTTTCAGAATTTTAGAAGGTTGGGATTTGGGAGTGCAAAGTGGTGCGGCTCTGCCTCGAAACTCCGCGGGACCTTGACTGGTTCAGGAAGGGAGAGAGAGATTTCCTTGAGATCCCGACATCGAAGTGGGTTCTCACCTCCGCTGGTGTGCTTACTGTGTGGACGATTCTAAGATCTCTGCCTTGTACTCTCCGGGACAAAGAATGGAGGAGAGGGGATTACCATCTTATTTTGGCCATGGTGGGAACAAAGAGAAATATCCGATGCAATGGAAGATGATCTCACAAACAAATTATCATTCTGAGACGACAACCAAAACAAGTCAACTAGGAAATTACGAAACAATAGAAGCTAACCAGCCTACATGACCAACGCAAACGAAAACACATCATATTCGATGTTGGCAGATAACAAGATCCGATCAGAACTCGCTCTGCAGGTTGTTGACCAGGAGCATCGCATCGAAGAGTTAGAAGAAGCCTTGCATGAGCATGGCATTGAGCTTCCTGAAGCCAAACTGAAGCCCCAACCTGCTTCTGTTGATGCTGTTGGAGTGTCTATCTTGGAAGATGGGAGCATTGATGAGCTGCGCCGTCACCTGGAGCAACGCGTGCACTTATACAACCTCCCAGACACTGATATTGAGTTCCACAATCTGAACTTCTCCACTACAGTCGATGTCAATCGCTCCATCTACACAGCAGGTTCCTTCCTCTCTTCTTTGGTTTGCTGGTGGCAGTTGTTCCCACCCCAGCGCAAGATTGACATTCTCGCAGATGCTACGGGTCGAATCCCATCGAGGAGAATGACTCTTCTGATTGGTCCTCCAGGCTCCGGCAAGTCGGGTAAGTCATTAGAGTTCATCCCATCCCTTGCTGTGTTGTCATCCTCTGACCCTCTTTCTGCCTGTGCTATTGTCTCCATGTCTCCTGTAGTCTTGCTGAAGGCATTGGCAGGCAAGCTTCACTCCTCAGGCAAAGCGAAGTACTCTGGAGAGGTCTATTTCGAAGGAGACAGTGTCCATAGTGGAAAGTTTATTCCCAGCAAAGTGGCTGACTATATCGAGCAAGGAGATACTCATGAAGCCATCCTCTCTGTGGACGAGACATTCAAGTTCGCATGGGAATGCACAACAGGTGGTCACCATGACTATGGTGTTGCTCGCGATGAGGCAGCAGCGGAGATCCTGAGAAAAGACGATGCCGCGTATGCGATGGTGCAGAACACGATCGCTGTGCTGGGTCTGAAGGGTTGCAAAGACACTTGCGTGGGAGATGCGATGATCCGAGGTATTTCAGGTGGGCAGAAGCGGAGAGTGACGATCGGAGAATTGATGGTGTGTCCTCGTCCCGTGAAGCTGATGGACTGCATCTCGAACGGTCTGGATTCGGCGACAGCTTTTGATATCATCAACTCTGTGCGCGCCTTCACGCACACTCTTGGTTTGACCACAGTGATCTCTCTGTTGCAGCCTCCTCCCGATGTGTACAATCTCTTTGACGACATCATTGTGTTGAGCGAAGGCCATATCATTTATCATGGGCCCCGAGATCAGGTGATGAGTTACTTCACTAACCTGGGCTATGAATGTCCCGAGTTGGTGGATGAAGCCGACTTCTTACAAGAGCTTCCCACTCCCGAAGGACGCAAGTACCGCATGAAACCATCTGTTCCTCACACCACCTCAGCTCTTGCGGCAGCCTGGAAGTCATCTGAAATCTACAAGCAGATGTTGGCTGAGATGAGATATCCCAGTCTGGATGATGCTCGCGCGTTGTCGAAAGGCACCCCTAAGCAGTGGAGTAAGGAATCCAGAGAGAAGTTTGCAGGCAGCTTGTCTTTCTACTTCCAACAATGTGTGAGAAGACAGTTCCAGATTATCTATCGCAATGCAGCATTTGTGAACTCCCGCATAGGACAGAGTGTTCTCATTGGTGCAGTTACAGGGTCACTGTTCAACAATATCTCCACCAAAGATACAACAACTATGAATGGCTTTCTCTTCAACGCTGTACTCTTTAGTTGTCTTTCTAACATTTCCACTTTGCCAGTCCTCTATGACCAGAGAAATGTTTATTATAAGCAGAAGGACGCTCTCTTCTTCCCCACAACTGCTTTTACCTTTGCTCAGATGCTTGCCTTCCTTCCTCTGCAGATCATTGAGGCGATCCTGTACATCTCCATTGTGTATTGGTCAGCAGATCTCTCAGCTCAAGAGAATGGTTCTCGCTTTCTCACCAACGTAGTGATCTCGATCGCCTTTGGAGTCTGCTTCAGCCAGATCTTCCGTTTGATTGCAGCATTGATGCCCACGATGAATGCTGCTTTGCCACTTTGTGGTATTTCCATTGTTCTCTCGGTGCTGTTCAGCGGCTTTATCCAGCCGAAGCCTGTCATCTCAGATGGTTGGATTTGGTTCTATTGGATCAATCCCTTGGCGTGGGCCTTGAAAGCTGTCACAGTGAATGAATATGCTTCTTCGAAGTATGATTTCATGACCTGCGTGAATGCAGCCTGCACAGAGCATGAACGCTTCGGAGACTATACCTTGAAGCAATATGGCAATCCTACCAATGAGCGCTACATCTGGTATTCCTTCGCCGTCTTGATCGCTGAGTTTATCTTCTTCTTCGTTCTCACCGATATGGCAATGAACTATGTGCGTTCCATTCCCACGCCTCCTCCACCTGTGCGCATCGATGCTGAGGATGAAGAGCGCTATGATGTGGAGAGCGCTGAGGCATTGTCTACACCTGTGAAGGTGGAGCAGTTGCCCTTTGATCCTCTGGTGTTCTCTTTCAAGAACATTGGCTATCGGGTCACGTTGCCTAACAAGGAGGAGATCGATCTGCTGCAAGATGTGAATGGGTTCTTCACTCCAGGGTCGGTAACAGCTCTGATGGGCTCATCGGGAGCAGGCAAGACGACGTTGTTGGATGTGTTGGCAGGACGCAAGAACACGGGTGTAGTGACGGGCGAGATGTTCATCAATGGTGTGCCAAAGGTGGATGCTTACTTTCGCAAGGTGACAGCTTATGTGGAGCAGTTCGACATGTTGTCGACGAAGAGCACAACGAAGGAGTCGATCGCCTTCTCTGCAGCCTTGAGACTTAGTGGAAATGTCACAAGGTGGGTTAGTTTACTTGGATGGATGCCATGTTCATATCGTGCGACTGACGGATTTGTTGTGCTTGGTGGCATGTTTGCTTGTAGTGAGGAGCGAGCAAAGTGGGTGAACTCCGTCATCAAGATGATGGACCTTGATCCTTTGGCCGACGAAATGGTTGGTTCCCACTGTTTGCTTTCTTGTGTATGGGGAGTGATTGGGCTGTTGTTGCCGTTAGATTGGAATATTGGGTCGTGGAGGCATGAGCTTCGAACAACGCAAGCGCGTGTCGATTGGTGTGGAGCTGGCGTCAAACCCTTCAATCATCTTCCTTGACGAGCCCACGACTGGTCTTGATTCGCGTGCAGCGCAGATCCTCGTCCATAACATCCGCACGATTGCAGCGACAGGTCGCAGTGTGGTCTGTACCATTCACCAGCCTTCCACTGTGATCTTCAACTCATTTGACTCTCTTCTACTATTGATGCGAGGAGGCAGGACTGTGTTCTTTGGAGAGTTGGGATCACAAGGCAAGAACCTCATCGATCACTTCCAGAGGGCTCCTGGAGTTCAGCCAATCCCTCACCACATGAATCCAGCGACGTGGATGTTAGATGTGATTGGCGCGGGCACATCGGTGGCATCATCGAGCGGCAATCAGACAGACTTCGTGGCTCACTACAAGAACTCAGCATTGTGTGAGGTGAATACTGATCAGTTGGATACACTGAGTCGCCCCATTGCCGGTTCGAGGCGTTTGACGGCAGAGGACATGGAAGAACAGACAGGTTATAATGCCTCTTATATCAACCAGTTCATCAATATCATGTATCGCTTCACATTGACCTATTGGCGCTCTCCCATGTACACGATCACGCGACCAGTAGTGAATGCTATTATTGCTCTGATCTTTGCGTCAGCTTATCCTCTCTATTCTTATCACAACAATATTCAACTTATTGCTGGAGCGGCAGTTATTTACGTCACCACTCTGTTTTGTGGTATTCTTGCTATTGTCATGGTCATCCCTGTTGCCATGTTGGACAGAGGAGTATATTATCGTGAGCAACAAAGCCGCATGTATCATCCTGCCATTTATACTTTCGCCATGTTCTTGGTGGACTTGCCCACACTGTTCTTGAGCTCAGTGACTTTCACTTTGCCTTTCTTCTACATTGTGGGGCTCAACAGTCCAGGTCATGCCACTCCGAAGTTTTTCTGGTTTCTCTTCTTCTCATTCATGATGCAAGGAGTGTTTTTGTATTTGGGCCAGTTCTTTGGTGCTCTGACTCCCGATGAAGCCACATCTCAAGGTTAGTACTTTTGTTTACTGATTTGGTTTAGACTGGGCTGATCAATGAGATGCTGCTTCATGTTCTGCTTTGTTAGTGGCGGTGGGATTATGTAATACTGCCACATCTTTGTTCTGTGGCTTCCTCATTGTGGAAGACAAGTTCCCGGACTTCTGGATCTTCATGTATTGGCTGAATCCCCTGCATTACAGCCTGGAAGGATTGTACAGCTCTCAATTCAAGGATGATCACACTTTGATCAAGACATCGAATGGGGCTGTGACCGACGCTTTGGACTACATCACGAAGGTCCAGTTTACGACTTGGAAGTACGAGCATATCGGATACGATGTATTGGGTCTGTGCTTGCTGGTTGTTGGAGCAGTGTAAGTATCTATTTATAGAACTTCCTACATTTTTTGCGATTATTCTGATTTTCTTCCTCTCTTCTCTACTGTCTTGCTTGTTTGTGTTGACTATTCAGAATCTGCAACTACTTGGCATTGACCTACTTGAGACATGATAAGCGCTAGCAAGTTCCCTGGGGACTTTTAACTGAATGAGATTTTTGAACATGTAATAATTTACAGAACACCGGTTTTCACCCACATCTTTGTATCTCATCAAGTTGAAAGGGGGTGATGACGATCTTAGTTCGGCAATCCGTGGGAAGACCATTGTTGCAGTAACTAGCCGCCTTCTTAAAAGGTGAAAGTTTCATCCTTCTACCATCCCTTAAATGCCGAAACTTTGTACCATCCGATGGCATTTGGTTTGTATTCGAACGCAAACTCACCAAATGAACTGATGCAACCTTCTCTCAAACATGATGGCCATCTCACTTCTTCACTGTGCAGTAGAGAAACAATATCTGCTTCGCTTGCCCTCACATAATCAAACGTCACACTCCTCAGTCTTGAAAGATGCTGAGTTGTATATAATATTCCCTGACATCCAACACCAGGGACTTCCAACACCTCCAGCAATGAACACCTTCTAATCACCTCATATATCATCTCCTCACTGAATTCGAAAATATTTGCATCGTAATAGAAGGACAATTCAGTCAAGTTCTGTCCATATTCTGCTATCGATGATAGACTTTCATCACTGTAGTCGTATCGTTCGGCCAGCACATCCAATATCTTCAAGCGAGGAAGATCCTTTACAAAGTCTATTAAAATATCTTCAGGTATTTGGCCACCTAAAGAAGTCAGGACTGGCCCTAATTTGCTCTTTATTACACTCCATTCACTATCCCCCAGCTCAATCTCCTCGTCTATTATGGATAGTCCCACATGAGTGCACGGCCTTCTTTGTAATGCAAGGAACAAACACTCGATACTATCCTCCAAATCGACTGGTTGAGAAGGAATACGGAGATACATTCTGTTCTTATCTTCATCCACATCAATCATACATTCTTGAAGACTTAAGTACTTGAGGTTGGGACATAGATGATAGAATAAGGATGGCTTAACGATTTCATCTGATTCAACTCCCTCCACATTCCATGTCAACCTCTCCAACTTCGGACAAGATCTGCTTATAGACAGCAGCGAATCCTCGCTCAAAGAGATGTCTTCTTCCCCAGAAGAATCGACAATTAATGTTTCCAGAAACAATCCCGCTGAAGACAGATATTGTAACAAGGAAGGGAGAATGGTGCTGTTACCACTTTTGAACATCAAGTTAATATCTAATGCTCGCAAAGCATGCCTTGACTTGATAAGATTCTCTAACACATGAATCAATCCAGGATTATCATCAGACCAGTCATGCACTTCAAGTTCTTTCAAGCTTTTGTCATGCTTGGACAACAAAGTACCCATTTTTTCAAGCAATAGGTTATCACGCTCATGAAAGTAGATTCCCATTTTCACTAATTGATTGTCTTGCAAATGCTTATTCAATGCTGTATACAGAATATTGTTTAGCCTAGCACGTTCTTTGTCATTTATGCCCAAATCTCTCGCACTTATTGCCTCTAAATGCTTACAATGACTCAAGAAACATGACAAAGAAGACTCTAATCTTGAATCATCACACGAGTCTATTCTTTTACTCTCAAGGAGTATCACTATAGAGTGTAGAGCAGGACAGAAGGACACAGGGTCACAAAGGTGAAGAAGATCTTCCAATACAGACAGCCGCATAGGAAATTTATCCCTCACTAACACTTTACGACTGCCTAACCATTTATAGTAGCTAACAAGTCTCTCATTGTGTATATAGTCATGTTTTATTTTCATCAAGCTACATGCCTCTGTCTTCAACAAGGAAGATACAGAAGACAACCATTCTTCTTGATTACTCAGACAAGCAATATCCAAGGCGGAGAGATCTGACCAAGTCAGCCACTCAGAATAAACACAATGAAGAAGATCTCTAGGTAGATACTGCCAGATCATTTGTTTGAACGTCATCGTCATCATCACCCTAGATCGATCGTGATCGATTGAGTGATGATTCGGTGATGTGGTGTCAAATGTGAAGTTAACTCGGTGACAGGTTCCATGGAATGGCGAAAGGTCTCAACCTCTGTGCAACATATTGTAGACTTTCTCTCTTGTTTATTTATACAAATGCAACTAGCGATGTGGATGTTGAATGTGATGGGAGGAGGCACATCAGTGGCAAGTATAGACTTTAGAACTATCTTGTGATTGTTCTGATTCTATTTCTCTCTTCTCTAACTGCCTTGCTTGTGGTGGTTATTTGGTTTAGCTCAATCAATAAGTAAGTATTGGACGAAATCGATGGCCTACGAGAATGCTGACGCTGTCTTTTATTATCTTAATATTACATTTGAACGTTCCAAGACTACATATGTATTGACATTGTCAGTCAATGCTTGTCAATAGTTCGGAGATCGACGATTCCCACTTTCAACATATGCATTCTCTCAATGTATGCATAGTATACTCTCAATCTATTGATATCAGTCTCTCGACCTGTCCGGGGAAATCTACCAAACAAGGAATTTGATGGTTAGGGATTAATACATTTATAGATGATCAATTCGAGATGATCCTCTTACATTAGCCTTCTGTAAAGCTTCTTGAATTGTTTGCGGACCATTTCCAGGTGCTTTGGCCAGTAAGACTGTGGCTTTGTAGAGCTTCGCCTTCTCCCCCTGGACTACTTCTCGTGCTCCTTCTGCACAGAGTTCACCAACATCTTCTACAGAAATACGTAATCTAGACTTGATATTCTGCAGTGGAAGTTGATTTCTAGATACTAACAAGAGATATTCCTTTTCTTCTTCTTCTCCTTCTTTTCCTTTGGTTGGAGTTAATTTACTTAATGCAGGTTCATTCAAAATCTCTGGAACACGTACAATGGTATAATCCAATCCTGATTGACGAATCACTTTTTCACTTGCCTTATGCCATATTACAGCACCAGATAAGAAGAGATTGAAAAACAAGACAAAAGGATGAAAGAAGCTACGATCTGTCATAGATCCTGTTAATCGAATATATTTGGAAATTCCTAATTCTTGCATAACTTGTACAATATGTTCAGATCCTTTATAATAGAGTTGATATGGATGACTTGGATCATAACTAGGATGTCTAAATAAATCCATGATTTTTGTAAATCGAATTGGTTTTGGACCATGTACCGCAACAACTGCTTGACAATCTTGTGCTGCATAAAGAAGATCTTCTTTACTATTGACATCTCCTGTGAAAAAGGTTGCTCCTTGTAAAAGAGGATTCTCTTGAGCATGCTTGGGTTGACGTACTAAAGCATTGACTTGAACACCTGTCTTTAATAAAGAAGATACTACACGACTACCTACACGACCTGTTGCACCAATTACGAGTACTTTCAATCCACATGTTGTTGGATTGAATAAGAGTAGCAAGCAGAGTTGATAAAGAAGGAACAAAATACCTCTCATTCAAGCTGGAAGGAGGAAGGTAAGGTGGGGATGGAGAAGAAAGAAGATTGAGTTGAATATTCAGGATTTGATGGTTCGGTTGATTGCCTTTGCGCTCAGGCTAGATCCCCAGGATTCCAAATGCGCAGATCTCTTGATTCTCAGATATCTGGGACACCACAGCAATTCAACGTAACATCGATAAGTCCATATTAACGTATCAAGTACTACCATAATATAGTTCAAGTTATCATAAGAAATCATTTTGTTTGAAGAATGATTTGGTTTTATTGTTTATTTACATTAGGTTATATAATGACGAAGGATAGAAATTTTTCATTTTGTTTCATTTTTTCTTTTGAGATTAAAGTAAGTTGGTGAAGTACTCTTAGTTCGATGAGTATGAAGACTTTGTTGTTGTCGAAACTTCGCCTTAGCCTCTTCAATAATAATATACTTGCAAAGATCTTCCACAGTAACCGTACCTAAGGGAATTCCAGTCTCACTAACAACATGAACTGAAGATACTCTCCATTCTGCCATGAGTCTCAATGCTGTTGGTAAAGTATCGCGTGGCTAAGTGGCAACATATCAACATTAAGCTGGGTTTACATAGTAGAAGGAACACTGATAAATTTGTACTTACCGATAACACACGATGCATAGCATACCATTGCTCAGTACGACGTTTCTTTCGAATTTGCGCCAGTTTCTGTCTTAAAGCAGCACGTTCAGCCATTTGCTGAGCTTGCAGTGCTGCTTGTTGCTCCTTCGTCAATTGTCGACGCTTACGAGGAGAAGATGGAGATCCTGCCCTCCGACCATCTGTGCTAGTGGCACGTGTGGGTGAATTCGAACTGCCTGGGGGAACAAGAGAAGGTACCGCAGGCTGTGCTAGCTTGGTGGACATTGAAGGCGTCGCAGGAACATTGTCCCCTCCCCCTCCTCCAGCGAGTTTTCCAACGTCATCCTTTGGGGTTGGTCTTCGATTTTGTCCTTCATCTTCCATATCAAAGCTAAACCCATTCCAATTAACCATAGGACTTTTGAAGCTGAGCTGTTGAAGCTGAATAGTTGGAGGAAAGAAAGACGTGCTGGGTGTAGTGACTGAATTTGATCGAGGACTTGCTTCCATACTAATTAGACGCACAATTAAGCAATAATCGATCGTTAATAGAAAGGGAAGAAAACCACTTACATTGCAGGGGAGGCTAGTTCATTGAAACCTAATGTCTTATGTGCGCTTTTACCTGTCTTGGGTGTTGTCATGGAGGTTATTGCACTGTTGAACAAATTGCCCAAATCTGAAGAGAAGAATCCTTCTTGAACGGGAGTGGAAGTCGTAGCAGATGCTGGATTTGTTGAACCAGCTGCCCTTCGAGTACTACGTGGTCCTGAATTCATTGTTTTACGCGGTTTAATCACTTCTTTGACATGTTCTTCCAATGGCAATAATTTCAATCCCAGGATATGTTCACAACGATCCAAAGGTGTTTGTAACTGACTAAATAATGTCAAGTCTTTTGCCATTTGTAGATTGAAATTTCGTTGCGACGCTGGGCGACCACCAACGCCACCAGCTGTGCTCTCTTCGGATATCAAGCTAGTGTTAATTGTTAAATTCAACCCACCCATTAAGCGAGCATTTGTTGCAGCATTATTACCAAATGTCTGTAAGCCCGTGGAAAATGATGGAACCTCATTCCCAGTAGTCATACCACTTGCGAAAGTAGAAGAACTTGTCTTTACATCAGCTAAAGAAGGGTCATAAAATGGATAATTACCATCCAGATATTGTTGTTCTAAGTCTGCAAAAGAAACATTATCTTCCACTAAGAATCTCTTCCTCCATTTCCACCATATTTCTTTCAATGAATCTTGTAATGTCAATACACCACATACTTTATTCTGTTCATCTACAATCATGGCACTGTCTGTTCGACTTTGAAGTAATTTCATCCAACCTACTGCAAGAGTGTCTCGATAGTTAATCAGATTAGGTTTACGCATTAGTCCACTCCAATAGATAGATCTCTTGGCATCAATTTCAGGGAAGTAGGTAGAAAAATTATCATAGAGAAAGCTTGCCATCTCAAAGACATCTAGGGTATGATAAACATTGAAATAGTTACGTTGCAAGTCATTGGCTAAAGGAATTTGTCTATGTCCTTGAGCAAATAATAAGAATGCATTATAGATAGGATAATCTCCACTGAAGACAAATCTCTTTTTTTGCTTATGATTATATAATAAAAAAACATTATTACTGAAGACAGTTTTAGCAGATGTATGAAAGATCTTTTCACCAATTTTCTGCCAAGGAATAATGGTAGCATTATGGAATGAAGGTTTATCAGCAACTCTAGCTACAAATGGTTTATCACTTGTTAATGTATCTTCTAAAGGCATTCTTAATGTTGTTGGGCGACGGCTTGTAGACCCTGCTGGAGCTCGAGGATTGACAAGTCTTCCATCCATAGAAAACATATCTTCTGCATCATATCCTTCTGTTGAAGAAACCTTCTCAGCTCTTTGTTTTTCATCAGATGCTTCTTTCATAATACTATCTAACAATGAAGAAATCTTTTTCTCCTTGGATTCTGTTTTCTCTAATGCAAACTCAAGTGATAATCTTCGTGAACGAATGGATTCTTCAATTTCAATCAAATCCGAGAAAACGGTAGCAGGTAGACATTGAAGGATCCATGTAACAATAGAAACATGATCAAGGATACCTAACATCTCAACCTTTTCTCCAAAGTTAGCTCTTGTATTCTGTTTCCCAGCACGTGGTGAACGTGGAATAGCGGAATGAAAATTGCTTGAGATTGGATCATTTTCTTCAATCTTCGTATTGATCCCATTCCCAGCTTCACGTGTATTGCGAGAAGAGGCTAGGAAAGAAGCATTCGATGAAGCTGATACACCAGGTGGTCGAGGTTGCTGCGAAGATGAGGTCACCTGAGATTGGGAAAGTTCTCCTCCACCTACGCCAAACTTCACTAGTTGACGATCAATAATTACCACATTCTTTCTTGGAGATAAGAGAATATGTTCTAATAAGGTGAACATATACTGATCAGATTCAAGTAACAGAACATCTTCAAGCCAAGAAGTTTGAGCTAATGATCGAAAAGTATTTGTCCACGTAACATGTCGGTCCACAAATGAATATTGTGTCAAATTATTTCTTTGCCATTTATTTAATATACTACCCATATCAAATCGATTTGATGATCGACGGGTAATAGATGGTGCAAAGAATGAATTTCTAAGAAGAAATTGTGATCCTTTCCTGGAATCTTCCACTTTATTAGCAATGATAGAACAAATCTTTTGAATTGCTTCAACATAATTAGATATCATAGAAACATCTTGACACCATTGCCAAAACTCTTTAAATGAGAGTTGATATTTCTCATGTTGTTTGTTAGTATTAAGTGTTGTTGTAGCATTTGATATCATGGCGTTATCATCTAAGTGATGATCATTAGATAAATGAGAAATTAACTCTTGATTTACTACTGCATTTCTTTCTATAAATTGTCGAATGGAATATTCAACGAAAGCATTTAATTCATCTTTTAATGGTATTTCAATCGAAAATGCCAATTGTAATGATACTAGCATACGATAGAGAAGAGCTTGAATAGCCTCTACACGAATGTGCTGCTTAGACTCAAGGTTAATCTCACATAGAAGACGAAATTTATTCTTCATATGTCCATTACACATTAAGATAAAGAGATTGAAGACTTCTATAGCAGGACAAACAGAGATGAAAGGATTATGGAATTGATGAAAATGAGTTACAGGATCAGCAAAAAGTTGTCCAAAGACATCTTCAAAGCCAAAGATAGTTAAATTATTAGTTTTCTGTCCATCACTTTGTAACCAATATTGATAAGCTTCAAGAATTTGTGGAAGGTTATTACGAGGATAATCCTGTAAAGTAGCTAAGTTCTTGGCATTATTGAAAGCAGGTACAGGGTACTTGTTTGAAGAGTTTACAATAGATATTTCAAGACCTTTACTTTTCTTTCCTTTGTCGATAACATTGCCCATGAGTCTATTATTTTAATATCAAATGAGATTGAGTGAGGATGAAATGTGCGTTGAGTCGAAGAGAAACGACAAATGTGATGTTTGTAGTGTGAAAAGGTTACTTTGAAAAGCTAATTTTTAGAGTTTGATTGAGACCCCATATTGCCTGAAGTTTACACTCCTCAAAAAGAACGAGAACATTTAATCACAAAGCAAGACAATGGAAAGCAAGACTATCTTAGCGGCGTGAAATCTAAAAAATCAACAATGTAGTACAAATATCTAAACAGCGACTATTTCATTACCTGCAGTAAGTTGACTTTTCTGAAACAGATATTTCTATTCTATCCCTCTTTTACGCATGACAAGCCGGATAACTTTCCAAATAGATAGCGCAAGATCATCTCCAATCCCTTCCATACCTCATTATTCATTTCATACAACAGATTTCAAGCAGGTTCGAATAACAAATGATCTGCTATGACTTAATAGTTTAGGTGGTTAGGTGGGTTATGATGTCTTGGTTTAGGTGGAAAGTTCTTCAAATACACATCTTCACCACAACCAAAGATAAAAATGCTCAAGAGAGACGAATCAGATTTACGTAGAACGATCGAAGCAAATGTTCATTATTGGTCTGAGGTTCATGTCAACTCGCTGTCTGTCAACTTGAGCCCTGAGCTTCAGCAAAGGTAAGATATTTATGTGGAACTTGGACACCAAAACGATCTAGACCTGATAGCTGGTCAAGAATCACATCAATGCTTTGCCATCGTTCAGAAAATACAGCTGCAGACCTGCATAAGCAAGAATCTCAATTTCCTCTATTTTCTTTCCATGATTCGTGAAGCATGTATGATTATTTCAAATCGCTCTTTCGGCGCATCAACACCGCAACGCCGTGTTTTACAGAACACTTGCGAGGTTATGATTGATAACTAAACAGAAAAAGGTGGCAAATTTGAAGTCACAGGGCACTTAATTGAAGATCCTCGATCTATTTTCTCTTCCTTCATTCTATTCAACATCATGAAAGAGGTATTTCAGACATATAGTATCTGAAACATCTTTTTCTTTGTTTCTTTTTGCGGGACTTTCTTCCATACTTCCAGGACTGTGGACTGTTTGCTTTGGCAGTCCAAAGCACAGAGAGCACTGGATAATGAAACGGCGGCATGGCTTGTGTGCGGGAACAGGCAGGCAACAGGGGCATGTGCAGCCTCTGTGTCATGTGCTCATGTGGGTGTTGTTTCTCTCTCTCGCTCTTATGCGCCAGACCAAGTCGCTTCCCTAGTCTTATGGTGTTTGTCTTATTAACGTGAAGATTATCGATTTTCTTCCTATTCCATCATACTCTGTCTATTCTCTCATTATCCTGACTTCTTGTTATTATACATTTATTTTTGTTAAGCTATTCTTCAAGTTCAAGAAGGCACGTATATGAAAAAACCCGTCTTGACTTTGGATGCTTCCCTTGTACAGGTAAGATTGATGAAACTGTGCGATCTATCGACTAGAAATTATTTTGATCTTCCGTGGATTCTTCTCCAGGATGACATTCCTCTTGAGGTAGCTCCTAAAATCTTCGTTGGATCAATTCATGCAGCTTTCAATCTGGTAGGTGACCGATCTTTTTTGCATCCATTGTGCCTTTTTTCACTGCTCTGAGTCCATGAACTTTCTTGTGATGTAGGAGGCGCTGGTAGCAAATGGAATCACTCATGTAAGTCGTTGATTATTAATATTTCTCTTGACGATTTCTCACTAACTTGTTTCCGTCGAGCAGATTCTCAATGCTTCTCGCCTCCCGCCCACCTTTCCTAAGCAATTCACATATCTGTCAGTGGAAATTCGTGATAAAGATGGATCGAATATTTTGTCTTGTATTCCTACAACAAACATCTTTATTGAGGCTGGTGTTGAACATGGCGGTGTGTTGGTGCATTGTTTTGGAGGAAAATCTCGTTCTCCGGCATTTATTGCTGCTTATCTTATGTCATGCTACCATTGGACATTTGATGAAGCTTTTCGAACTATTAAGTCAGCTCGACCCTCGATTGAAATCAACCTTGGTTTTGAATATCAACTTCGTGCTTATGCTGCTGCGAAATATGATGTTTATATTGCTCAACAACTTCTCCTTCGAGCACGAATTAGAGAGTTGCATTTCTTGCGAGGAGATGCTGCAGTATTGAACTCGGATAAGAACGTATCTGATCATTTGACTGTTTCGAAGCTGTCAATGGCTAATTTGTTGGGTAATCAAGCAAATCTTCAGCAACGTCTTGAGCTTATTTCCAAGCAACGAGATTCACAGGCTAACCCCAATCCAAGAGAAGCATTGTCGCAGCAAAAATCAAACAACAAACGATCTTTCGAGGATGTCAAGCAACTCGTATCGAAGGAAGATCAGGATGAGGAAGATGGATCACGGATGGATGTGGAAACTGCTGAAACGACGGAATGTAGCTCTCCTGATGTAAGAGTCCCAAGTAATAGCGTGGAGGGGATGGAAGAAAGTACAGATAGTCTTGCCTCTCAACAACCTGATGGCTTGATTCCAGTGAGTCGCAGTGCCAAACTACCAAAAGGATATTATGGTGAAGATGTCATCAAGTCAGTTTATTCTGTGGAAGAGAAAGATACTTATCTTTCTCCTTCTAACGAAGAAGTCGACAGAGCAAATACAGGGTCTGATAACGGTGTGATATGTCTTCCAGATATGCAAGAGGCTAACAACAATAACAATAAGGGCTCCAAGTCTCAGCGTTGGAAGGGGGCTGTTGGAGGTAGCTATAGGATTGGACTACAAAGTACTCGAAATAGCATTAGTAGCGCCATCAGCAATAGTAGTCACCATCACAATGTCAGCAGATCGACCGTGGACACTAAGAACCCTTGCTGTCGTCTTTCCCGTCCGGGCAGTTCTGTTATTCGCGTCATTCCACCGCTTCGTGGTCTTGAAAGAGAGTTCCAATGTTCATGGTGCAACGCAGCAGTATTTCAATTGGCCAATGTAATTCGTCCTGATTTGGACATTATGCCAATGGTGGAAGACTTCATTAATTCGCTTCAACTGGCTGCAAATCATCGCCGTGAAGATGGAGATGCGCAATATCATCCGGAAGAACACTCTGCAGTTGAAGATGCGGAAGAGGAGTTTTTACAATCGACAAAAAGGCAAGGTGGCTTTGGAAGACCTGATCTCTGTTCCGCGGCTATTGGTGACGAGGGAGGTTATCGTAGCAGCCTTAATCATGCCATACTTCATGCCATTTCTCCGAAAGGGTTATCAGTTGGAAGCGAAGGGAGAGGATTTAGTGGGCTTTCAAAATCCAATCAGCCTCTGCCCCCTATCGCTCCACGTTCCAGACAAGGAAGCATAGTAACCTCTGTGAGCCATGATGACATCAACTATCATGCAAACAGCTCCAAAGGGGGAGATTACCGGTTTGATGGTAGATCTAGCAATGTTGTTCCAAGTTCAAGTAGCATAGTGGCTGCAATGGAAATGGATGTGGACCAGGATTATCACACCTTATCAGTGCCCTTCGTACCTCCTTTAATGACATCGCGTGCGAACAAAGGCAATAAAGGCTTCCAATTTGATAGCTTGGATGCACCTTCGCTTGAGCTTCCAGCGACTCGACGCCCTTCTCTGAAGTCGGATGGCAGCCCTGCTAAGGATATCCAACTTCCCCTTCATCTTCAACATCGCAGCAGTACTCCTCGCACGCTGCCGTCGCTTGATCATGCTCCATCATCTTCATCCTCTTCAGCGGCCTCTTCTTACTCAAGTTCCTCAGCACCACCCGTCGCCACCAGTACTGCCGCTGTCGCTAGTAATGGCAGTCAACTGTTTATGAGTATTCAAGCTCAACCGAATAGTCCTCGCTTGCAACCAATTCAGCTCAATAATACGGTTTTGAGTGGTCAGCTGACAATCAATCAAACAGCTCACGTGACCAACATTCAACCTTCGCACAATGCAACAGCCAGTGATTCCATGACAACTCCCCCAAAGTCTTTCTTTGCTCCCCTATATCCAGGTCTAAACCCTCCTAATCATGGTAGAACTTGTGTTGACATCTCGCCACGAGTTCTTTTGCCTCCTCCTCGCGAAGGGTCTATTTCATCACCCGCAACGAACGCCCTTGGTCGCTCTTCTGCGGGCAGTGTTCACAGCAATGTGGCCATGGCAATTGGAAGATCTTCTTTCCTTGATCGTCCAGCCTCGGCAGAAAAAAGAAGATGGTTGGCAAGAGTAAGCCTCTTACGAGAGGGCGATGTTAAGGTGGCACAGCTGGCCGAGCAAGACGATGTAGTGGCAAGAGCTTTAGCTTTAAATGATGAGAAGTATTTCTACCTCGAATACCTTGATAGTATGGGCAAAGAAATCTTTCAAACGAGCAAGGACTATGGTGACATCTTGTGCCCAGGATGTAGCAAAGTGCTTGGTTGCTGGAACTGGACCCCGAGCTTGAGGTAAGATGTTGTTTTTGATCTAATGATGTATCTTATCGGTTTGATATGGTTGCAGGTTGCTGAAGAATGGAAAACTAGAAGCACCTCTCTTCCTTATCGATAAGAATGTTGTACATCAGGTAGGATCATTCCTAATAAACCACAGTCTTGTCTTATGTCTAAATGAATGTATTTTTTCCAGTTGGATGTAGATTTTGATGCAACACCTAGTGGTACTCCCCGTCTCCAGGATGATTTATCAGTGACGAATAGTCCCCGAATTGACGATTCGTAGCCCTAACCCAACCTTACCTCCCATGTTATTTCTAATAGTAGATGTTTCATCTTTTCCCTATCCGAGACTTTATCGAGACCGTTTGGGCTTTCCATTTCGTAGCGATGAGTCTTAGTCAAGCGAAGAAAAACGAAAAGAATCCCGTAGCCCACTCTAAAACATTGTAAAATATTGGATTTGCTATAACGGATTCTTTTTGAATGCAATCAATTTGACAGTGGTGTTTTGCTGAAGTCTCCAGTAACTGTAATGAGTAATGAGTAACTTTACTCTTAGATCGAAAGCCGTTTATCCATATAGATCTGCATGCAGGGAACACTACTCAATGTTGGAGATACAGTCTACATTGTTTGTTCTCATTTTGTGACCCGTTGCTTCAGAATCCGTTGAATAATTTCATCGCCAAATCGAATTTCAAGGTGGGATTGCAAATTATCAGCGCCACCTCACAGGCAACACCCCTGCAGTTCCAGGCAATTCCTCGGGTGCCGTTGTGCTGTTTGCGTGGGGTTGTGCGTGTGTGTGCGTTGATGATGTGGCTGCTGCTCTGCTCTGCTTTCAACTCATCCCACTCCCCAAAGCACAACATCATCTCGTCTCCTTTCCCCCTTACTTTCCAGCAAAGGAATATTAACTCTCCACGAGCATTATTCTGTCCTTTGCTTGAAGAATTAGAATTGGAAATAACAGATATTTAGATAGTTTAACCTTCTTTTTTCTCTTTTGGAGTGTGTGAAGAAAAAAAAAATTAGATTGAATTCTTTTCAATCCATCCGCTCCTCCATACATCTTAATAACGTGGACAAGAAAAATAAATTCGCTGATATTTCCTTATCATCAAAGCTGAAATTTATTTCTTGACTATTCAAAACGAGTACTATTCAGTAGTTCTTTATTTAGTTAGTTGAAATAGGCCACATTCTTCTCGTGCGTTTTCTAACGCCATTCAACCTACCCGATTGTCAAACAAGTGCGAACAATTTCAATATCGTCTGAATCCTCCATTTCTTTTGGAAAATAATTGATCAAAGATGGGAAATACTCATGCTATTCCTAGTCGCTCTAATCGTCATTCCGCTGATGCAGCAACCACTTCCAAGTTTAAACCTGCTCGGGAACATAAACGCCATGGAGTAGTCTCTGTAAAAATTCATCCTGTTAATGGTAGAAGTGCTGATGATTATATTAGTCAAGTGTTAACCCCCAAGGGTGGGTTGTTCTACGGCTCGTCTTTCAATCCTGCGGTCGTCTTGAAAGGTAAGTTTTTTGCTGGAGTTATCTAATGTTGTACGCTGTTTAAGCCACTACCTTTGCTTTTAGCTTTGGAAGATGCTAATTATCCTTTGATGCCTCCAACGGAGGTTTTGGTGCCCGACTCGAGAGCTCATAAGCTCCTTGTTACTTACTGTCAAGGCTGGCAGCTTATTCCCTTCCCTGAGGTCTTCTCCCGTCACTCAGGCACTTGCGTTATCGTGGGCGATCGAAATATGACATCAATTCAATATCCTATCAAAGTGGG
This sequence comes from Ochromonas danica, assembly GCA_015146655.1. Lineage (NCBI taxonomy): Eukaryota > Chrysophyceae > Chromulinales > Chromulinaceae > Ochromonas > Ochromonas danica. The sequence continues at coordinate 65,666 of VKHL01000005.1, forward strand.
TGATTGTTTTCGGTTGGGCTCTGTTGGTGTTGTTGTCTCAGAATTGAAATTGGAAGACTGTGAGGAAGAACGATTGGATGCTCGTACGTTGGAGTTTTTAAAGGACGAAGCATTAGCATTTGATACTTCAGAAGATCTCGCAGCATTGGCCTCAGATGAAATGATTGAAGAAGAAGGAATGGATAAGTCAGAGCATTCTAACGATGATCAGACTGAGCCAAATTATCAAGCAGGATTGACCAATGGAGAGAAATATATCTGCTACATGTGCTATGAGACACATAACACGTTTGAGGATCCTTTAATTGCACCTTGCGAATGTAAAGGAGATACTCGATTTTTGCATGTTCAATGTCTTCAAAAGTGGTATCATTCATCCGCTCATGGTTCACGTGCCCAAGTCATTCGAACCACTGGCAATGGAGCCCCTGCCTGTAAAATTTGTGGAACCGCTTATAAGACGAATTTTCGGAGACCAGATGGCAAGAAAACTTCCATTTTGGAGGTGAGTATGTTTTAATGATTGTTGGAATTTATGGTACCTAATCTCCATGGCTTTCTACGCCAACAGATGGAAAACAATGGTCCGTATCTCTCTTTGGTTGTAGTGACTCATCATGATACGAATCCTGGACTCTTTAATACAAAGTTCCGGTTAAATTTCGGTCGTCGAGCCAATGCTCCTCCTCATCTAACAGATGAGGAACTGAATACCATTATCATTGGCCGCTCCAGTAGTTGTGCGATGATTCTTGATTATCGCACTGTTTCTACCATTCATGCGAAGATTCAATATGTGGTTAGTTGTTTCTATCTTCTTAACGTCCCTTTCCTTAATGTGTGGTTGTTGTTTTAGAACGGCAAGTTCATCTTGACGGATAATCATTCTTCCAACGGAACCATGGTCTATCTGCAAAATCCATTTCCTTTGCCATACAGTCAGCCAATCAAAGTGCGCATGGGTCGAACTACTTTAAGTATACAAGCTAAGCGTTCATGGACTGCTGCTATTCGTTCCTATCTCATGACTAACAACGGAAATGCGCATCGCAATCGCAACAGTACCGTGTCTGTTTCAGACATTTCCACGTTATCTGCTGAGCAAAACGCGATTGACATGAGCACTCCCTCGCCTTTCTTTGTTCACTCCTTGCTGTGTGCGTTACCAGCTTCTCCGTCTGAAAAGAATGAAAGGAATGACTCCTTGGCGAATGAACAGGATTTTATTCATGGCCGCTCTTATACAATTCGGACTCTCAATGACCCTGGAGCTGAAGTGGAATATGATCACGACCTTTATAATGCTGCTTTGACAAATAGTATGACCAATATGAATCATATTACCTCCATGACCAACACTTTGCAAAATAACCTTCAGGCTATGCACAACCTCAATAACAATTTCAACACAATGAATAATCGACTATATGGCAACTATCTTCTCGCGGGGAATAACTTGAATAATATCGCTGAAATTAATAATAACATTTTGATGAATAATAACATCAGCCATCTGCTCTATGGTCATCCCATTGCCGCGTCCTCAGGTGTCAGTGGTGATGATGAATATGTCGCAAATAATATTGCTGCCTCTGAGTCTGCCAGGTTGTCTAATGTTCCATCTCACGGTCGTGTTGGATCTTCTGTAGAACAAGGATTGGAAGTTGACAATGCATTCATCGGAGCTGCTGGCGCTCTTTCTGTTGAGCGCCCTTCCAGTTCATCGGTTAGATCTCACCGTAGCCAAAGTGCTCGCGATAATTCAGTCGTTGAATCATTTGTCTCTTCTGAGAAGAGATGTCCTCCAACGAATAGTTATGCTGTGGAAGATTTGGAAGAAACACATAACAGCCTTCCTGTCGCTGCTGATAATGGAATAGCTATGACTCCTGTTAATAATGTGGAGAGGCGAAGATGTACATTTGATGATGATGTTGATCTTTGCGGTAAAGATGAGTCGGTAAGGAGGCTATTTTCCTTGTTCTCTGTAGCATCTCTCTGATATATTTTGTATGTTTAGACTCCCACGCTGGCAGCTGCGCATTCGCTTAAATCGATCCCTTGTTCGCCTGGTGTTCGTTCACACAAAAGCACCATCATATTACCTGGTAATTTTGATTCCATAGAAGCTGTTGGCTCTCAAAGTAGAGGGGTATCTCCTGAGATGGAAAACTCGGCGGGAATGGTGTCGGAAGCACATGATGAAGAGGAAGTTTTACTGGCTCGTCCTGCAGCTACAGTCTTCAGTGGTGTTCATTCGACAAGCCCTTGTGTGATCAATTCTGGTAGCTGTAAAAGTGCCAAGGCAGTCGGCGTCGAAGAAGAAGAAGGGAAAGAGGATGTAAAGGATGGAGAGGATAAAGTCTATGCATCACAATATTAGGTCACTTCCTATGATATTTTAGTTGCGGTTTGATCTTGTGGTGTTCTTCTTGTCCCCCGATGCAGTTCTCTTCGATCATGCTCTTTCCCATGCCCCAAATGCGGCGTTAACATGATATTTATGATCATTGAACGCCCAGGCTTTGGGGTGCTTTCCTTTGAATTAGTACAGCATTGTTTACTTAGTAGATATTTGACTTGATATCCTTTCTCGACTCCTCTACCTTCTCAATCCCAACAAGAGTCGGCTCTCGTCTTGGCAGTTATTCCCCATGTCCTATCCTTTGAATGGTGCTTTGGCTCTGATTGAAGGGGGTATAGTGATACTGTTTTGGTGGACTGGCTTCTTGATTGTGCTTTAGTACAGCGACTAGTACTATCAAACGAATGGAAATAACTATATATCCATAATAGCCAAACACAAGGATTCTAGTTCTCTAACTCTTTGTGTGTGATTGCTTGTTTGCTTGTATACATGTGTGCTCAATTGTTTTTGATGTTACTCATTTCTTCTTCCTCAATCAATTACTCCACTCTTCCAGGATTATGGAGTATTAGCTTTTGCATTCTCGCTTCATGGCATGTGAATGCTTCGCTTCGTTCATCACAGAAGTGCTAAATACTAAAGTGAAGCTTATGTGTGAGTGAGGTGGGCTTAGGTGGTGAATTGGTTTGACTTGTGTATGTTTCTATGATATGATTATGAATATGGCTGCATTTTTAGTAAACTAGGTTACAATTGTTGTTAGTTCCCAACTTTTCAATCAACAACACTGGGTTTATTTTTTTACAAAAGTAGAGGCAGTACATAGGTATGTTACACGTTATAGACAGCTCGGGCTCTATAATTATCTACAAGAGTATTGCACAACCATCAATTTTTACATACGTAACAACAGGATATCATATATTTCGAATTCTGATTGAACTGATTAGCTTGTTGATGTAATGGGCTGGACAACGTCCAGAATGAGGTTCATCACTTCTTCAAAGTCTCTATTATTCTCTCTCATCTTGCGTATTGTTTGTTGTTTACTAGGATGGCTATCAATCATGGTAATATGATCACGTAAGCGTTTACTTTTCAAGAGATTGATGAGTTGAGAAGAGGATCGAAGGCGTTGTTTTTGCTCTTCTGTCAAAGGTTCAATATATTCTTCCTTGGTTGTAGAAGATGTTCTTTTACTCAAGGCTGGTAACTTTGATGAGGAAGGGTGATCCTCCAAGCCCCCTGTGAGTGTAGTGGAAATGAAAGAAGTTGATGGTTGATCTGTGCAAACCTCTTTGTGCTGACTGCAACAATCTTTTGAGCAATAGAAGGCTCTGCATTTAGGGCATTTATAAGCACTATTGTCCTTATGACATATTACACATTGTTTTGGAATGGCCTTCTTCATCGTAATCATCAAATGAATGAATGACAGAGAAAGAGAGGGCAATAGTATTACGATGCGTGCGAACAAACGTGTTTTGTGCAAATGGGTTTGTCGAACAAGGTGCTGTGACAACCCACCTGTCCCATTTTAATAAAAGAAAATTGAGTTGTAGCGATTTTCTTGCTTTTACTTGCAACAAAGACAGTAGTTAGTTATTGAGAGCTCTTGTAATGGCTGCAACCAATCATTTCATCGTGTTTAGAATTATCCAAACTAAAGGCTCACTCTTCATCATAGGTGTACCTCTGATTCTACTCCAGTGGAAGATTTTTCATGTCAAATTTAACCGCAGTTTCAATTGGATGCTTAACTAATCAAAATTGCTACTCCTTGCAGATGGTATCATCTGCATCAAAAAGAGGAAGCTGGGGCAGTGGAAACTTCCCTGAAGCCCTGGTAGTAGTCACAGAACATTGGTGGTAATGATCTCCACTTGAAGACTTGAAAGAATCGAATCTGTCCATCTGCATAGGGCATATCTTGGAAGGCGTAATGTTTTCATTTCCGAGACTCGTTCATTTCGACAGCTCACAGAAAGGGCCATTGCTGTAGTATTAAGATGAACCCCTGCACCTCGCCATTACTGTAGTATTAAGAAGAACCTCTCAGAAAACTCACTCGGAGACAGTTCCCTATCCACAACCACGCACGTCACTTTCTCTCTTGTCTGTTGTCTATTGAAGATTGTCGTTGCATTGTTGTAGAGAGAAATGACCGTACGGCCGTACTTTAGTTCCGTTGGATGTGTTTGTACGTGTGTTTGTGTGTTTGCACATGTGTTTGTACGTGTGTTTGTGTGTTTGCACATGTGTTCGTGTGTGTTGTGGGCAGCAGGCGTCTGTGTGATGTCTGCTGCTGCCCTGCTCTCTGCGCTCTCTCTGTGCTTTGCTCTGCCTATGCATTGAACCCAATCTCCTCTTACAATTAAGTGACTATCATCTGGTTTCCTTGCTTGCTTTCTCTTTCTCTAAGTTCTTTCTTGCCTATCGTGATTGTTGATCACATCCATCTTTCTAATCTCTCCTATCCTTCCAAAACTTCGTGAGACGTCATCGTTAGTGTGTCAAAATAAGATCCAAGTAATTTTTGCAAATACCTTGCGAAAAGTTCCTTGGAAACCAAGCGTTTGAAAAGTTATTCTAGTCTGTCTTTGTAACTTCATGCCTCTTCTCACTGAAATGACAAATTTAACAAGTGCTATTGATGAGAATAATCTGAAATCTATCCTCGCAAGACGATCAACCAAAACAAAACGCAGAAGTAGCATTAGTCAGATACCACCTGATTATCCTTCCTTGTTTCTATTGGCGCTAGTGATTGGTATAACAATCTTTGGTTATCCTGATTGGTCCGAAACACAAGTCACAGTGCATCAAGTTTGGTATTATGGTTGGATCACTGCAGTCTCTACAGGTGTTGGGGTTATACCTTTCTTTTTTCTGTCAGAGCCTAATAAGTTCTGGATGGGTATATCTAATGGTAAGTGAAGTCGTAATCATTAAGATGTGGTTGGGTGGGGTTGTGAGTGTTTCAGCTATTGTTATTCTTGCTGTTTACATCTTGTCTGTGTCTTGTTTGTGTTGTTTTACAGCGATAGCTGGAGGAATGATGATTGCTGCCTCATTCTCCCTTGTAGTTGAAGGTGTAACTTTTCAAGATTCTAGATTCGGTTTGCTCTCTCTGTTACCTTTATTCGGTAAGTTGTCCTTTAGTTATGCCACTATTTATTACATTTCTTCACCTGAATCAATGGCTTATGACTAGATCCGTCAACTCATTCTATCATTCGAACAGCGATAGGATTCGCCATTGGTGTAGCATTCATTCTATTTACCAAGAATGTCTTGGCCAAATTTGATGATTTGCAAATTATGGAAGGTATGGAACAACAGTTGTTGTTGTTGTTGTTGTTGTTGTTGCTGTTGTTGTTGTTGTTGTTGTTGTCAATTTTCCTTTCTTTGACTTAATCACATAATGAATAGGTGGTGTCCCAACACAACGTATGGTGTTGATTGTTATTGTGATGACTTTGCATTCTCTTTCTGAGGGCATTGGCATTGGTGTATCCTTTGGAGGATCTTCAGGAATGAAACTTGGACAGTTTATTTCACTTTCTTTGGCAGTCCATAATGTTCCCGAAGGTCTTGCTGTTGGATTGGCCATGACAGCTCGTAAAGTCTCCACCTTACGAACTGTTTTGTGGGCAATCTTTACTTCCTTACCTCAACCTCTCTTCTCAGTACCAGCCTATCTCTTTATTGAGCGTTTCATCCCTTTATTACCTGGAGGATTGGGTTTTGCTGCTGGAGCAATGAGTTATGTTGCTGTGTTTGAGCTATTAAGTGAAGCAATAGAAGATACTGGATCGACTATACTCACTGCTATTATGGGTGTATTGTCCTGTATGATGATGACGTTGCTCCAGGATGCTGTCAAGCAATCCGTTTAATAGCACCAACAGAGTAACTAGCAGAATGGGATAAAACAATAGGAGTACGTGAGAAGTGTAGGTATGTATAGTCTTGGTGGTTTTCGCTAGCATAATTTATGTATGTGCGACATGTGCATTATCTCTCTTGATACAACTCAACATGAGTTTGTATATGTACTAAAGCATCTACAATAACAACTGGGTTAAGCTTGTTTTTGTTTCTTACAAAGTCTACAACAGGCCAGACAACCAAAGAGGTAGAAGCAGAGAAGACTATGCACAAGAGAGAAATGGAAGGGTAGAACACAGCCACACGCTATTATGCACCTTTCCATACTAACGCAAAGTTGGGAGGTAAACAGCACAAAAGCAGAGGTCAAGAAAACTGTCACTAGTGTACACATAGCAAAAGAACTACCTGCAAAAAAGGAGAAATCAGATCTATAGAAAAGAAAGTGGTAGAAAATGCTGCAATTCCCTGTTGTTGTATGGCTGCTACTACTGCTGCTGATAGCTGTCGCGAATGACAGATCCATTAACATCATTTCTGATGCCACCATCTTTTGCCTCCTGTTCAACACCAAGTTCTTGATCTGGTACGGAAGTATATCCATCATAACTCATAGCACGAACAACTCCACGTACTTTTTTATCCTCTAGATACTTGGCAATGACAACCATCACTAATCCCACTAAGAGACCAGCTAATAGAATCAACAAACTTCTTGGTAGAAGGACCTCATAGAAAGAAAGAGGTTCATCCACATCATAGATAATATCATCATATCCTTCAGCTGCTAGACAATTAGGTCCTGTATAAAAAGGAAAAGAAGGAGCAGAACCATTCTTCTCGGCCTCACTCTTACTCCCACAATGGCATCTATGACTGTGATGATCACAAAAGCTCCGTGGATAGTCAGGATAGGGACGACAATCATTATCCTTCTGACACTTCCCACCACCATGTTTTATAGGTTTCAAAACATCTTCTTGAAGACTTTCCTTATAAAGCCCTTTATGTCCTTGAATGAACTGTCTTGTAGGATGACTTGGTGTAGAACAACCAACAATGTGAGTTGGATCACTAACAGCACCAACATGCAGAGGATTAGTACCATCTTTTAACACACAAAAGCAGAAGGGAATGGGAAAGGAAAGGAAAAAGACTTACTTCTTGTTTTGATAAACACGCACATAGTCAATGAGGAAATAAGCAGGAAAGTTTAATAACATATCATTGGGTAATGCACATCCACAAGTGAGGTCACGACTATCATAACACTTGCAATTACAACCTGGTGGGCAATCTGGGAATCCCCAAGTATAACTCAATGCAGTATTGAGTAAGAGATACATGGGTTCTTCTGGGAGTATGGATCCTGTTAATTCTAGAGCAGGTGCACCAATACGAAAGATAAACTCATTATTTATATACCATGCTATATATCCATCAGGTCCACTTTGCCATTCCATACGATAGATATGTTGACTTGTAAAATGTTCTGCAGAGAGATCACGATTAGCAGAAATAGCATCTGTTACATAATCTTTATCTTCTGTAGTTCCTTTCAACTGATCACCATAGAAGAAGATATTCACTGAAGCATTATTTCCATAGGTAATATTGTTATGATACCATTGTTCTAAATCAGGTGGCCAACCATTTGATGGACGATAAGCTGTATTACCAGGTGCCACTTGAAGAGAAGTTGAGAAATAAGGGCGGTGAACAGGTGTATGCATAAGATGCATTTCTCCAGCCATGGCTTCAACAATATCAATCTCAGGAGCACCACGACCTTGTTCACTATGTAAACCATAATGATTCACCTGTACAAAACACAGTGTAATTGATCAGTCATCATCATCATTGTTATCATTATCGTTGTCATGGTTATTATATCATTACTGTATTGATTACTACAACCGCACAGTCAGACAGACATACGGATACAGAACCTCTAACACATGATTACTATCACTATAACAACAACAACTACTACTACTACCATCACTACTACTACTTACCTTGTTACATTTCGAGATTAATTGTTCAGACTGTATTTTACTATTACATTTATCATAACTCCATGGCCAAACATTATTTGAACTACCAACAAAGGTTGCTCTTGCTAAATTTCCTAATAACCATAAAGCAGGCCATAATCCTGCAATTTTATGACTACCTGGTAATTGTGCTGAAATTTCAACAATACCATTGGTAAAACAGAATTTATTCCATCCTTGTAACATACCTGATTGATAATATTTCTTTTCTTTTTTAAAGGTATGTAATTTTGTATCATAATAGCTAAAAGTGATATCTTCTGCTATGGTTGTAATATTCAGAAATCCATTATTTGTATGAATTAATGATTCATTATAATAATGTAAAGCATAATTAGTATAGTCATTTTTATGTAATGCTGTCCATTTAGGATCATCACCATCAGCAAAACGACGATTGGCTACATTGAATTCATCACTAAAGATCAAGTCCATTGTTTCACCATTTTCCAGGGAAATAGTTTGATGATCTTTAGGAAGAGTATCTGGATCGATCCAACCACTAAAAATAAGAGTAAAATAAGAGAAGAAAAGTAAAGATAGTAAAGATAATCTCATTGTTTCTTAAGGTATTTTCATCCAGATTAGGAAGAGAAAGAAGGAAGAAAGAAGAGGATTTGATTTGTTGATGTGACGTGATGATTGCATGCTTGCAGGGGCAGGGTGGTAAAAGGGTGGTAAAAGTGGGGTAAAAGTAAAATTCAGCGGGCAAAATGGGGCCAAAGTGTCAAAATCCTGTCGATACGCCATTTTTCTATCTGTACTATGAGAATTGAATTGAATTGAATTGAATTGAATTGAGGAATAATGGTATTATCTTGTAATATCATCTCATTATCTAGTCATATAACTTTTTCATCATTTAATGTGAGTCTATCTTCTTTATCATTATTAACATCGAAATGGAATGTTTCAGAAGATATCTTAAATGACATCTTTTGTGGGAGGAATGAAGAAGAAGAAGACATTTTGGTGGAGAAAAGTCAGTCTATTAGGAATCGATTGTTGAGTGACAAAACTAGTAGTAGTTTCACTGATTATGGTGAGATGTCTGCATGGTCTTATAGTCACCCACAAGATGTCTGTGCCTCTCTGCATACTCTTCTCAACCATGACCACCCCCATACCTCCTATACCTCTGAGAGTAATGGTGAAGGAGATGGTGGTGATGGTGATGATGGCAGTAGTAGTAGGAACACAGTGTTCTTCACGGTAGTAAGTGATGATAGTCATCAACATGCTAGTTACTCCCTCCCCTACTGGTTACATTATTGTAATGCCACAGAGTTAGTATCTACCGCTGTTATGAGGCCATTTAGCTTCTCTACTCTTGATGGACCTAATCTAGATATTTCTAACTATACTACTACTAGTAGTACTAGTAGTGGTAGTCAAAGTTTGTGTACAGTTCTCTACACTCATCTCTCACCATCTCATCTTAAGGCAGGGGGAGGGGAAGGGGAAAGAAGAGAGGAGGAGGAAGAGATGTTTTGCATTGAAGACTTCTTACAAACTCTTCTTCTATCTCGTAGTAATCCATCTTCTCCTATGATTAATCTACGATATCTTCCATCAGCTGTACTCTACCCAATAACAGGGAAAATGTCATCTATTGCTTTAGAAATAAGGCGAATAAATACTTTCATGGAGATAAGAGCAGTACTGTTAGCCTTAGAGAACATTATTCATAGGTCATCTTCTATTCCATTCAATTTCCAAGTTGACTTCCTTTCAAGTCGTTTATCATCATCAAGTCAGTCGATCAAGTCTACAGGGAATGAGTCACAATCAACTGAGATTTCATCCTTACCTGGAGTAAATGAAACAATTGACAATAAGACACAACGTTTATGGGTGAGAATCATAACAGATAGTGAAGTATATGTGATAGTGTTAGTTCCACGTGAACATCTTATCTTTGCTGAAGCTCAGATTGACTATTTGAAACATCATTGTGAGTTAGAAACATGTCATTTCTTTATTCGTTACCTTTTAGTACCTATTGATGATCTAGTATATCCTACAAGAGATCAACAACATCATAGTGGACAAAGAGATGATGTCATTAACTTTCTTCAACATGATCCTAATCTATTATCTTCATTATTAGAAGTTCAAAAAGTCATCTATGATATTGCTACTGATTTAGATCTTGTTTATGTTCTAATAGGCTTACCAGCACTCTATGCTTTTCCTCAACCTTCTATTGTTTGTAATAGTACAATCATGTCTGAACAAGTTTGGCCTAGACCAACTTGTAATGGATTGTTACCACCAATTCATTATGGTTTAACCAATTATATTCATTTACCTGCATATCTTCTTATTGCACCATGCCAACATGAGAATACCCATGACAAGAACAACAACAATAGTAGTACAACCTCTAACAATACTTCTAGTTTGGTTACAGTGAAGGCATTTATAGGAATGGCAGAATCTTTATTACCTTTTCTAAATCGATTGATAAGATGTATACGATCATTTCAATTACCTCAAGAAGATGATAAAGCTTATCGATATTGTATGAAAGGTATCATCGATCATGATAAGATGATGATCAATGAAGAATGGATTCAAATAGATCAATTAGAAAGAGTATTCGTTGTTAATGATAGTTTAGCATTAATAGAGAAAACTAATCAATTAGTACAAGAAGGAATCTGTCAATTAGATCAAAAGGAAGAGAAGGTGATAGACAATCTTGCTAAATCAATGTCTAAATTATATCTGTTAGAAACGTCTGAAAGAGGAAGAGAGACTATGGCATTTGCATCGTCAATATTGGATATGAAAGAAATGTCAAAACCATGGAAGGAAGGTCATCTATATGAACGTTTTATTAATGATACTTTATTTCCGACATTATTATCAGCAGTTAATATGACTCATTCAGAAGGTTGTATAGCAGCAAATAGTCCGCTTACTGGAGTAAGTCATCTCTTGTTTTGGTGTATGTGTGTGTATATATATATCTGTGTTTGTGTCTGTGGGTGGGTGCTTGTGGGTGGGTTGTATGTGGGTATGTGGGTGTGGGTGTAAATTTATGTCTGTATAGATATTAGATTGTTATATTGTTTAGTCCATTGTTAACTAACCCTTCTACTATGAATGAATTATATTAGGAGTTTTTAACAAAGTTATACGAGTATTTCATGCGTACTGGACAATGGTATACATTAATGATTGGAATAGCTAAGCTTATGCATGAGTTATATTTATGTCCTATGGAAGTACAAGCATTGATCTACTCTACAGCAGGGGATGTGCTATGTCAGGTATGTATTGTACACTAAGGCACCGGGTTGCTTATGCTAGGTTGGTATACAATCTAACTGTAAACAACTGCTGATTTTGGTTGTAAATCAGTTGTTTATAAAAAAAGCAACCGGTGCCCAACAACTCTACAGACTATACCTTTAATTGATGTACTGTAATTGATGTCATGAATGTTGTTAATGTTTTTGTATTACATAGATGAGTCGTTATACCTCTTATGTCAATTATATCATGACCTTCCAAGAAGCAAAAGCTGTGAGAGATCTAATACATTTCTTAATCCATCAAAGTGATCAATGGACTTATTTAACTGTTCAATCAAGATTTCGAATGTGTGCATTGGCATTACAAACAAGTTTAACTATGGAATATGGTGATATCTTTCATGCTAAGCAACTCTTCATTCAATCCCTTTATACACAACGAGAAGTTGTTAATAGGTTATTATTACCAATGGGAAGTTATGCATGGGTTACTCATTATCGATCTATTATAAAAGATTATTATATTAATACAACAAAACAAGTCTATTTTGTAACCTTTGCTTCAAATCATACTATAGGATTAACAAATTTATTAAAAGGAGCAAGTTTAATAGGTATACCAATTAAAGTGATTGGATTAGGAGAAGTGTATAATCATTTTGGTGATAAGATACGAGGTTATGCACAATATTTACAATCTACAACAGAATTACAACCATATGATTATGTTGTATTATTAGATGGTTATGATGTTATGATGTTTAGTAGTGCTAGAAAGATTATTGACAAAATGAGAAAAGTTACAAAATCTCCAATTCTAGCATGTACTGAAAATGGTATTTATCCTGAATTTACAAGTAAGTACTGTAATCATCATTATCGTCATTATAGTCATTATAGTCATCATCTAGTTTTGTACGATACTTTTTAACTAATGTATTCTGATTGTTGATCATCATGTTTATATATGATACGTTATGTTATGTTATGTTATGTTATGTTATGTTATGTTATGTTATGTTATGTTATGTTGTAGGTGGATTTGTATATCAAAGAGGATATACCACTCATCGAGAAGAAGAAATTCAATTAAAAGGACGTTTTCTAAATTCTGGATGTCTTATTGGACAAGTTTGGGCATTACGAGAATTATTTACCTTTGCTACAGAATTTTCGTATTCTGTCAATGATGATCAACAATTAGTCACACGTTATCATTTAATGAATCCTGGTATGATTAGTCTTGATTATCAAATGGAGATTATGATGACAACATATAAGAAATATGAGTTTAATCCTGATCCAACTAAGATCAATCCAAAGGATATTTATCCAACATTAACAGTTACATATGATCTTGATCTGCTTATGAAAGGACCAACAAAACAACTACAACAACATAATGACGATGATATACAAGGTTCAAATGATAGTCTAATGACAAAACGAATTGCTATACTTCATGCTAATAATATGCAATCTAATATTATCTATCGTTTAGTATTGATAACATTTGATGCTGTTGTAGAGAAATTAGGAGAAGATCAATCAATTCTATTATTACCTCTTGATAAACAAGAGAGTGAGAAGAAAAGACTTCGTCTAGAACGAATTAAAGAAATTTGGAAAAGAATAGATGCTTCCTCATCTTCTTCATCATCATCTTCATCATCATCTGTTGTCTAATAGTCTAAATAGGAAGTATTGTTTGGTGTATTCATTGGTTAACATTTTGCTTACTTAATGTAAGTCAGCATTATTGTTTACCATGAGATGGAATAGATATAGTATGAGAGTGAGAGTGAGGGAGATAGTCAGACCATTTGGTCATTACACTCTACACTGTTTACTATTCATTGCTTTCTCAGATCTTCATATCTTACAGGAGGTGTTGTAGTGAATTCTGTTGATGATTTACATAAGAGGAAGAACAAAATGTAGCTCAAAACCTATCTGTAACATCTTGTCAGGACTAGACTACGAATTATATATTTGATATCGATAGCTCGTCATGACTCGTAAGAAGGAAGAATCAAAAGTTGCTGTTCAAATGGTCTTAATGCGCATTTTTATAACTCTTGCCTTGAGTATGTTAGTAGCAGTAGACTATGTAACATTCATTACATTATGGACATCATCGCGTTAATAACAACATGAACAACTGTAACATTACACTCCTTGTGGCTCATAGCAAGCAGCCAAATAGAGGATTCTTACTACATGGAAAGAAATTTTCTTATTATGCTAATCTCATTCATGTCCACTGAGCAGAAGTTATGATCGACTTTTTTCAGGCATTTAGTAGAGTTATAATCCTATTATTATGACTTCTCTTTCTCGAAACTGTCATGTTGTTTTGATTGAAAACCAACAAAAACAAATGACTATCATCAGAATGACAAGAATTATGTCGTAGAAGAAGAAGAAGAAGAAGAAGAAGAAGAAGAAAAAGAAAATACAATAACAATAACAATAACAATAACAATAACAATAGAATTAATCCTCATGCAAAGAGAAAAGAGTTAAAAAATGGAAAAAAGATTAAGAAATCATATTCAAGCTGGTGCTCAAGTTAATATCCAAACAGCAGCAGCAGCAGCAGAAGCAGAAGCAGTAGATGATGATGAAGAAGAAAGTCATTCTCTCCGTGACAACCACTATAACAATAACAATCATTATCTCCAGAATGGAGAAAGAGAAGTAATTAAGATACAAAGTCTAATACGATGTTTTCTAGTAAAGCGTAGATATAAGAAATCATATAAGAGTTTACAAAGACAACGTGCTTTATTACAACATGCTAAACGTCTAGCTGCAGTATTAGTAATACAATGTACATTTCGTTGTTATCATGCAAGACAACGTGTTATACAACAACGTGCTATATTAGCAGAAAAAGAACAAGAACGTCGTGAAATTGAAGAATTAGAACAAATGATTGATGGTTTACATGAAAGTTTCATGACTGAGTTAATGGTCATTCGTGCACAAACAGCTATACGTGGTCGTCTTGCAAGATTGTAAGTGTGTTTACAGTTTTTGTTATTATTAACCTTCATCTCCTTAGAGACATTAGAGATGAGAGATGAGTCATTCTCTTTATTAATGTTTGTTTGTTTGTTTGTTTGTTTGTTTGTTTGTTTGTTTGTTTGTTTGTTTGTTCTATAGAGAGTTTGTAGAAAAAGTTAGAAAATATCGTTCAGAAATGGATAAACAAGAAGAACAACAACGTAATCATGCTGCTAGACAGATACAAGCACGTATACGTGGTATATTAGGAAGAAGGAAATTTAAAAAACTATTACCATCATTAAAACAAGCAAGACGTATGCGTTCACTTTGTGTAGAATGTGAGATTAAACCAGCTTTACGAAGATGTCGACAATGTAAAGATCAATTTTGTGTTGATTGTTATGAGAGAATACATCGTAAAGGTAAACGTAAAGAACATAGTTGGACTGTATTAACACCTGATGCTCATGCTTTGGGTATGGCTTATGAGACAAAAGAAGAAAAAGTTCAATCGAAACCAGGTGATTGGGAGGAATTCTATGATAATACTGCTAAGGCAAAGTACTGGTTTAATCAACAGACTGGAGAAGCATCTTGGATCAATCCCTATCAATAGAACATGACCTTGACCTGTCTATCTTCTCGTTTAACTAACCCGTCTCATGGATCGTCTCATTGTGTTGATCTCCTCAGCAGGATATATCCAACACTCTTCCAGGAGATGCAAGATTACCTTGTCTAGTGCTAATCGTTGGTGTGTAATGATTAGTTTGAATAATGAGTGGGTAGTCTATTCTAAAATCTGGACTTGACTGCTTTCGCTTAGCATGTTAATGGTCTAGATCACATTGTATTTTCATAAACATTACTGTAGACTAGGTCCTCTCCTCTAGCTGCTCTTCTTATCACTCTTAGGAGATCTTGTTTGTCTAACTGGGGTGGGAGAAGCAGGTGGTGTAATCATTGTTGTCGTTGTCGGTGGTGAAGACGGGGCGACCGGAGGAGCAGGTGGTGAAGACGGGGCAACCGGAGGAGCAGGTGGTGTAATCGTTGTTGTCTTTGTCGGTGGTGAAGACGAGGACGAGGTAATTGGAGCGGCAGATGGAGTGGATGTAGTCAATGCTGTTGCTGCTGTTGATGTGGTAACAGCTGTTGGTGTCTCAGCAGTGTTCTCTCCTGAAGGATTGCTATCCCTTAAGATCACCATTCTACGCGATAGACGTGTCTGTCCTTTCTCATTCTTACCGAGACACTTGACATCAATGCGTTGTCCAACAGTAAAGCCTCCTTGATCAGGAGATGGAATCTACAAAGTCCATCAAACAATCTCAATCATACTTAGACAAAACAAAAGGATATATACCAAAGGTAGTAGGCACTACAGTATGACTTACACGTTTGATATCAAGTTCCGAGACATGTACCAATCCTTCATAACCAGGTAATATCTCCACAAAAACTCCAAAGTTATGTACACCCGTGATAACACAATCTCTGGTGGATGATGTCATAACATAATGTCATAATAAGGGAAATCAAAAGTCTAGCAAGTTGTATGATATCTAATAAACCAACCTGTAGATAATACCAGCTTCAGGAGGAGGACCTGTAGGAGGAGCTTTCTCTTCTTTGTTTTTGCCTTTGCCTGTATTACTACCTTCCATAGCCTCAGTAGCAAGCTTCACTGTAAAGACACAAAACAAAACAGTTGATTGTAGTGTTAGTGTTGGTATGGATAGGTGGGGGGGGGGGGGATTGCTTACAAATCGCTTCCTTGCAAGCTTGGTTTTGTTCTTCAGAGAAGGATTCGATCTGTACTAATCCATCATCTTCCAAAACAATATCTTTCACCTAGAATCAATTATCATCCAAAAAAACCATGTCATAACATAACATAACATAACATAACATAACATAACATAACATAACATAACATAACCAATAAGATGTATAAACATAGTGTAGTCAATGTTATTCCCTCCACGTCTGAACCACATGTCAACTCTTTAACTCTCACTCTAACTCTCATGCTAACGTTACCTTGTAAGTCTCAATAAGAGTAGTAATTGTCTTTCCCTTCGGTCCAATCACTCGACCAATAGCTTCAGGTGGAATCATAAAACTTAATAAACGAGGAATAGAAGGTTTTAATGATCTAGCAGTTGGTAAAGCTTCTTGCATCTTCTCTAAGATATGTAATCGTCCTCTTTTAGCTTGTTCAAGTGCTTCTTGGAGAGTATCCAGTGTCAAACCATCACATTTAATATCTAATTGGAAAGTTGTAATTCCTGTAGCATTACCAGCTACTTTAAAGTCCATAGTACCTAAAGCATCTTCTAATCCTAAAATATCCGTTAAAATAACAGGAGAATCACCTTGTTTTTCACCTAGAATTAATCCCATGGCAACACCAGCAATAGGAGTTGCTAATGGCACACCAGCATCTAACATAGCAAGACAACATCCACAGACTGTAGCCATACTAGAAGAACCAGATGATTCAGTAATTAATGATTCTGCACGAATAGAATATGGGAAAGTATCAATAGATGGAAGAGCAGGTAATAGAGCACGTTCAGCAAGATTGCCATGACCAACTTCACGTCTACCTAATCCACCCACACGACCCACTTCTCCCACAGAGGAAGGAGGGAAACGATATTGTAAATAGAAACGTTTTGAACCAACTTCATCAACTGTTTCATATTTAGCTTCCATACTTTTGGATCCTAAAGTAGCCGTTGATAATGACTGTGTTTCACCTCTATGACACAAACAGCAACACAGTGTAATAAACATTAGTAAACAACAACTGTATGATAGTACAAGTTTATAGGTTTCTTCACCTTGTAAAGAGTGCAGAACCATGTGCACCAGGTAGTAAATCAGTCTCAATAGAAATTGGTCGAACATCTTCTGTAGATCGACCATCTGTTCGTTTGCCTGTTGTTAACACTAATTGACGTAACTTACGTACAAGTAACTTCTTCGTAGCAATCTTGATATCTAATGGATCATATGGTGCATTTACTGTTGCTACTGCCGCTGTTGTTGCTGCTGTTGTTTTAGCAGTTGACTATGACAACAGATGGTAAAGTTTAACATTATTATAAGAGAAGTAGTATATACTAGTATATGGTATGATGATGTCGTTACCTTCTGATGAGTGGAAGAAGACAATGAAGAAACAATTTCAGATGCTTCATCTTCATCTATAAGATCCTTCTTTAATACCTTATTCTCATCATCATCTTCAAGTAGATAGATAGTAGGATCATCTTCTTCACCACGTAATACTACCATTCCTTCTTCAACTACCTCGTCAAACACAACAACAAACATCATCAACAACAACATATGATCCACCCATTAGTATCACCACCATCACCATCATAATCATCATCACTATAAGAAGCATTGTATATATAAGTGTGTTGTAAGCAACTTACCAGGATCAACTCCTGTCGTCTCACCAGCTGCAATCTTAGGAGAGATGATGGTTGGTACACTAAAATGGAGTGCAATCTCTTTCTCAATACCTGCCACAATTTCTCCACGATTACTTTTCTCACTAACACTTAATGCTTTCAGAATTTGTTCACCAAAGACTTCATCCATTTCATCAACTAAAGTAGGTGGAAGAAGATGTAAACTATCAAAACGTTTAGGTTTCCCAATAGCTTGTTGTAATGCTTCAATAGCAGAACAAATCGCAGCAATAGCTTGAGATCCAGCTGTTAATGCTGCCATCATCTGTTCTTCTGTTACAAACTCTGCGGTGCCTTCAATCATAAGGATTCCTATTCATCACACACCAAACCATATGGCCATGAACATGAGCATTACTGTCATTACCTCGTACAACACTGTTTGAAGTCAACTAACCTGTTTTAGTACCCGCTAAGGTGAGTTGTAATGTCGAATTATTGAGTTCTTCATTCGTTGGGTTAATAATGAGTTCATTGTTAACTAATCCTACAACAACACCTGCAATAGGATGAGTTGTAGGTACTTCACTAATGGCCAATGCTGCAGAAGCAGCACAGATAGCTAATGCTTCTGGACTATGTTGTTTATCATACGAGAGTAACCAAGCAAGAATCTGTGTATCATGTTGCCATCCATCACGTATCATAGGACGAATTGGACGATCAATTAATCTAGCAATTAAGATCTCAGTATCATCACCACGACTATCACGACGATGGAAAGCACCAATCGTTTGACCAACGGCACTATAACGTGCAAAATAGTCAACACGTAAAGGTGTAAAGTCAGTAGGTAGACTGTCATGCTGGAAGCAAACAGTGGAGTAGACCATGGTGTCTGCTTGACGAGCCACTACCGCGCCATTAGCTTGACGACCAATCTTGCCTGTTTCAAAGCTCAACACTTTCCCTCCTACTTCAATGGAGACAGTATAGACACCATTGACTTCTTTGACATGAGGTGTGGAAGACGTGGTGGCGGTGGCAGTAGTAGTGGTGGCAGTGGTGGTGGAGGTGGTGGATGATGATGACATATGCAGCGCATGTCGACGGCTACCACCAAATGCAGCAACAGCTGCAGCAGGGAAGATCGATCGAGATGGTAGAAATGAAGATCTTGACCTCATTCTCTATCATGAAATAGAGACGAAAACAAGTCAAGCGGGAGGGGATTAGCTGCAACTGTGTGTGAGTGTCAATGTGAGTGTTTGGTCAAAGTGACTGTACCTGCTGCAAAGGGAATTGTTGCAATCGATCAAATAAATGCAATCCTTGACCATATTGCCAAAAAACTACTACAAGGAAAAATACCCATTGGGTATGATAAGACATTATCATATCCTTTTGCTAGAACTTTACTTGGTTTGGTGATTAATTTATTCTCTTGACACTTCACCAAACAAAGAAGTCAAAGGTTTTGGCACCTCTCTTCATTGAACGTAATTCATTTACTAAATTAGAGGAATTACATTAATAACCCTGTCCCGCGCAAGCAATCATTGGCCATCATGGTGAATGGGAAGAGAATGGACCAAAAAAGAAAAACAAGAATAGAAGAGATATAATGACCACTAGTCAACTAGCGAAAGATTATCGGGTTCTATTAAAGCATTTACGGCGATTACCTTCTTTTCAAGCCAAGAACTCTCCCCTTCGCGCACATGTGATTCAGCAGGTCAGCACTCCTCCCACCCTGTCATACGATGATGATGGTAATGATGATAATCATGATCTTCTATTAGTTTCGTCAAGGCAGACGTGCTGAAGGAGAAGAAGAAGTGAGTCAACTCCGCGCTGTCACCCATAGCTATGCCACCATGGTGAGTGACATCAAAGAGGTCAAGTATTTGCGCTACCTTGACAGTGGAGAGAAGCTGGAAGCACGAGACAAGATCCGCAATACTGCTGCACGAGTCGGCCTTGAGG
The DNA here is from genome assembly GCA_015146655.1 of Ochromonas danica. Classification (NCBI taxonomy): domain Eukaryota; class Chrysophyceae; order Chromulinales; family Chromulinaceae; genus Ochromonas; species Ochromonas danica. The sequence continues at coordinate 85,671 of VKHL01000005.1, forward strand.
TGCCTAAGGTTAGATCCCGCTACTCTCGTTGTCATACTTACCTGCCCTTCTTATCCTTCTCTCCCCTGCACTACGATAGTTCGCGGACGAGCTGGAAAGAGAGTTGGGTCGCAATGTTAGTCTTGGTGATCTACATAAACAATAGAGTAAACCCTTCATAGCAACATCCGGGTCCCTAAGCTCAGTGAGTGGGGGTCATGACTGTGTAAATACCAGATAATATAGTATAACATTAAAACTATGCACAGATTGGTGGTGGCGTACTAGTCTACAACAAGAGCCACAAAGGAAGGGCAGGGGAAGAGTTTAATCTCTTCCATTCTTCTATGATTCTCTTGCTTCATGTCCTACAGACGAGAAAGAATCGCTTAAAAGGCATGAGCGTAACAAGCTTCCCTTGAAGATGATATTTATTCTTGATACTCACTGAAGGATATTGATCCTGTAGGAGACGATTAAATTCTCGCAAGTAACGTTGACACTTCTCTGAGTGTTCACCCCCAAGTGCATCGATGACATGATTTAGACCGGTGGATTTGGTCAACTCCAAGACAGGATGATTATCCGCTGCCATTTCTTGGTCATACGTGGTCTCCAATTGATGGATATAATCTGTGCACCATAAATCAATATCTTTCACCAATGGTGCAAGTAATGAATAATACCATTGAGCATCTTTTTCGACACGAGGGATTCGCACATCTGTCAGATGATTGATTAATCCAGTTCGCAAGGCAGCTGTCTCCATTAACAAATGAGAAGGCTGCTTACGAGTATCAGGCATTTGAATGGCTAAGATTCCACCATTCGGGATAACTAAATTCCGGATGATCTTTGGTAGCAAGACTTCATGATTTTCGCATCGATGTAAAGAAGAACTGCAAAAGACCAGATCATACTTCTTGTCATACTTATCAATACGTTCTTCCAAAGAATCTACTAACTCAAAAGTGACACGATTTCCATATTCTGTTTTCTCATGAAGAGCTTTAGCACGTTGAATAAATCGTTCAAAACGATCAATGGATTCGACGGTAGCATTTGGGAAAGAAGAGCATAAGAAAGGTGTGCCATATCCTGGTCCGCAACCAAGATCAAGAATAGATTGAATTTCTAGTGGATCAGCTATCATTTCCACGGATCTTCTCATTAAGTCTAATGCTGGACGAATACGTGCACCATGAAATTTAATAAATTGGGCAGTTGTCCAAGACATAGTTTTCGCCTTCATTCTTCTTGTCTTTTTTTGATCTTCTATCCGAACCTCTCAATAATTATAGGAAGAGTTGTTGAGTAACTTCAATAAGAATGATTTTTTTCTTCTTGGTTCTTCTTCTCAGTAGTTAGTAGGAGAAGTAATCAATCAAGAGAAAGTAATCAATTGGCTGGAGGCTCTGCTTCTCTTTGCCAAGATGATGACCTCCTGCTGGGACTGCCTGGGGAGTGCAGCTTGGAAGACTTATAACTCCAAAATATAGGGTTTGGTGTTGGTTTCAGCATGTGTCAAAACGCAAAACAAACACAAAATTGATTGAAAACAAGAAGAATGAGAGGAAGATATTTCATCTTCTTTGTAATCTTTTTCACTTTTGCTAATATCTTTGGTACTTCTTATCCATCTATGATCTATAAGATAGGATTATCTTTCATGCATAAAAACTTTAGACTAGATAGTCATCATAACACAGCAATACCTCCACATGATGCTAAGACTAACACAATGACCATTGCTTATCGAGAAGCCAATGATCATGACTTAAGACAAATTTCTCAAATTTGTGTTGATGCCTTTGAAGGTCCCTTTCCTTGGCACCAACTTCTCTATCGTGAATTTCGCATTTGTTTAAATCTATCTGATTTACGAGATCGTTATGGTCGATTTGTTTTAAAAGGCAAGAAGCATAAAATGCTTGTAGCATGTAGTTCTATGGGAGAGGTTGTAGGCTTTGCAGAAGTTGGTCAACTACCCTGTCCCATTCCAGTGAATGCAACAACAACATGGCAAAATCAAAATGTTTCTATTCGACCTGACGTCTCTTTTCTTGGCAATGTTGCAGTTAGAAGCCATTATCGTAGAATGGGAATAGCAAGGAAGTTGGTGATATTCGCTTGTGAAGTTGTGGAGCGCTGGCAAGGGTCTAGTAGAGTAGGGAATGGTCATGTTGGCAGTTGTGATACTAGCAATAGTGTTGAGAGCGAGAAGTCATCCTTAGACATTGCTAACATGGAGAGCAAGAATCCATTTCTTGGACTTTATGTTGCTGTTGATATTCACAATATTGGTGCTAATCGTCTTTATGAATCCATAGGATTCGAAGTCGTCTTCGATGAGAGAAATTCCTCTTCAAAAGCACAGGGAAGATCGTATCGTCCGCTGAGACGATACTTGCGCAAAGCCTTGCCTATGTCTCATCAAGAAGGAGAAGAAGTGTCCACGCTTCTCAGGCTGGATGGAGAAGATTCAAGTGGATGAGCACTTAACATATCGTATTGAGCGGAGATTGTGTAAATAGAACAACAAAAATGATGCAAGAAGTATAAATAAAACGAAGAAGATCACTTTCTACAAAAGCCTCGCCTATCCATAATTCTACATAACCTGACTGCTAAGATATCTCCATTTCACGACATCATCATCATCACACTAAACAGAAATAAGAAGTTGAAAGAATAATATGCTAAAGCTCCATCCTATCACAACAACTAACTAACATTAAACCTGCTAATATTTGCATAGTATGACATAGAGCATGATATGATTAGCCTGTCCATCATGTATTTTAATGATCAATATGCTACAGTATATTGGCATTTGTTGCTGCCAGTAGCATTTTTGATACATAAGCACAAAACAAGCAGTAAATCAGTGTAATAGATATATACACGATCATACGATGAATGAAAGGATAAGGCACAACGATTTGCACTGTCTACATTATTATACAAGTCTTCGAGGCAGTCTGATCAACTATATCTTGAAGACGTTTCTTTCTACCCTTTTCGTCATTCATTCCACTACTTTGTGATTCACATTCAGCTTCAGATGGAAGTCGAGAAGCACCAAAACATGTTTTGGAAGAAGCCCAAGTCTTTCCATCGGAACAATCACTACGACCACCATGACTACTTGCATTACTGACACCACTCTTAGAGCTGAGCGTATTTGAAGATTGATGATCGCTGGTGCCATTGGTACCCTCAGTGTCATATGAAACACCCAGAGGATTGTTGTTATTGTTATTTCTTCCTCCTCCTCCTCCTCCTCCGTTTCGAGGAGTTATCGAAATTGCTTTCTTCTCAACACCATTATTTAATAAGGTGCTGAGTTTCTGTAAGACCTCTACGTCTAATTTGTTCTGAAAGAACCTATTGGCAATCTCAAAGTTGCTGTCATTAAGATCTGACTCATCCAAGCCTGAGTCGTCATTGATAAGATCCTCCCCCTCTTCTCCTTCTTCATCATCATAAGAGAAATCTTGACTTTGAGAATTTATTCCACAGAAAGGAGATACATTGTCCATGCCAATTACTGGGTTATTAATCGGTTGTTCGACAGCTATAATAGGGTGTGGATTACTGCTACCACTACTACTACCAGGTTTAGGATGAGGACCAAGTTGTTCTACTAATAGCTTCTTCTTATTGATATTAGTCATAGAGTAGAACAGAGAGCGTAAACCAGTGAAATTATATCCATGGCAACCACTAGCTAGTTCTTGTGTAATTCTATCTTCTACTATTGCTTGACGACTACTTTGACTGTCTCCTTCCATATTCATAATTAAAATATCTTCATAAGCTTGACGAAACTGTTGACTTCGTGGATGGTTCTCACCACGAAGAAAATTCATATGTTGTAAACAGTCAAAGAGAAGAAGTTCAGCTTCTTGTTTACGACCTACCTTGATATACAGCTCAGCTAATTTTTGTTGACATTCTAAAGTATTTTCATGATGATAACCATAGACAAGTATATAATGTGCTATTAATTGGTCATATAAGTAAATAGATTCCTCAATCTCTCCAAGAATACCATAAACATTAGCTAAATGTAACAAAGCTTGAATTGCATTGGCATAAGATAAACCATAAACTACTTGTGTTATGTTCAAATACTTCTTGAAGTAAATTGAAGCTTCCATATACTTCTTTTGAATGTTAAAATTGTATGCAAGCTTATAGAGAGTCTCTAGTGTATGTGCATGATCTTCACCTAGAATTACTTGTTGCTTATTCAGACACAATAGGAAGGCTGTCTCAGCTTCACTATATCTACCAACATCATAATAAAAAACTGCTAGCAGATAGAGATTGTAAAAGTAATGACGATGTCCTCCATCATACAAATCACGAGATGTCTTTATGAGCAATTGAAGTGTCTTCTCAAGGTCACTCTCATAGTCAAATAAGTTGATACGACAAACACAAAGTTGTTGCAAGGCAAACAAAGAAAAGCGATTCGTTAAGGAGTATCGTTGAACATAGTAATTATAGGAACGCTGCATGATATCTTTAGACTCTTCATATCTTGCCTTTCTAATCAGTAGCAAGGCCAGTTGCTGACCAGGACGAAGCCAGCGGTCATCATCAAATGCCAAGGATGATTCATAAAGAGAACGGAAACGATCAATTAATGCCATAGAGCCTTCCATTGAAGCAGGGAGTGATTCCATTCGTGGGAAGAAGCGATATTGTAATAGTTGTGAATAGATTTGCTCATAAACGACACCACAGATATTGATCCAACAGTCCTCTTCAAGAAGATCCTCTAATAACTCTTCATATTGACTATGCGCATAATAGATTTCTTCTTGATAATGAGGCAGACCAAGTAATTGATAAGCACTTTTGCCTTTTACTTCTTCATTTAAATCTTCTAATATCTTCTCTAATACCATATGATAGAAATACACTTTTAAAGGTTTATTGTATTTTGCGGCAAAATAAACCAAATAGATCACCACAATACTGTCCAATGTCTTAGTCTCTTTGTCGATAGAGAGCAAGAGAGAAATACCATGACAGTTTGTAGCAAGTTGTCGATATAGATCACAAGAAGGAGGAGTTGGTACAGAGTTCTGTGTACTACAAGAGAGATAATCTACCCACAGCTTACATGGTGTGACAGTGGAGGGAAGGGATGGACTTCTGTCATTCCCATTACTCTGTGCTCCTTGTTGATCTCTAAGGACAGGAAGCATCTCTCTAACTGAAATGTGATGAGGATAGAGAAAGACTGTTGAGTTGGAAAAATCCATTTCTCTGGCTGCTACATGTGATAACTTATCATCAGCTAACAGAAGCTTATGAAAAGAAAACAGAGATTGCTCTTGTTGTCTTGTATCATAACTTGAAATTAACTGAATTAACTCTTGATGAGAGAATGTTCGAATCATATTTATTCTGCAAGAGAAGAGAAAGAAGCCAATCAATCAGTGACTCTACTCACAGTCCAGTGAAACAAAATGAATCGAATAAATATGAAAGAATGCTATGTTCCTCTTGGCTGAGCAATGAGGTGGAAGATAGACTAACGTCTGATAGACTTCTAATGGTGGAACAGTGTTAAGTCTTCGTCATCTCATTTGAACAAGAAGAGTGACGTGGAGGAAGTTAATTACGGCAGAACACAACGAAAAGGCGACTTTAAAGTACAGACTTTAGACTTTGCTACCGTAAATATCACTTTTTTGTGGGTTTGGTTTACAAATCAAAGCGGAATTTATTGGAGAGGGATGTATGTAAAAGTATTACATAAATACCTAACAATACTATGACCACTATAGCGAATGGCAAAAGAGAGGTTAATATCAGTTGGAAAGGCAAGGCCGTAATTTGCACAGAGCTAGCTACTATTCTAATTTAAGGTCATCGTACATCTGCCGTGTCCAAGTTTTAGGAAAGGACAGACAGAGCACTCGACAATATTATCATATGGCGAAATTTCATAGTCATCAGCATACATGTTAGTTCTTGGAAAGAAACCAAACGTAGCAATAGAAACGGATCGATAGAGTAGATGTCATGTCACCAGTTCACTTCGATCGATCAGGCTTCCAGACATGCTTACAATCCGGAGACAGCCTTGATCAAGGAACGCACGAATTGCATTTGAACACCCTTCTTAACAGCGTAGTTCTTGTCAGTGTATCCCCACCAATCCCAGCATCTATAAGTAAGCCAAACATCAACTATTTAGACAAAATAATAGCCATGATCAAGATAAGTACTATGTCTCACCCATTAGGATTGGAAGGATAGCTATAAGATTTCTTGACATAAGGATACAAAACAACGATGTTGTTGGCTTCAGCCCATTCGTTGAGGCCAATATCAGCAGCGAACTGATTGCCAATGAGAGCGATGTTCTGCAAGCATCCGTGGAGAGAGACATGCAAGTGGCATGTTGCACCATTCTGGCAGGCAGTAGGAACATAGATGTAGCCAGTATCATCAATGCTGGCTTTGGTGTCAGTGATGTAAGGAGTCTGGGAAAAGGACTTCAAGTTGGCGCTCACGGCAGTGCCACGAGTAGTGATAGTGGGATAAAGAGTTTGAACAGCAGCTCCAGCTCCATCGAAGTTGCACTTGCCAATATAAGGAGAAGCCAAAGTAGAGCATCTCTCACCATAGCTTAAAGTTGGCCAACAGTGCTCAGATTCCACAGCAAAGTCACCAACAACGTTCTGAGGCTGAACGTAGTTGTTATAGTAGGTTTGAAGAGTGCTCATCACACCAGAATCAACCACACTATCATCTTCACCAGAGTAAAGATAGACACGATCATCAAGAAGATTTGCTGTCTTATCAATATCTCCAGTGGAAGCATAATTCGCAGTTACTTTCAACAACTTCGTGACATCAGGTAAACCTTCATAGGTCTTCATGCATTTATACTCAGCAGTCATCAAATTTCCTTCAGCACAATAGAAAGGACCCTAGTGAAATTACAGGAGCAAGGTAAAAATAAGAACGGGAAAAAAGAATTAGTTAATGAAGATACTTACCCCAGCAAAAATAGCGGATCCATTCACAAGAGAACTATAGGCCACATGCATCTGGACAGCCATGAAAGCTCCAGCTGACAATCCTGATACAGTCACATCAGAGATGGTGTATGGACCAAGAGGATTCGTTGCAGTAGCTGCATTGATTACAGGATAGAAAATGGACAAAGCGATAAGGAAGATTGGAAACAAGGCCATAGTAGTTGTGACGATGAAATTAAATCTGATTGAAAGTAAAAAATACAGAATAATTTACTATGATAAATTCTCTGTGTTGTGGAGGAGAAAAGGACTGCGAAGGAGGGAGTCCAGCAGAAATAAGAATGAGAGCGAGGGCTGGGTGGGTGCTGGGTGGGTGCTGGGTGGAAGATCAATGTCTTTGAACAAAGATCAAGGTGTTCTTTCCTTTCCCTCGCAGGACACGGACACATGCAATTTCACCAAAGAACATTCTGACGTTGGCCTCACCTTCAACAGTGAATCTTCAAGACCATCCCACCTTCCTTCATCATTCGATCTTTTTAACATACCCGGAAACAAGATATTTGATGATTATCCAATGGTGTTAATTATTATTCTTTTTCTTATTTCTTGTTAGTTATATTAGATAACTAATCTTCTAATAGATACTTTCACAAGCTACACGACCCATTATGATCATTAGCAATACAAATATGAAAATGGAGCAGTAAATTCCGTCTAACGATCAAATTTATTATAGAATACATCCAATGTAGCATACATTACAGTCCAGACACAGCTTTAATCAGAGAACGTGCAAACTGCATTTGAACACCTTGTTGAACTCCATAGTAGTCGTTGGTATATCCCCACCAGTCCCAGCAACTAAAGCACAAGAATTAAATGAGAAAATGAAATTATAAAAATAACACAATAAATAGATACAATTCTCACCCCTGTGGATTCACTGGATTGGACTGAGACTTCTTGACAAAAGGATAGAGCACAATGAAGTTGTTGGCTTCTGCCCAATCATTAAAACCTGTGATCGAAGCGAACTTGTCTCCAATGCTATCAATATCTTGTCCACAAGCATGGAAAGCAACGTGAAGATGGCATGATGCTCCTTGTTGACAAACCGTGGGAACATAAATGTACCCAGTATCACCAATACTTGATCTTGCGTTGGTAAAGAAAGCAGTTTGATCAAATGAGAATAAATTCTCAGGGACAGCTTGTCCACCAGATTGCAAAGAGTTGTAATACAAAGCTTGTAAAGCTGTGCCAGCACCATCAAAATTACACTTGCCAATGTAAGGACTTGCCAAAGAAGAGCACTGTCCACCTTGTGTTAGAGTTGGGAACGTATGTTCTGCAGGGACAGCATAGTCTGCCACAATATTGTAAGTGCGTACATAAGCCGAATAATAGGACTGGAGAGAATCCACCACTTTTGGATCAACTACAGTGTCATCAGCACCAGAGAAAAGATAAACGCGATCATCTAACATGTTATTAGGACGATCAATGAGACCAGCCATGTAGTCAGTGTTAGTTAATCCAATTAGTTGGTTGACATTGGGTAAACCCATGGTTGTTTGCATGCATTTGTTTTCCGCAAAGGTTGTTGTACCCTGAGCACAGTAGAAAGGACCCTATGATAAAACAGATAGAATGAATCATCTGCTCATAATAGTCAAGTATACAGTGAAAACTCTTACCCCAGCAAAGACAGCCGAGCCATTCACCACGGAGCTGTAGGCCACATGCATCTGAACTGCCATAAAGCCTCCAGCTGAAAACCCAGAGACTGTCACATCACTGACTTTATAGGGACCAAGACCAGTATTAGCAGCACAGGCTACGTTCAACAGAACAACGAGAAAAGCGATAGAATAGGTCATTTCGATTCTTGTTTTTACCACTGATTGCAAACTTCAAGAACGACTCCCTACTCCACCCTTCTGAATGGTCCACACGCAATACAGTAAGTTATCATATGTAACGCGCAAAACAATAATAGTACGCAACGATCCCTTTCAAATCCATCGGAATCCAAAACAGAATAGAAAAAGATATCTTGACAGAAGTCTTGCCCTTTTCACTGATGGAAACTGATCGCTTGTTAAAGAAAACTTCTACAAATCTTAACTTTCCTCAGCCATTGAGTTTATCATGGAGAATTTTTCATTTTATTAACTATATGATAGGAGGAAGTACTTTCTTTGCAGGTTTGTTAGTCCCCTGTCCAGTATTTGAAGAACCATGAGCTGATCTTTCGTGTGGTAATGAATAGGTTCAGCTATGTATTTTCCTTCTATTTCAAACTATGAAGCAGGAGGATGGCTTTTCACGATTGGATCACTTGCTTTTGCTATAGCAGATTTTACTGAATGGTGGACAAATAATCGTGTTGGATGCTTTCATTATCAAGACTATGAGGTTGACTATGAATCACAAGTCGAACAGATCTTTGACTCGGCACGTAGTTCCGTTGGACGCTTCCAACGGGCAGCTAATGGACTGAACTTCTTCTGTTCTTTCATCGGATCTTTCATCTATCTTGTTGGCTCCGCTCTCTTTATTCCTGCTATTGGAGCGTATGTACTAGGTGGTTATCTATTCATTGTAGCGAGTATTATTATTGTCCTAGCTCAGTCATGGAAATTAGCCCGTGCAGGACATGATTTTTCATCCAAGTCTGACTTAGCTAAAGGATTTTCTTGGTCTAATTGGTCACATGATCTTCCTGGCATATGTGTGGATACATGTGCTGGCCTTGGTGCCTTTGGTTATATCATAGGTAGCATCCTTTTCCTTCCTGAGTATAATATTGATACCGATGCGACTTTTCGTGCTGCTGCTTGGTTCCAATTTGGTGGAACATTCTTTGCACTCTCTGGAATTGCTATGCTATATCGGTATTTCTTCACCTTGAACTATCCTCATTGATTAACGAGAAATTAATAGAAAAGAACTTAAAAGCTTCTAGCTGTGGCTTATTATAGCTTGTTTTGTAATGCTAAGATGTATCGGATTTAGGGTTATAATAATTTTTTGTTCAAATAGGTCAATTTTGTCACCACATACCAAGCTAAATAACATGTAGATAAAATAGGTCAGTATAAAAAGGAGTGGTGGCAGGTAATAACTTCTCATGACAAAAGTTTCGACTGCTGCAGGATTTGAACCTACGCGGGCATTGCCCAAGAGATTTCTAGTCTCTCGCCTTAACCGCTCGGCCAAACAGCCACTATGAACACTCTCAACAAACAGGATTTATAAACAAAATCTACGCTTGTCTGCTAAGAGATGATGGTGGCATTTCTGATCTGTGACTTCAATGATGACTATCTCAATTCGACTTTTCATACTTTCTTTTCTTTATTTCTTTGGGTCTAGTTGGAGTCTTTTGAATAGAGGGTCTCTATTTCATAATCATGTTGCATCTTCTACAATGATAAGTAATAATATTGGACCTGGTAGTGAACCAGTAATTAGAATTGGTCATGGTTATGACATTCATCGACTAGTTGAAGGAAAACCACTCATTATCGCTGGTGTGAATATTCCTCATACTAAAGGTGCAGATGCTCATTCTGATGGTGACGCAGTCTATCACAGGTAGTATCATCATCACCCACTCACCCACTCACTCTGTGTAGTATAACCATGACTACTAGTTACACTACTTTAGTATCTTCTTATTATCATCTTCGTCGTCATCAGCATCTTAATCACTAACAAATGATCATGATAGTGTGGTGGATGCTATTTTAGGTGCATTAACCTTACCTGATATTGGCCAACTCTTCCCTGGTATGTCACATTACACTACATTACCCTACACTACACTATACTACACTCACCCATGTGTCCCTCTGTCTATGGTCCACCCATCTCTAATACAATGCTTTCTTGACCGTATGATTACTAGATAATGATCCACGTTGGAAAGGTGCTGACTCTAGTATATTCATGGAGGAAGCTTATAAACGTATGATAGACAAAGGTTATCGTATTGGTAACTTAGATGTCACACTCATCTTACAAACTCCTAAAGTTAAGGATATTAAACCTTTAATGAAAGCTAACTTAGTTCGTCTACTTCATACAACAGATAATCGTGTGAATGTTAAAGCACGTACTCATGAGAAGGTTGATAGTGTAGGAGAAGGGAATGCTTATGAATGTCATGTCGTGGTATTACTTGAGAAAGTGTAGCCAGTGGAAGTAATACCTTGTAATATCTAATAAAGTGTCAAGAGTTTCAAGACAAGTTGATTTACAAGTGTACTGGCTAATCTTCTCTTCCGTACATATCATGCTGTGCTATAGTACCCTGTGTGAGAATGACAGGACGATACCCTATGTGGTATCTCCTTGACAATAGTGTCCAAGCTCTTATCTAATAGTCTACGAAGGATGGAAAGACAATATGTTTCTAACAACGCTTGAATGAATGAATGAAAGAATACCAGCAGGGATTAACAAGAATGAGTTAAAACGACAAGTTATCAGAAGCAAACTGTGCTCTTTCATTCCTTCTCAAACAGTTCCCTCTCTTTATGATGAGAAATCTGGGGATACTATAGAACCTCCCAATCTATAGAGTACATGCTAAAACAACCAAAACAATAATGCACTGTGGTAGTTCATGCCAATCTCTGTGGTAGTTAAGTTTAATTTAATCACTTCCCTTTCTATAAATGCGATTAAATACAACCCCAAAGACTGCCAAAGAACTAATCCATCCCCATAAACTCAAAGCATGTCCAAAGAGAATACAAGAGATAAATAAAGAAAAGATCTGTCTCGTAGTCATAATAATGGTGAAGATGACAGGTCCTAACTCTTTAATAGTATAAAAGATAAAGAGTTGTCCTGTAGCAGAAGTTAAACTAAGAACCATCATATGTAACATAGCACGAGAATCAGCTAATAAGAAAGCTACAGAAGGGAAGAATTCTCCATTATAAAGAAGAGAAAATAAAGTTAATAACATTGACCAGATATTGACTCCAAGCATCATTTGATATTGATCAATACCAAACTGTTTATAGACACGACTTTGCCATTGTGAGGTAAAGGAGTCACAGAGTAGATAGAGTGCTAATAGAGAGAGACCAAAGGTAGTATCTGATTGATCATTATGTTGAGGCGAAGCTTTCTCTGAGAAAGTAAATAAGGCAACACCTGTTGTAATAAGAATAGCTTCAACATATTCTTGTATAGGATAATTCTTACGATTTAATAAGATACCCACCTATATATATATATACAATCCATCATGATAATGTTGTACAAGTTAGTAAGTTAGTAATCATGATTATACATATACATATGCATATAAATATAGTAAATCATGACTATAAATAATCATGATTATAGTCGTATACAAGTTAGTAATCAGTATTATGGTACACATATGTAATACTATGTTTGTATAGTGTAAGTACTATAAGAGAAGAGCGTTAACTTACCAACATAACAGGAATAATCTTACAACTTTTGGAAAGTACTTGTGTAGGGAAGCTAACATATCTTAATGCTTCATACTGTGCCCAAGAAGAGATAGTATTTGAGATAGAAGATGGGAAATAGTAATAAGATGGTGCTTCCTTAACAATATGATCAGGATTAGTAAATCTTCGAAAAATAACAATAATCAAAGAGAAGATTAATGCTAATAATCGATTACCAAAAACACAAAAGGAAGAAGATTTAAAATATCCTAATTGATATTTTGTTGTCATTAGAGACTCTTGTACGATACCCCATAAGACATAAGAGATTTGTAACCCACCAAAACAAATGGCAAGTTTATAAAAACGTGACCATCCATCTTCTTTTTTCACATATTTTCCTTCTTGAGGTGGATTAAGAAGATGAGGTGGAAGGGTAGTTAGTTGTTGTTGGGGTAGTTGTAGTCTTTTCTCTTTTTCATCACCACTATCTTTACCTGCTGCTTCTAAATCATATTTCAATTTCTCCATGATCTTATTATTCTATTCTTTTTGATTTTCTTTTTCTTTTTCAGAGGGTTGAATAGCAGATGATGGTTAAACAGTCATGAAGTAGGAAACTTCAATTCATTTTCCCCTGAACAGATCCAACCGACAGTTCACCTGACCTCACGACCTGTGGAAGTGAAACCGAAACCGAACCAAACCCAAATTCAGCTCAATCCTTCAGCTCAGCTCTACTGAGCTATCAGCTCAGCCCTAGCTCAGCTGCTGTGACAGTCTGACAGTTCTCTTCGCGGCAGTGTGGTTGAGGAATCAACTCCATTGCAACCAATTCAATTCACCTCTTTGTTCTCGTCTGTATAGAATAACATAATTGCATAGAAAAGAGAATAGATATAATCTCCATTCTTATCTCATGTCAAGTGAAAACATTCCCAACGAGGCTTATCAATCTGTTGCTACAACTGATGATGTTGTAGTTGAGGACAAGCATGAAGTGACAGATCCTTCTTCTCCTGCAAAAGCACCAGAACTTGCATGGAAGAACTTAAACTTTTTTCTTGGTGAGAAGAAGATCTTATCTGATAGCTGGGGAAAGGTAATAATCAATCCTCTTTCCTTGCATGTCTCATCTCTATTGTCTGTCATCACTGTCTCATTGACATGTTTTTTCATTGTCATTAGGTTAATGCAGGACAGATCTGTGCTATCTTAGGGCCTAGTGGAGCAGGAAAGTCCTCATTACTCAATGTTCTCGCTGGTCGATCCTCTTCAGTGGATAACATCGTCATTGAAGGACAAATCAAAGTAGATGGACAAACTATCAATCCCGTTGCTTTCCGTAGAAACATTGCTTATGTCATGCAAGATGATGCACTCATTCCTACAGCAACGCCACGTGAAGCATTGCTCTTTAGCGCAATAATGCGTCTTCCTGCTTCTCATAGCAAAGAGAAGATTCGAACAATGGTGGAAAACTTATTAACAGAATTAGGATTACAAGGTTGTTCTAATGTCATGATTGGTGGTGGTATGATGGTTGGCATTTCAGGTGGTCAACGTAAAAGAACAAGTATTGGTGTAGAATTAGTCACTCAACCTGTCTTGTTATTCTTAGATGAACCAACATCAGGATTAGATTCTAATACAGCTTTTACTATTGTTCATCTCTTAAAGACAGTAGTGAAAAGAGGATGTACTATATTATGCACTATTCATCAACCTTCTTCTGAGATATTCTTCTTATTTGATTCTGTGATCTTTCTAAAAGATGGGAAAGTCTTTTATCAAGGTGCTTGTAAAGAAGCAACTTCCTATTTCTTATCTAAAGGATATCCTTGTCCAACTAATCATAATCCTGCGGACTTTATTATGATGCTTTGTCAACGTATGTCAGAGGAAGAAGCTACTGTAAAGGGACTCTTTATTGATGCACCTGATGATCATCTTGTTGAAAATAGCGATGATAAGCTTTCATCAGTCAGAATTGGTGGTGAAGCTGATTTTAAAGTTGAACATTCTTTCACTAGACAAGTAATGGAACTTACCATTCGTGAGGCTGTAGGCACTGTCCGTAACTATCATGGCCTTATTGCTCGTTTTGGTATAACTATCTTTATCTACCTTCTCTTTGGACTAATCTTTATGAATACTGGTAATAAGGATAATGGTAATGCAACGTCGTTAAACAATCATTTCGGAGGTATGACAGAATGTCTAATGGGTAGTATGTCAGCATCAGCACAACCAGTATTATTGTCTTTTCCTTTTGAAAGGCCAATATTTATGAGAGAGTATGCTACAGGAACATGTGAGTAGTATAATCTTCAATAATAATCTGATGATGTATATGACACTAAATGTTTGTTGTTGTTATTATTGTATAGACTCTGCTCTAGCTTACTTCATTAGTAAGGTTTTAGTAGAAGCACCATTAACATTTTCTCAACAACTTGTTGCTTATCTCTTGGGATATTTTATGATGGGTTTGCAAGGAAGCTATATCTACTTTGTCTTAACAGCTTGGGCAATGGGTATGTGTGCTAGTAGTGTGGCTGTGATGTGTGGTTGTCTGGTAACTCATGTCAAGCAAGCTACAGAACTTGTCCCTATTCTCTTTGTACCGCAGATGCTTTTTGTAGGATTCTTTATCTCTATTGATAAGATTCCTATCTATATGCGTTGGGCACAATATCTTTGTAGCTTGAAATATGCTATGAATCTCTTTTTGATCAATGAATTTGATCTTGATCATCATAGTTGTTCTCATAGTGAAGAAGCAAGAAATAATTGTCGTAATATTCTTGTTAGTAATGATGTAGAAACCAATCATTACTATATCTATATTCTAGTTCTCTTTGCTTTGTTTGTAGGTTTTCGTCTTGTTGGTGGATTAATTCTAGTTCAACGTGCTAAACGTTTTTACTAGACTAGTTAGAGGAGAGAAAAACGAAAAGTTTTGTAAAAATAAACATAAAAATGAATTAGCCTCAGAGTAGTCTTAGTGTTATAAGGTAGAGTTTATTTATCGCTTGTTGTTGGTAGCAGGAGTGATAGCAATGTCTAACATGTCTCCTGCTTCGAATCGTACTTGACTGAGTGTCTTCCCATCTTCACCTCCAGATCTACCAGAAATTACATTACCAAACTAGAATAGTATCATACCATATTATATCATACCATAACCATCCATGCCATTCCCATTATTACACCATATTAAACCAAACCAAACCAAACCAAACCACAGCAGCAGCAATAGCAATAACAATAGCATTTAATTCCAAGAGAAATCAAACCATATTATAGACAATACGATAGTTGACAGGTTGAATTATGACAGACAGGAAATAAGACAAGATCCAATCATAACAAAGAAATAGGCAGTCAAAAGTCAACGTCAGAATAAAAATAGAGGTCAAATGAAGAGGAGTCACTTACAGATTTGGATTGCCAGAATCCTGCTCGATCAATAAAGATGAGATTATAATGTAATTGACAACTTGGCTCACGAGCTATTTCAATAGCATCTTTTAATAACTCTGTAATCTCTCTTAATGTTGCATCAGGCCATGTATAGATTTGAACTTCTTGACTAGGATAGATATCTTGTGCTACATGACGATATTCACTGACACTTTGATGACGATGTAATTTCCAGAAACATCGTAACAGAACAGGACAGGTTTGACTACGATCAATTTCTAGTGAAGAGTTTGGAATAGATGATGATAATACTCCTCCTCCTTTCTCTGCAGTTGGTGATACTTCTTCAACACTCATTGCCTTGATGATAGATGATTGATAATCTGAAAGCAACCAAGACAGAGATGACAAATTCCATGGATTCCATGGAAATAATGTTACACGATAAAACATAAAGTCGACCGATAATGATATAACAATGCAGATAAGTCATTTATCCTGAATAGATGAATTTAGAAAAGACGATTCGACCAAAATATACCAACTTCATGGATAGCGTTGCTTGATAAGCTATTACACTAATCTATCGTAGTTGGTGTGTATATAAACAAACAACTCTTCAATAACAAAGTGGATGGAGTGTAGTACACTTAGATTATTACAACTTGTATTTATTAATGTTAACACCAAGGTTAAGGTTAGTACACAACAAATCTACTTGTATAGATCATGTACCTGATCAGGTATTGTAACACGTAACCCATCCAACTCTTTCTTAAAATGAATCTGACAACCAAGACGTGATTGTTCTTTATTATACCCCCAAGATAAATCTAGCATATCTAGCTCAGCTTCCTCAGGTGGAGGTAGTTGTTTAACATAGTCAGGGTGGACATAGAGATGACAGGTAGAACACGCTGCACACCCTCGACAACTGCATTCCATATTCTTAGCAAGATCTTGATTCCTTAATATTACATCAAGAAAAGATTCTCCTTCTCGTGCCTCTACTGACAACTCTCCTTGTCCACGAGGTAGTGCAATATGTAGTGTGAGGGACTGTCCCAGAAGTGTGCCCTCCTTTTGACTTCCTTTTTGCTCTCTAATGACTGCTTCAACTAGAGATTTGAGACCATTCTCACCTAGTTGATTAATCTCATCAATGCTTGGATTACCACCAAAAGCATTCAATATTCCTTGAATAAGATGATCATCTTTATATCCTTTCTGTTGAAGCCATTGATAGGTTGGTTTCTCTGTATTACTTACTTGTCTTATGATTCTATTCCATACTCCTTTTATTAGAGTTGATTTTGAAGTCAATGTTAGGAAACTCTTCATTCTACCTCTAGTTCTGAAGATGATGGATATTACTCCCAATTTCCGATTTATTGTTGTTTTGCGCGTGAGATTATGATTATTGCGATGCGCGTGCAAGCGTCTTTGGCAATAATCGCGTTGTTTCGCTATCGTCACTTCTTCTCATCTCTGATTCACTTTCAATTCCGAATTGATTGCAATTATCTTCCTATAGAAATATGAAAATGAGAATAAAACAAGCTAGTACGATGTTGATATTCTTGGCTCTCGTGGGTGTAATCGCAAAGAGTTTCTCTTTTCAAAGGACAATTCTTTCTCCTTCAAGTTTGCGTTCCTTGTCTATGGTCAATACGCAGTCAACTTCAATTACTACTACTGCTACTACCACTACCAGTAGTGGTGCTACTGCTAGTCCTAGTCCGAAGCAGATAAGTGAAGGATGGGCGAAAGGCTTTCAAGATTGTCAAGAAGAGCTATGTCAAGTGATAGGAGAGAACTTGCCCATTGACTTACGCGGCACCCTCTACAGGTAGAATCACCACTGTTATCACTCACCTGCTGGTGATACTGTACTACAGTACACAACACTAATGCACAAACTTCCTCCCCATTACACCTCATTACTCTCGCCTAACCTTACCTTTGCATAACCTTTACATAACCTTACCCAACCTTACCTGTACCTCACCTCACCTAATCTTACCTTACTTTACTCTCTAGGAATCATATGGGGAAGTTCACAATAGGCAAAGAGAATATTTTACATCCTTTTGATGCTGATGGAATGATCTCTGCTATTACTATTGCAAACGGTAAAGCTTTATTTCGTAATCGATTTGTTCGTACGAAAGGATTTCTTCGTGAACGTAAAGCAAAGAAGATTCTTTATCGTGGTGCCTTTGGTACAAAGAAAGCTGGTGGATGGTTGGCTAACTTATTCAGCTTGAATTTAAAGAATATTGCTAATACTAATGTTCTCTATTGGGGTGGAAGACTTTTAGCTGAATGGGAAGGTGGTCTTCCTTATCGCTTAGAGGGAGGTGATCTTCGTACCTTAGGGGAATATAGATTAAAAGGTCTTTTACAAATTGGTCAACCATTCTCAGCACATCATAAAATTGATCCTCGTATGAAGAGAATGATTAACTTTAGTGCACAACAGAAAGGTCCCGGTGCAACAAGTATGACTGTCTATGAAATTGATGAAAATATGAATGTTGCTAAACAAAGGTTATAATAATATCACTATCCCGATTTGAGTAAATATGATCGATTGATTTGATTTTGATTGTTTATGTTGTTGTTGATAGGACATTCCCGATCAATGGTTTTGGTCTATTTCATGACTTTGCTATTACTGAGAATTATTACTTATTCACTAGATGTCCTCTTACATTCCAACCACTACCATTTCTTCTTGGAGTGAAGGTGATGAACCTTATTCATTGTGTCTCTTAGCATATGATTTCATATTTGACTTTCTGTCTTAGGGTCCTGCAGATTGCATCTCATTCAATCCTCAAGAAAGTGCAGAGATTTATATTGTTCCCAGAGATGCAGATAAACCAGTTGAGATGGTAAAGGTTGATCCACATTTCAACTTCCACTATGCCAATGCTTTTGAAGATGCAGAGGGAAATATCAATCTCGATGTTGTTTGGAGTGATCGAATGGTACTTGGAGAGACGCAACATAGTGATGTGCCAGTATGGCAGAGAATTGATTATACCAATGAAGTGCCATTGACAACACTTGTACGTTATGAGTTATACCGGACAGAAGGTGGGCAACAATGGTCTTATCGAAAAAATCAACTCTCAACAACATATTTGGAATTCCCCATTGTTCATCCTGATCGTGTTGGTGTTGAAGCTCGCTATGTCTACGCTGGAACTGGTCGCTTTGGTAGCGAGTGTTCCAGTCCCGTGCAAGGTGTACTGAAGCTTGATACAAAAACAAAAGCTGAGGAAACTTGGTTGGCGGAGGAAGATGAATTTGTATCGGAAGCCGCCTTCGCGCCTCGTGTTGGGAGCCAAACTCGTGAAGAAGATGATGGATATATTCTTCTCTTAGTTACCAAACCCAGCACGAAAACTACCGACTTTGTCATTTTGGATGCCAAGAATCTTTCTAGTGGACCTGTGCAACGACTACCAGTTCCAACCTATCTTCCACATGGTCTTCATGGAATGTTTGCAGAGAATGCAACATTTGACTTCGATGAAGTTCAAAGTCGCTTCAAGGTAAGCATGCGCTTCACTGTATTAGGTTGATCTGTTGATTAGGCTTATCATGAGGCTTTACTTGGATTAGGCATACGGAGCTGTCGATGGGAAGTGGAATGAAATGGATGGTGGGTTTTCTGGATTGGGATTGAAGTATGAGATAATGTGAGCGTATTTGGCTGTGTAAAATAAGCTATTGTTTGAACAGGATGAAGGAAAGTTATATAAATGAGAAGAGCAAGCAATGTCCCGTTTGGTTTAGTAAAACTAGAAATATTTTCTTACAAGAAAGCTGTATGGAAATCAGAGTAAGACCAGGAGAAAGAAAGAAACAAAATATAGAGCGATGCCTTCATCTCCTTGCACGGGACCTCATATTCTACATGGGTCAAATTAAGGTATGAGCCAGGCGCGTATTATCAACAACAACATCATCATCATCATCATCATCAATCTAAACCACGGTGGGTTTCGAATTGAATGGATTTGATGGATCGGAAGGAGTTTCAGGAGGAACATTCTGTGCATTAGCAAATTGCTCCTCATCACCCAACACATCAGATGCTAGTTTACTTGTATAATCAGCTGCAGATAACGCAGCAGCCGACAAGAACTTCCAGCTGGACAAAGTTGCATCTGAAAGTTGTCTGCCGAACTGTTGCATGGCTGGCCTCATACGTTGAGCAGCAATATTAATACCTTCTTGTGTCTTTTCAGCAGCAACACTCGCAGTCACCTTTGTTTGTTCCCAAACAGGAGCAGCAACTTCTCGAGTCTTTTCAGCAGCTACAGCTGCTGTGGCTTTAGTTTGCTCCCATACAGGAGTGATGATCTCCGATGTCTTCTTACGAGCAGCTTGGAAGTTCTCACTTTCATAGACTTCTGTTGCTGTTTCTTGAACTTTTGCAGCAGTTTTTTCAACAATTTCAGAGACGACAGCAAATCCATGCTTGAGATTAGCAATAGGGATGATATTCTCGAAGGAGGATTGAGGACCTTCCTCATCATTTTCTGTTTCCTCCTCAACAATGATGGGAGCATCCACAGGCTCAGTGACTGTAGGCTCTAATACAATTGGCTCTCCTGTTCCAAAGAAATCACTGTTATGAGGTTGATGAGGATGAATAGGGACAGCCTCTTCAATAGGAACTGACTCCAAAGAAGGAAGGATAGGATCACCAGAGACTTCACTCTTTTCTTTATCAATAAGAATACCTTCCATCTTGATCAGAAATATTTATTAATGAATATGATTAAGGGAGTAGAACACAAGGAGAGTTGATTGTTAATGAATGTAATGAATACTGGTATTGAACAACATGCTCTTCACCACCACATTGCGGTGAAATCACGAGTTGAAAAGCTGAAAAGGAGAGATTGACATCCGTGCTTCGAGGGTTAGCAAATGTCAGTGCGCGGGATGGTAATAATAGTTCGATGGTTTTTGTTGTCGTTGTTGTTGTTGTTGTTGTTGTTCGACGGATTGGCTTCACATGACAATTAGGGAGATTGAATTAGGAGAGAAAGTTCTCTTTAACGTCCGGTTGCTACTTCCCTTGGTCAAGATAGTTTAAGACACCTTCTTTCTTTCCAAAGAAGTCTTTCTATTAAGAGTTATAAAGTAAACTATTTCTTTATTCTTGTTGGTTGCGATCTTTCCTACCATATCGCCAAATTTTACAATCCTCACAAGAAAAAAATGGCTACTGCTGTGAAACCCAGCAAAGGTAAAAAGTCATTACCTACTGAACGTGATAATGCCTCCATGGATGTTCGTTTTCAAAAATGGATAAATCAACAAATGGAGAAAAGGTATTGCACCATATCCTGTCTTGTTTTTGCCTTGCCTTTCATACACTCATACAATCTTCATCATCTTTCATCTTTAGGGTATTAGAATATTCTGACTTACGAAAGATTAAAATCTGTTGTGGAACATGGAATGTCAACACTCGTCAATTAGGTGCTTCTTCAGACTTAAAGCCATGGTTATTAGATCATTTAACAATGCAAGCTGATATCTATGCAATCTCACTTCAAGAGATTGTTGATCTCAATGTGATGAATGTTGTCGTCAATAGCAAAAGTAGTGATGAATCAACCTTGTATTGGATGAAAGAAATCAGTAGTGCAATTGCAGAAACCGGGGAAAGCTATCGACTTATCTTTGAACGTCATATGGTTGGATTACTTTTACTAATCTATGTGAAAGATCCTCATCGTGCACATATTCAAGATGTTCGATCAAGTGTGATTTATACTGGTGGATATGGTGTAACAGGGAATAAAGGAGGAATTGCAGTTCGTATGGATTTCTATGACAGTTCACTTTGCTTCGTTGGTGCACATTTCCATGCTAACCGAGACAATGTAATCACTCGAAATCTGGATTGGCAAACTATAGTAGATACTGCTGTATTCTTACCAATTAATGGTAAACCCAATGCTCCTCCTTCTGTACCTGTTGATCGTCGACGGTATAGTGTATCTCATAAGCAACATAAAGCTGAATTAACCTATTCTATTCCACAACATGAATATATCTTTTGGTTTGGTGATTTAAATTATCGAATTGCGACGGAAGTTGAGGATGAAGATGTTTTTAGTGCTGTACAGACAGGTGATTGGCCTGGACTACGTGCAAAAGATCAATTGAATATTGAACGAGAACTTGGAAATGTCTTTTTACGTTATGAAGAAGGAATTATTAATTTTGCACCAACTTATAAATATCAACCAGGTACAGATAATTATGAAAGAAGACCTGAGAAGAAATTACGTGCACCAGCTTGGTGTGATCGTATTTTATGGTGTAATAACAGTAAAATCAAGGAGGATGTCGCTTTATTACAATATAGTTCTGTTGTAGAACCGAATGTTTCAGATCATAAACCAGTGGTTGCTTGGTTTGAATGTAATCTGAAATGTTTTGTTCCTGATCGTGTACGAGATGTCTATCAAGAACTACTCTTTGCTGTTGATAAATGGATTAATGCTTCAACACCTAAGATTTCTGTTGAAAATCGTATTATTGACTTTGGTACAGTTGCTGTCAATGTAAGTTATTTGATGTGTTTTTATCGAATTGTGACACTAATGCTCTCTTGTCTGCTTGTTGTTCATAGCAAAAGTACTATAATACACTATCTCTACGTAATACAGGTACAGTAATGGCAGAATGGGCGTTTGTACCTAAGAATGACGAACTTTGTGTTTCTCGTCCATGGGTGAAATTTATACCTGAAGATGGTATTTTAGCTCCTGGTGAAACATCTACTGTACAAGTTGTTCTTTGTGTTTCAGCTGAAATTGCTATGAATGTCTTGAATGAGAAAGAGTTGAAAACAGGGTTGGAAGATATTGCTATTCTTCATCTAACGAATGGAAGTGATTTCTTTGTTGTGATTAATGGGAAATTGGATATTATTCATAAGGATCAAATGAGAAAGATCTTTGTGACGGATAATCCATTGAGTCGGAAGTCTGGTGGTCACACTACTGCTACAGCACCGGCTGAAGGAACTGCCGATTCAACTGGAACAGAGTTACAGTCTCGTACTTCTGGACGTTATCCACGGACGGATGTACACACTTCCACCATTCCTTCTCACACGGCATTAGAGAAATCAACCAGTGCTGATAGTGATGAAGATGAGGAGGATAATAGAGAAATATTGTATGACGATGTTTACAAATAATAGGTGATGCTTGTATATTAAACATATATATAGTCATGTTACCCGTAGAACAACAACAAGTGTGTATTTCCTAGCTCTACTACAATTCACTTCTTAAGTAAGTGGATCAACACTGATGATGATTGGGACAATAATCCAGTCTATCAAATATAGATAGTAATGTGTTGAAGTAAGTGACTTCATTACTCATCTATTCTTCTTACAGTGCAGTGAAATGAGATAACCACCTTACTGCTGTGTGCTCACACTCTTTAACAATGCTGTCCATCCACATACACAGTGTAAGGAAGGTGATGGGTGAGGTTCTTTAGTAAACAGAGATACTATCAAAATCAAATTATTATAGTCATTATGATCCTTTTGTGGGTTTCCTAAGGACCCTTTCTATAAACTTCTGCTACTGTCTCAAACCTCAAACCAGTTCCTTTCACTGTACAGTACAGTAAAGTACATGTACAAGGGCCGAACACCAGATGTCCAGATGTCCAGATCTCTAAATCTTGGTCTGGGGAGCGTCGACAGAGAAGAACAACCATTATGATGAGATCTTTGCTCTTGTTGCTCACTGCTACTACATCATCATTTATTAGTAGTACTTTTACTAAACGATCTTTCTTAACCATGTCAACTAAACCATCATCATCCTTATTATCTTGTCAATATAATGCTTATTTAAAAGAAGGTTTTAGTTATGTTATTTCCTGTGATAAAATACCATCAGCAGTAGTAGTAGGAGAAGAAGAAGAAGAAGAAGAAGGAAGAAGAAGAAATGATAATTATCGTATCCTATTAGATGATTCTGTACTCTATCCTGAAGGAGGTGGACAACCTTGTGATTTAGGTAGTATTAATGATATTCCTATTATCAAAGTCACCAAGCCATCTGCTACCTCTACCTCTACCACCACTACCTCTACCTCTACCACCACTACCTCTACCACTACCTCGATGGAAGGAAGTGTAGAAGTAGAACTACCTCAACCTTTAGAACCAGGTAGTAGAGTGAAATGTGTAGTAGATTGGAATCGTAGATATGACTTTATGCAACAACATACTGCTCAGGTTAGTTCCTCCTCCTCCTCCTCCTCCTCCACCTGATGACATGTCGTTTATGGGTGATCTGTTAGCATCTATTTAGTGCTATTGCATATCGTCTATATCAAGCGGATACTATTGGATGGTCATTAAGTAGTGATAGTGTTACCGTTGATCTAACTAACTCTAAGTCCTCCTCCTCCTCATTACTAACTCAAGAGGATATTAATCATATTGAAGATGAAGTTAATGCATCTATTCGTTTAGGTAGTAAAGTTGATTGGAAAGTGATTAGTAGTGATGAGCTTTCTAATACTGATAACACTGAACTTAGTGCACTTCGTGGTATGGTCAAAGGAGCTGCTTTAGCAATGAATGAGTTACGTTTAGTATCAATTGATGGTATTGATCTCAATCCTTGTGGTGGAACACATGTTCAATCTCTTGCTGAACTAAACCTACTTAAAGTCATTGGTATAGAGAAAGATCGATCAGCTTTAAGAGTTCGTTTTGTAGCAGGATTACGTGCTTTGAATTATTTCAAAAATTGTATTACAAGAGAGGTAGTAGTAAGTTCTAAATTATCAGCTCCTCCTAATGAACATGTTACATCTATTGATAAACTTTTGAAAGAAAGGAAAGAATTATCAAAGACGTTAGGTGCTTATGGTGATGAATTAGCAATGTTTTGGGGACAATCTTTAGTGAATTCATTAGATAACAATAGTCCTGTGGTTATTGTTAAGCATAGAGAAGGAGCTGATTTGAAGTTTTTACTACGTGCTGCTACTAAAGCTATTGAAATGAAACCTAATGCTATCTTATTGATAGGTGGAGATGAAGGAGGTGCTACTACTGCTGGGAAGACATCTTCAAATGGTCCATTTGTCTTGTTTGGTGATCCTAGTATTGTCAATAAGGTGAAAGAGCCAATCTTATCGTTATTAGGTGCTCGAGGTGGTGGTAAACCTGGTCGGCTTCAAGGCTTTGCAACAAAAATTGATCAAATCAATTTAGCACTTGATATTATTCAATCTAACCTTTGATTGATTAGAAGACTGTCATAGTGCAATGTTATTCACATGTGATGATAACCTCATGTAATAGATAACACCAACAGCTTATTAGTCTTTTGTACTTCTGTTTAAACGGCAGGCTTCAGTGAAATGCATTTTAAGTCTGTTCGGAGTAAAAGGCAGCAAAAATAATGTCTGTATTTATTACTACAAGTATTATTTATTACATAATAACAAATAATCATCAACGTCGGTGGAGTCGCTCTCATTTACAGTATAGACAGGGAAGTCTATCAAATCAATGAACTAACCTATCTACCATGCGGTTATTGCCACTCACTTAATAGATAGTCTCACCACCACTTGACAACAAACAACAAGGTATCTACTAAGACAAGACTCTGTTCTAGATTAATGCTTTTCAATACGATTGTTGAGATGACCATGAAATTCAATGCGATAAATACGATTATCGTTGTCTAAATGGAAGATCATCCAAGTTTCTGTTTCCACTGTATACCAATACATCGCACCATCCAAAGTTTCGATTTCAACATCTGAACAACCACCAACAAACGTATCGAATCGACCAGATGACTTCAAAGCATCTACCACGAAGTAAGGTAATTCATGCTGTTCACCATTTTGAAGAGATAGTCGAACTACTTTACTACTTGGAAAAGAACCTTTGTAACGAGACTTTGCTATCAAGAGACAACCAGGAGTATTTAGTTGACGTCGAATGAAAGACCTATCCAAGTGACCTACTAGATCAGGTAGAGAACCTAATCGTTTACACATAATATCTGCAATATTCGTCAGATTTTGAATTTTGATTGGTTTGACAGTTTGCAACACAAGAGAAATACTTCGGTCGTCTACGTTGTCCAGTAAACAACAACTATCCACACAGAAATCATAAAGGAATTGTCGATACAGACCCATGTCACCTGAGTTAACGACATTGAAATACATGGTGTGTATCATTCGCCTCAAGTCACTTTTCAAGATGCGAGGAAAGAGACTTTCGTTTTGACGATATTTCTTTCGTCGCTTCTTCACAGGTTGCAAATTGACTTCTGAACCCACAGGTTCATCCTTCAAGAGCATGAAAGAAGGCATCGACGACGAGATAGTGATGGTGGATGAGGAGCAAGGAAAGGAGGAATCGCCCAGCCCCTGTCCGGCATCCCATAAACTGATCTCGCCCTTGACGTTTCCATTCAGCGCCATGGCCAACTCATCTGTGAAGCATCATGACATCACCACAATAAGCAACAGTTAGACTGACAGCTCAACCTCGTAATCACCTAATGAGAAGTCTTGAAGCACATCAAATGAGAGCTGACCATGAAGAAGTTCTTCTTCGGAGTCACACTTAGCACTCATTTGATCAAACAGTCGTATTGCATATTGCTTCAATTGATTTATCAATCAGAATTTCCTCCCCCACAAGCAGCAGTAACGAATTACGACTATTAACTGCTCAAATTAGAGTTCGACTCGTCAAAAGTTCTATGGAATTGGTTTGGAAGTATGCATGGAATGGGTGGAATGGGTGGAATGGGTGGGTTGTCTGCTCTGTTGTTTGCCAGTGCGATGGCATCACAGAGAGCAAAGATCATCTCTCATCATCAGATCTTTCCTATCCTCCTTTATTATACACATCCCATCCTCCTATCAAGAAATTATCTTATTCTCTTTTTTACTAACTGTTATCCGTTGTTTAAGGAAAGAGAAAGAAAGAAAGGAAAAAGAATAAGAGAGAAAAAGAAAGACAAAGAGGTGTGTTGTTTGTTGTTATAGGCGAACGAACTGTTTCTATCATTACGTTATCTTCCTCTATTTCAACCTCTCATGTCATGTCGGCTATAAAAGATATTGATCAATATTATGAGAATACTGCCTTAAAATTTGTCAAAGAAATTGACTGTGTTATTAAAACTGACGAAGAAGATAAGTTTGCTCCCAAAGTAGTTAATGAATCCGCGGATTTCTTATTACCTGAAAATCAGCTCATTGTTCATTTTGATCCTCAACCTATCACATCAAATGTCCTGTCATTTTCTTTTAAACCTGGCCCTCTTTATTTAACAACATGTTATGAGGAATTTTCACGTAATTTTATTTATGTCAGTGTTGGGAAACGAATTAAAAATCGATTAGATTTGGTTCCTGTCGATTATGAGAAGATTGATGATGAAAATGTTAGTCCTCAAACCTTATTACAATGCTATAGTCCAGGATATGACTATTGGTATTCTAGTTTCAAAAAAGTTCCATGTTCTATTGGTCATGTGCTTTCGAACAAGTCAGCAGGGGATACACATATTTTGATGCGAGTAAGTAAATGTCAAATCAAATCAGGAATCGAACCTATATTCGGATCCATTTGTATCTATGCTCTATTAAATGATGATGTAGCTCGTCTATCTGAAACATTCTATTTTGATGCTACTCCTGATCCTATTAAGAAGAAATTTCGGTTTTTCTATGGTGAACCCAATGCTCGAGATGATGCCATTTATCCCACTTCCATCAACATTGCTGAAGGAAGTGGCTCTGCCAGAGCTCATTTTAATTCTTTCCTCACTTCCTTCCCTGAGGAGCTTCGTTTGAAAGATATCTATGTGGTGGTGCAGTTGAATAAGTTCCTCACGACCGATGGTGACAAAGCCATCGCTCCTTATATCATGAAAGGTTCTAGTGTCTCCACCGGTGACAAGAATACTATTGCCAAACAATGTGAGCGTTTGAAACGATTCCGCCAGCCAATCGGTTTTGGGATAGCGAAATTGTTCGATGACAATGGAAAGCTTTTCGTCACGCCCGCCAAGGAACTGTCCATGCCAGTTTTTTCCCAAAAAGTGTGCCTGAATGACTTTCAATTTGGACAGCTCATAAAGGAGATGTATCCGTCTGATAACACCTCTCCCTATTATCGGTATGAGCAGTTAGAAATTGAAATGAAGTTGAGTGTTTACGATCTCGGTGGTCCAGACACGGTAAGTTCATTATTTTTGGTCTTTATTATTACCATTGCTAATTTGATTTGATATCTAGATGCACGAGAAGCTTGTTGAATATGGTATTTTAGAAGCTCCGCTAAGTTTCTCTCCTTCGATTCGCACCTTGGAGCCTTGCTATATCGAAACCCAGGTTATGAGTGAACATGGTCAGATTGTTCTTCGCCCAGAGTATGCTTGCAACGATTTGACTCAAAAGAGTTCGAGAAAATGCATTATTCACAAAGTTACCCCATTCATTCCTGCTGCTTTACCTTGTGGCAAATCGGTTACTAGACAAATCAAAACGACAATGGAAAATACCATGTTTCTCTATCCGGTCCAATTCGATCGTTTTTCTAGCAGGTAAATTGTGTCTTTCTTGTAGATTGTGTACCGTAATCTTGATGGTCTGTTTGCGTTTGTTTGGTAGTCATCGCAATCTTTGTGCTAAGATCGAGTTGATTGAAGTGAGTAATTCGTCAGCCAAGCAAGTTCCTTCTGGTAACACGGGCTACGAAGTCTTGTCAAACATATATAATCATTCATGCATCACTGGACCTACCTTCGTGAGTGAGGCGTATACACGTGTCTCATATCACGTGAAGAACCCCTTTTTAAGCGATGAGTTTAAGATCCGTCTCCCTGATATCTTGACGGCAAGACATTGGCTGAAATTCACTGTTTACCACGTCCATGTCAAGGCACAAAATTCTCGTGGAAGTTTGCTTCCAAATATGTATCGTCCAAGTAATGAAAAGGCAGATCAAGAATCACATGAGCTTGGTACTGGTTTCCTACCTTTAATGCTTGATGGTGATAACTTGCTCTCTGATCAAGAACACATAGTGTTGATCTTACCGAATGAATTTAAGACCAGTCGGTTCATTTTGGAAGGGAGATTGAGTGGAGAAGGTGCATTCTATGCCTCTTTACCAGCAGGAATGAATAATCTCAGTGACATCCCCAGTATTCGTATTCGTACCCGAGCCTTTTGCTCATTGGTATCGCAAGACAAGCGTGTCCACGACTTATTAAGAAACAATCCCATTTCTTTAGGATATCTTCCTTCTTCATTGATGCCCGTTGATGTAGCAGCAAGAATTTGTTATAAGGCTTGTTCTTTGGAACCAAAAGAAACCAAATTGAGTATTGCACTGCAGGAAATGACCAAAGCTACTCCGGCTAGCCTAAGTCAGCATTTTTTGGTTATTTTCCGTGTTTTAATTCGTGCTATGCTGGGTGGAACTTGTGCTTATGATCAAAACTATATCGACCCTTTCCGACACAATAGCGCAAGAAGTCATGCGTTTCTAGCTATGCTAAAACTCTTTGACAAGATTTTCGGTGATATGGGCAACAGTGGGGTGTCGAATGACACGTCTAAAGAAAGAGAGGTCTTGGATGTCTGTGTTGATTATCTGCTGGATGAAGAAGTTCCTGTTCCCGAAGATGTTCTTAAACGAATTGTGAGCACATATTATATCCAAACAAATGAGGAATTCCAATCCACTACTGCAGATTTGTCTAGTGCTGGTTCATCCACGATTCAACCTTTCTCTCCAAGTCATCTTTCTCAGCTTATGAAACAGAAGGGCTTTATGAGGGAAATCCAGGCAAATGTCGACCCTGAGGTTAACGAGATTGTCTCTGACGCTGGGGATGTGCCACCTCAACGTCCCCTTTCTGCCCGTTCTATTTTGATAGAGAATCTCCCGGAGCATATCAAAGGTCGCGTGACTCCTACTTCTGAAGATTCCATCGATGAGAAGGATGAAATTGTCGAGGAGGAAGAGGAATGTCCTGGAATCACTGCTGAAGAAGCATGTAGCGATGGCTTTGTCGTTGATAGTGTCCCTGCTGATTCGACGGTTCTCAATGACGTCAACAATGATTCGAAAGACTCTCAGTTTGAAAGGGAACGGAACTTCTCTGGTTCATCATCTCACAGTACCCATTATCCTTCTGTTTCTACAACCGCGCCACCTTCATTGAATGCTTCTACAAATTTCTCGCGTGTCAAACCTACTCCCGAGGTACCAAATGCTACTACGCAGTCGTCGAACAAGTCACGACAATCGTCTTTCAACGAGAACAACTCCTACTATGAAGGCCCTTATGAAGAAGAAGAAGTCATAGAAGAAGAGGAGGAAGAAGTAGAAGATACTGCTGAAATCGAACCAAACACCATTGAGCATACTTCAGCGGAGCGTCAATCATGGGGAAATTATATCACCAATTCGTTATGGGGAAGTGGTCGACTTTCCGCTTCGAATGTTTCATTGAGAGATGAATCGTCTCCTCATGATGACCTTGCAGAACAACTTATCGATGACATAGCACAACATATTATCCTTCAAGTATCACGCATTATTGAAGAACGTGTCATTAATGTGGCGGTTCATACAGTCTCGATGGTTGCTATTCATAACACCAAGAATAATGTTAATGATGCTCTGCGAGAAGAGAATCTATTAGCTGGAAGACGATACCGCTTGTCAGCTTCGTTTGAAGATACTGCCCTGCCTGTACCTTTTGAGACAGAGAAAGCATGGTTTCAAGCAATCGATGATGGTGTTATCGTTGACAAAGACGATCTCACTGTTAATGCAAGCTTGAATATCGGCAAAATTAACAAACATCTCTGCTCTGTTCGTGTCTTAGAGAGAGAAGCACTTCAGGTGGGAACCGTGGAGCCTATGTATGATACCTTGGATGGCTGCAGCCAGCGGAAGGATGATCTAATTGCTCCTGATCCTCATTTTGCCATTATCAAGCATTGGTGGCCTTATTTATACGAGGTGTTAATTCATCAGTGGGCCACTGTGCTTAGCATTGTCTCTGGTCAGAATGTCGAAGGCTTATCCGATGGTTATCCATGTGATATCTTGGCTGACACTGTGCTCTTGAGAAACTTGGTCATGGAGCATGGTGCAACTTTGCTTAAGATGATTCATAAGAGCTTGTCTTTTCGAATTTATCGGGAAGGAAAAAGACCACCGGTTTTACTTGATAACGAGACGTTCGAAGCATTGAATTGTATAGTCACGTTGATTGGTACTGAAGCCTGTACGGTTCAATCAGGTGTTTGGCGATCTCGTCGTATGGTTACAGCCTTAGCCAAGTTTATTAACTCGTTGTTTGCTCTTCTTGCCCCCAAGCAAGTGTTGATGTTGATCCGAAGTTATTTCAAGAGTATCCGTTCCAGCAAATCCGTCGTTGAGGAATCTGAACAACGCTTGCTCTTTCTGCAAGAGATATCTTACTTCGATCATATTGTTGCAGTCAATTTCCCGTATACATTGGATGCTCCTATCTCACTGTTTTTCAACAATATCGAAGATATGGATAGTATACCAAATGAGTCACTTTCTTTGAGTTATACCTTCACTGGAATTCGCTTCTCTAATTGTCCAGCCCCTTTCACTTTAGCGTATACAATGATACATGAGGTTCTGGCATGTTATCGTCAAGACAGTAACAAACGTATAACAGCTTTGGATATTCTTAGAGACATGATGGTTCGTCATGCCTTTGATGCAAGATATCAACGGAAGGGTAAGCAACAGCGAGTGGCATGTATGTATATCCCATTAGTTCATGAATTCTTAAAAGAGTCCGATCGTCTCTGGTCACTGAAGTTCGATAGCACCGAGAGAAAGGAAATGCTAGTGATGATGACCTATGTTTTAGCCGGAGTACCAGACCGTATTCTCCGTGCTATGATCAGGCAGTTCTGCTCTGCCTCAGAAACTTTACAAAGTGAGAAGCAATCTCGTAAATCTCTGATGGCTACTGTATCTTATGGAGATATTTTTGCAGATGATGTTAACGCGCGTGTGATGACCCTCAAGCGAGAAAGTGTAGTTTGCACTCCTGAGATAGAAGCTTTCATTCCTAAATCCACTCTCCGGGGTGTTTTGGTATATGAATTGCTTGCTCTATTGCATCTACTTCTTGACACGTTCGAAAATCCTTACGTTCCTATGCCATCGCCAGGGGGAAAAGACTACGTTAGTTTGTGTAATGACATGTTGTCACCAAAAATTGTGTTTGATAGCAATGCTAACGGTGTGGTCACATCTGCAGCAGCACCTACGGACAGTCCTTTAGGAATTATTAGTCCTGTGACTAGTGCAACTTCCATTATTGCTCGTCGCGGTAGCGGCCAGGCTGTTGAAAACAAAAGCGGTGATGCTTTATCGAAGTTGGCCAATTTAGACGACCGCCTACAACGCAAGGCAGCTGGAGTTTCACGAAAGAGTATTGCTCCCGTTGGTGGTAAAAACGAAGAGAGACGTTGGGCTGAACATGTTCGTAAGATGGGCAAAGAAGGTTCTCGCACTCATCGTGTCGCCATGAAAGGTGTTAACAAGAGTGTTGTCACATCTGCTGCTAATCATCTTGCTGTCATGACAACAAAGACAGTACTCAATACTCTCTGGGTAATGCTGGAAGAATGTCCTTCTCTGTTGGATAGTCTTGATCCTAATGACATCTTTGGGTTAACGGGTTCTTTTGTGCTCAGAGATTGCAATATTGATGAATCTGTTCTTGCTGGAATTTCAAACTTACGAGCTGTACCGTTTGTTCGCATGGCTCTTTGTGTTCTACTTCATGGTCTCTATTGCAATCAGGCCGCAGATATGGTGATCGAATTCTTCCTTTCTGCAGTATCTGTCATCCGCAAATTTGGTGCTAAGATATTCTTAATTGCAGCAGAAGATTCTTTACAATATTGGTTACGAGCTGCCATTTTCTTTTGTGGGTTTAATGATGCAAACATTCAAGGAGCTGCTTGTGACTTTCTATTATGTATTATGCGTGCATGCTTTCATTATTTTGGTTCATTTACTTTGATATCAACCACTATTTTGGCTGTTTTCAATGATTGTCTCTGGGAGATTTTAGATTATAATCGTCACAGAATTAAAACATACAATGATGAAGATACAGTATTAAAACGTCTAAGTGAAGCAATTGAGAACATGCGTCAAGTTGCACGGGAAAAATTGAGTAGTAAAGATGAAAATGGATTATTGAATCGTTCCCCGTTTTGCTCTGCGTTAGTTTCTTTTCTTAATGGCTTGGATACTATCATGTTAGCTAATGGAGATTTCAGACGTTATGTGACTCATCCTGTTGACTATGATTACTTTGGAGCAAACCTTCTGGATGGACCATTTGAAACCAGAACTATTACTTTAGTACAAGCGTCTCGTACTAGAAGACGTTTGGTTACTGGTGAAGTAAATGGTGCAGCTTCAAAAGCAGGTTTTCATATTGAAGAAGTTATGGCTCGTTTTGTTGCAGCTAGTGAAGTTTATGATCCTTTCAAACTACCTCGTTTCCGTATGTTTTGGTTAGAAAATCTTGCTCGATTACATGAGTTATGTGGAAATCGTGCTGAAGGAGCTGAAATTCGATGGCGTATCTTCGTGTTGGCATATCAACTCCAAGAGAATTGGACCAAAATGTGGGCTCCTAGACCTCCTTTACCATGGGTTCGTAGAGGAATAGTTGCTACACCAAATGACTATTCAATCATTGCCAATAATATTGATTTAAATGCTCCTACTGGTGTAGGTGGTAGTCGAGTATTAGACGGTGATCGTAATTTTTATCGTGTACTCATGAAAGCTCTTGATGCTAAGACTGTTCATCCATGGACAGACAACCAACAATATACGACACACATGATTACGACCCTTACTGTTGCAACAGAACGCTTCTGTTCTATGAATTTGATTCATTTAGCTGAAAGAGCATCAGGTCATGCTATTAATCTCTATCGTATGGGACGAAGAAATAATTTAATGGAAGCAGAATATACTCGATTAGTGAATGGTCTTAAAGCAACTGCAGAAAAGGGTATTACTACATCTATTGCTATGGGAACATTCTATCGTGTCTATTATGATGGCAAAGGTAAGATGATGCTTTGCTTTCCCAATACCCCCCGCACTGTCAGATGTTAACTGTTTTCATGTTTTTGATTAATAGGAGTACCACCTTATCTCCGAGGCAAAGAGTTTATTTTCCGTAATGCAAGTCATCTCCATGTATCAGAATTCCAGGCTTTAGTAGCTAATCATCTCAAGGCTATTGTTGCGGAAGGTACTGAAGTGAAGATGATTCAAGACTCAAATGCTCCATCAGATATGCAAGACTCACCTATCGCTTACTTGATCATGAACTCTGTCAAATTGATTATGAGTAAAGGTAACATAGGTAGTCTCTCAAGTGCCATTGCAAACAAGTATATCTCTATGAGCTATGGGGCTAATGCTCCTCGTCTTGCTGCAGCCCCTAAAGAATATTATGGTGGCAGTGGTATGCTTCCCAGTCATAACAGCAATGTGCAAAGCTTAAATCAGGTTGCTATCTTCCAATATTCCTCACCATTTACACAAGATGGTAGTCGATCTCATGCGAAGAAGATTGATGATCAATGGATAAGAACAACTATATTGACTGTCAAGGAACCCTTCCCTTATGTTCTAACTCGTCAATTAGTTATTTCTCGTGAGACACGTATTTACTGTCCTATTGAAGCTTCTACCATAGATATTGAGGATCGTATTGAAGCAATGGAGATTGAATTGAGTATTGAAACAAAGTCACAATCAGACATTAACAATCTAATGAGAATTGTACAAGGTACGGTACTTCCTCAAGTCAATGCAGGTGCTGCCGAAGTTGCCAAGATTTTCCTTTCCCCTAGTCGTGTTTATAGCGAACAAATGCAAGCTAAATTGAAAGTTGAAGCTGCTCATGATATTGATGATGATCAATCTCGCAGAACTGCATTAGTGGAAGCTACCACAGAGCTTGAAAAGACACGTGCTCGAGTTATCAAACTAAAGGTAAGAATAGGTTTTATTGTGAATGAATGAGTAATGTCTTTGGTATTGGATGAGAGTTCTAATCTTCCTTTTCAATGTTATTTACGTAGGTTGCCTTGTTGAACTTTCTGTTGTGTTCCAAACAACTCTTACTCAAGACTCGTCGTGTATTGATCACTGACACGACTCTATTAGAGCCATCATCATTGTTGAGTGACAGTCCAGTGGATAGAAATAGTAATGGTGGTGGTGGGGGTGTTTCTGGCTTGCCACCACCTTCTGTTGGTGGATCTCCCGTTCATCATCAACCGCAACCTTCACCCCAACCAGCCCCACCTACTCCTTCTACTCCTTCTACCACTCGCTCTAAATTTTCCGCTTTGTTCTCGGTAGCGACTGGTAAGGGAGGAGCTGTCAGAAGAAGTACATTTGAAGCTGTGGCATTGACTGTGGCGAATGTTCATGCTAATAATGCCAATCTATCTGGACAAGCTGGTGCTAACAGCAACTCCAATGGCAATAATGCTAATGGCAATGCTAATGCCAATGGTACTCTATCAGGGAACTATACCCCTCAAGAGCTCACCAACATCAAATGGCAGAATGAGATGGAACGAGGATTTGATGCTCTTGTCCAAGCAATCTATCCGTACATTGCAGAGCTACGTGAAGCAGATGTCTTCTCACCTAATCGCTTTACTTAAGGACCCCTCTCTCTCTATCCTCATTTTCGATTTTCTGGTTTTTGATGTGTTGTGATGGACATCTACATTATCTGCCTGTTGCCCACCCCAACCTTTCCTTTTGCTTTTCAAAATGTTGATCATGTAATGTATTGCGATACTAGCTTTTGAATTGGTATTGAATAGTGAGACCTTCCTTCTTTCTTCTCACCTCATCAAGATCGCATTTAATGACTTGGGTATGAGATCTAATTTGATGTGTTATGAATCAGGATGTGTAGTGAGTATTTAATAAGAAGAAGATTGTACTCGTTTAATTCTAATTGGATACACCTGGATTACAGTTATAAGTTCTTGAGTCAAATTCATCGAAGGAGTTATTATTGTGCACAGCCAAAGCAGTGTTGAGCGTTGCTATTTTCAGCTCAGCTCAAAGCTCAAGAGTTAGCGCTCAAGCGCTCTACTGGGAGATGACAACAACAATGGATGAGAAGAAAAGACCATGAATGTCAAAACCAAGATCATCCAGACTCAATTGAAAGGAAGATGTCTATGTGCTGATACATTCATCAAAGCTGGTACTATTCTATTAGAAGAGAAACCTTTTGTTTGTATTCCTTATTATGATTCATCCTTATCTGGTCTATCCACACAATATGGACCTTATCGACTGAGTCCTTTAGAAGAGAATCTATTAGAAACATCTCGTAGAAATGGTGGAGGAAATTGTTATAGTGCATTACTTGCTGCTAGGTTATTAGCATCTATTCACTCATCTAGTCTGTCTTCCCAGAAGAATACAACAATTCGCCACCCCAACAATGCCACTCAGACTATGACTAGTGTTTCAGCTACCGCTACTCTCCAGGAAGAGGATAGGATCATAGGGTTCTATAAGAGTCTTGCTCATCTTCACCACCATAACCATCATAACCATAACCATCACCTATACCATCATAACCATCATAACCATGACTTATACCATGACATATTGGACAATGATATAGAAGAGGACAAAGGAGAGAAGAAGAAGGAGAAGGAGAAGAAGGAGAAGAGCTCAAAGAGAGAGGAGGAAATCAAAGCTAGTGCTGAGATTGTCTATCGTCTCTTAACCTATAGTCATCCTTATCTTATCACTTCCAATACAATTCAACTAATAGACTGTGAAGAAGCTTTAGAGAAGTTATCTTGTAATTGTTTTGTTATAATAGATGATCAACAATCTAATGAATGTGGTATTGGTCTTTATACTCGTGCTTCTTCTATCAATCATAGTTGTGATCCTAATTGTATTCAAATGTTTCGTCCAAATGGTATGATTGTTATTCGAGCTATACGAGATATTCTCATAAATGAAGAAATTACCATCTCTTATATTGATCTTAGTCATCCAAGATGGAAACGACAAACAGAGTTAGTCTCTTATGGCTTTCAATGTAGTTGTCATCGATGTCAAAGTGGTATAGACGATGTAGAAGGAGGAGGAGGAGGAGGATATAATTGTCCATCTTGCTTTAGTAGTAGTAATGGTAGTCAACAGAAACAAACAGTCAAGTATAATTCTGTCTTGACTATCACTCACCAACAAGCTATACACCATCAGCAGTATAAAGACTGGCTGGCTGGGGGGAATGCTAAAGTTAATGAAGGAAGAAAGAGTAACAAGAAGATGAAGAAAGCAATGAGTCAATCAATAGAAAGAGCATTAAATGATTTATGTCCACCATGTTTGGAACTACTACTCTCAGATGATAATTATGTATTCACATGTAATCAATGTCATTATTCGACAACTAGTAGTCATTTATTGAATACTATCCTGAAAATAGTTGAGAAGATTAATCAATTGAATAATAGTAGTAACAGCAACAACAACAACAATAAGGGTAGTATGAATCCTGAAGAGTTAATACAATTGATACAATTGTCTATGACAACTTTCTCTATAGGACAGTTTGCACTTCAATATGTTCTTAATCTTACTCTAAATGAATGGACAAAACAACAATCGATGATTGACTTAATCAAGATGAAACATCTTCATCCTTCTAATATCTTACCTATTTGGATTAAAGCATGGCAATCTTATTTACAAAGTTTAAGTCAATCTCATCATCTTCGTTGGTGTCATCATCCATTAATTATCACTTCTTTCCTTGACTTTACTACTCAGTTAATCCAATTAGCTGATAGTAGTCCAACAACTATTAGTCAATGGACTGCATTACGACCTGGTTCATCATTTTGGCGTAATCTAATACGTCAAGGTAAATCAATGGTTCAATCAGTTGAAATGCTCTATCCTCTATCACATGAACTACTTGCTCATTATTCCTACCTCATCACAGAGTTACAGTATCTTACAAGAGGATAATTGATTTCATTTCATTTCATTTATCCTATTGTCATGCATGTAAACAAAAGAAAAATAGCTTGTCATTGTCATTGTCCTTGTTGTTATTGTAATCATTCTTGTTGTAGTTATCATATGGTAGAGGTTACACATCTTAAATGACTATGACAAGTATCCCTCTTCTACAGTATACCACACACACCTCTCTCTCTCTCTGCAGTAGAGAATTAGTACCACCTGACCTGACCTGACCTACAGTACAGTAACCTTCATCTCTCTAGACTAGACAACACTACTACACTAGACTAGACTACCCTACACTAGCTTCTTTGCCTTGCCTTTCTTAACCACTTTCTTCTTTTCTTCTTTCTTCGGCTCATTAAAACCTGGCACATTACTCTTTGGTTTATCTCCAAAGCGGTTAATAAAGAACTTAGGAGTAACAAAACGTTTCTTGCCACCTAACATGGGCCAGACGGTATGAAAGAAATGATAGATATGAGCAGAAAGAATTCCTAAGACATGAGGCCAAGCAGCTCCAGCAGATTGTTGCTACAACAAGTAAGTAATCAAATCAAGTCAAATCAAGAAAAACAAGTCAGAACAACATAATCCATTTCCCTCACAGACTACATTACAAAACCAAAACTTACCGATAAGCAATCAATAATCATAAGAGCAAAAGGTAATTGCCAGGAAGTAATAGTGAATCCAAACTGGAAAGGACTGTTAATGACAATGACGATGATAATGACAAGACAAGCATGGTTTAGCAATCAATCGTATATATTGTATATATGGTGTGGACACTTACACAGGATCCATTGGCTTCTGCCGACTACACATGTAGATAATAGCAGTAATCATAGCTTGTGCAGTGAAAGGGAATCCCAACAACATAGCCATAGTAGACAAGAGAGCAATTTGGACTACAAGGTAATAGGCATAACTACCCGATCCTTCTGATTCTTCAATCGTCTGACCATAACGAATCAAGAAGTAGATACTATTCGCCATGGACATGGATGGTGCTCCAAAATAAGCAGCACTGGTAAAGTATCTCCATAACTCAAAGAATCGACTAGCATTGAGTGAGAATAGATCAGGTGCAGGAAGTCCAATCATATGAATTGCCGTACAGAAGAGAATGATTGTCAGATAGTAACGATTGATTAAAGGAATCTGCTTGTAGACTTCTCGTCCTTTTGTTAGCAATCCTTTGGGCTAATCAACCAAAACACATGGTTAATAAAGGGGTAGCGTGTGTGTGTGAGGGTAGTGTGGGTGATCTACTAACCTTGGCACCTTTGATCATTGTTCCAGATTTACCAGCTCCACCACGAATAGACAGAAGCTTAGCAGCTGTCTTTGAATGAGTACCATCAACTACAATGGGACGAAGACTCTCACTAGACAGATCATCTGCAGTAGTGGGAAGACTACTACTAATACCCTCTGGTTGGGATAATTGACCTCTTGGACAGGTTAGAGTACCTTTAGGACAAGAAGAGACATCCTTCTTCTCCTTGGCTAGCCGAAGAGATTGATAGTATTGTTGCAAGGACAGTGGTTGTCTTGTACCTGAGACTAGTCGTACACTGTCTTCCTTTAGAGCAAGACGAACATCCTGCCAGGTCTTCTTCACACGATCAGTCAGACCACCACCACTACCACGATGATGATGATGATGATGCTTATGAGGTGGGTTGTTAACATCTACATCATCTAAATCCACAGGTGAAGCATGATATTGGAAATGTGCTACAGTGGTCCCATTGTTGTCTTGATAGCCCATAGTCAGAATAGACATGGAAGAAGAAGAAGAGGTCTTGGGTAGAGAATGGCTATATACAAATAGTACAGAATGGAAGAAGAATAAGAGGCAAAAAGTGTGCATCAACATCATCGTCATTGTTGTTGTCAGTCAGCTTGGTTGGGTTGGGTTGGTAGTCCAGATATGCAAAAATGAAGGAAGAAATTGCAAGAAAAATGGAATTCAAAGTCTTTATATAATAAATAAATCACAAAGACAAAGAAAGGTAGGAATTAGGTAATTAATGGAAGAAGAAGAAGGAAGATGATGGAGATGATGATGATAATGATGCACCTCAAGTCAGAAGTCAAAGCACACGACCCCCTCACTCACTCCACTTGGCAGCACCACACCCAGGTCTTATTACGATGCGTGTGGTAGCATATCACAGCAGACATATTCCATGGAGAGCTTATGGAATCCATTCGATTTTAACTTGTCGTGAGGGGTGGTGTATTCCACGGACAACAAGTGGAATCCATCCAAAGTTACTAACTTCCCACGAGGCTTGCATGGATCAACAAAGCCCTTCCCCTTCTTCTCGGTTCTCTCTGTGTGAGATCAACAGATTAGGAGTTATCATCTTCTTGAAATCTTACAAGAGTATCCTATTAAATCATGATGATGAACTTACCAAGTGAACTTGTACGTCGAGCTGCTGCTAATGTTCAACATGTGACATCGACAGTGACATCGACTGTATCTAATGTTGCTAGTGCAGCTACAGGAAGTAATCGTCGTTTAAGTAGGATTGATAGTAATAGTACCTATGTGGATAGTCTTGCTGCTAATGCGAAAGAAAAGCTCACTCTTACTGTCAAGGTTAGTCCTCATCATCCAATCTTACTTTTCGTATTGTTTTCGTTCTTAACCACAACATGATGATGTTGATGTGATGTCATGTGATGTAATGTAATGTTGATGTGATGAAACGTGTTCGTCTTAGTGTACTCCTAATAAAGATGCTTCTACTACAACAAGTTTAGCTATTCAATCAGGATTTTTATTAAAGCGAAATGAACAAGGAAATTGGCAAAAACGTTATGTCTGTATTGTTCCTCATATGTTTTTATATTATTTTGATGGTGAACTAGCAGAATCTCCACGTGGCATTATTGATTTAGAGTTATATACTGATGTACAACGAGATGAAGGAGGAAGAGCTATTAAGCTAACAACAGGTGAAAATTCTCATCTAAGGTAATGTTTGGACATCATTGGCCTTCATGTCATTGATTTCATACCTGCTCACACAAACTGTTCTCTTTGCCTTTGCCTTTGTCTTTGTCTTGCTTAGAGCGTTTTATTTTGATGATGAAGATCCAGAATATTTGAATGAATGGATTACAAGCTTTATTCGTGATCGATATCATGCTGTTCGTGATGAACGTAATGCCTATCAACAAATGCAATTTGAAATGACAGGAGCTATTGATCAAGCCTCTACACAAAGGAAAATGTCTGAAAGAGAACGAGAAGAATTGGAGAAACAACTCAAACAAGCTAATCAACAATATTTGGATACTCGTGCAGTTGTACAGAACTTGCTTGTTATCATGGGAATTACGGAAGATGAAATGGCTAAGCTCACTGATGCTGGGAAGATTGGCCAACGCTTAAAGAATGGTATTGCTAAAATGAAGGAAGACTATGAACGTAAGCTGGAAGAAGCGCATGTTGAGGCAGAAGATCGAGCTGCGGAATATCGTCTGTTATTAATGGAGACAGAAAAGCGTATTGAACAAGAACAACAAGGTCGAAAGAATCTGGAGGCAATCATGAATAAAGATCGTAAAGAAGCTGATAGGCAATTAAATAATATTCAACAACAAATGGAAGCAATTAATATGAATTTTGAAATGGCTATTGCTGGTAAGGCTGCAATGGAAGCAAAGAATACGGCATTATCAGAGCAGAAGCGTGTCTTAGTGAAAGAAGTGAAGCAACTTCGGAAGAAAATGGATGAAAGTACGTCCAATATCGATGATTTGAAGGCATTGAATGACAAACTTTCTGCTGCAACACTTGCACTGCAAGTACAATTAAATGAAGCTCTAGATAAGATTCAGAAGCAGAGTGAGACCATTGAATTGTTGAAGAAAGGTCATGGAGAGAAGGCAGCAGCTTCAGTTACCACTACTAATGATAGTGAGAGTCAAAGTCAAGGGGATGATGCGCGGGATAGTAGTGACTTTGCTCGTGAACAAATTGATGAATTACTACAGTTCAACCAACGTATGGTAGAGTCTCTGGGTCGCAATTCCTCGGTTGGAACAGGAACTGGTGAAGATAGCACCGAAGATGAAGGAGGTCGAGAACGTTTCCTGAGTGAAGAGGAAAGACCTTCATGGGAACTCCCCCAAACATCA
Source organism: Ochromonas danica (assembly GCA_015146655.1). Lineage (NCBI taxonomy): Eukaryota > Chrysophyceae > Chromulinales > Chromulinaceae > Ochromonas > Ochromonas danica. Next base: position 127,892 of record VKHL01000005.1, read on the forward strand.
CTGAAAGAGCTGGGTTGGATTAGTGAGGAACAGAACAAATTGGTACGACAGCGTTTGGCAGCTTGTGAAGGACAAAGTATCTCCATAGCTCCATCAAAGCCCAATGTTACCAGTCCTTCACACACTGAGGAAGCAGCACCAGCTAACAGAAGATCGTCTATGTCCATGCTGTTTGGAGTGACCAAAGCCTTGTCCACCTTCTCCTCCTCTTCGTCCTCCTCCAAGCCATCCACGGATCCAGCTCCGCATCAAACGGCAAAACGTGGTTCAATGCTATCTTTTCTTGGAGGCTCCAGTAGCAATAGTACTGCTGGCCATGATGAGAAGCCCGCCGCTGCTACAGGAAGTAATGAGGAAACTGCAGGCGGGTCGCACTTCTTCTCTTCTCCCTTTTCTGTTACACCTGCTACACCTGATGAACCAGATCAGGAAGGAGATCGTATGCCAAGCATGCTTCGTATGCGATGCTTACGATGCCAAGGGACTGTTGAAGGGCCGAAATACTCGACATGTAAATGCCCGACGCCTGCTTTACTGCCCGAAGATTTGCTCAATACACCTACAAATAGTACTGGAGGCAGTGTGCTATCTGGTTTCTCGGGCCTGTTGAAGGCAACAGTTCACGGTGTGGTTACTGCAACCAGTGCTGCTGGTGGAGCTGTCTACAACGTTGCTGCTGGTGGATCATTTCAACACTCTAGCCATGGACATATCTCTGTCCATGAACAAGTAAGCACCGTACCCAGTTCCCCACCGAGTTCAACTATTGATACGATCACTTCAACCAACGTGGAGGAGGGGAATGCCGTGGATTCTTCAGAAGCTACAGTTGCTGAAGAGTTGTCTATCCCCAATCAAAATCAACAGCAAGTCATTCCAGCGGTTGTGGAAGACACGGCGTCTGCAGAAACAGCTTCACATATCGAAACAGAAGCCTCTGAAACAACCACCGACCAGTGAACGAATGAAGCTGAGTTATGATAAATACCTCTTTATTCTCAATTTACCATGCACGTGTGATGATACTTCTTCACTTCAGTGAGATAGCTGTAGATTTTTTTTGTGACAACAACTTCGTAATAATAGGCTAAACCATTGCTATAATGACCTTAGGTCTACATTAATTTACATACCTTTGACGTTGATGATTACAACGTAATTTTGTATTCCTGTTCTTTTTGACGTCAGCCATTGCCTTTGGTTGAAAAGAAGCCAGAAACTTTCTTTCTTCTCAAAGAAATTGAAGATTCTAGATTTCTTTCTCCTTTCTAATCATCCATCACTCGACTGTTACGGCTGTTCCAATCTTTTTTCTTTGCTCGAGCTAGACTGAGCTGAGTTGAGCTGTGTTGAGCTGTGTTGAGCTGCGTTGAAAATTTGACTGATCACTGTTCCACATTTGTCTGTCTGCATGGCTAATTCTAGAACATCCCTGGACCCTCCCATTCTATCCACCACACGACAGTGGGTCCCGTATCCGTCCTCTCTGCACTGCTGGCGGAAAGAAGCGGCGAGACAAGAGGAAAGCGAGTGGGTCTTCTGTGGGCCCACCCTTCCTTCATATTATATCCATTCTTCTCCAGTGGATTCGAGTGGATTTCTAAAATCAAGACAATAGTTTCGATTTACAGAAAATTTAATTGTTTTTTATTGTCTTGTTTAGATATTCCTATTTTGTTGTTGTTCTTATATAGGAAGTTGATAGTTTTAAAATGGTTAATGGACATGATGATCAAGGAGAGAATCCTCTTCATGGTGGAAAGAAAGTCGATCTTTCTTTTAACCCAGCTGAAAGAAATGGTTTAACTACTGAACAAGCTGAAGAATTAGTGAAGCAATATGGCTTCAATGAGCTTCCAGAGATCTCTGTTAGTCTGTGGTGGCTTTTCTTCGTACAGTTCACGGGTACCATGCCTTATATGTTGGAACTTGCCTGTATTGTGGCTCTCGCTGTGCAAGATTATGTCGACTTTGCTATCATTTTTGCTATGCTTTTTGCCAACGGTGTTCTCAGTTTTCATGAGCAAATGAAGGCTGCAGAAAGTTTGGTAAGTTATGGTGATAGTATCTTATGATTTTTTGATTCAAACCCTTACCTGATATCTTTGAAATCTAGGCTGAATTAACCAACAAGATGGAACAAAAGATTCCATGCCTCCGTGATGGCAAGGCCGAGCAATTAAACACTCGTTACCTTGTTCCAGGAGATGTTGTTCTTCTGATGGGTGGTGTTCAAGTACCCGCCGATGTGGAGTGGATGGAAGGTGATGTCCTGTCTGTGGACACTGCCGCCTTGACTGGAGAGCCTCTTCCTCGCAAATATCCCTGTGATGAGTATGGCAAGCTGATTCTCTGCGCGTCCACTATCCGTGCTGGCGAAGCCTATGCTATTGTCAGAAAGACCGGTATCAATACTGAGATTGGTTCTGCTAATGCCGATATTATGAAGGATAAGGCTACTACCAAGGTCTCTTTGTTTGAGGAGCGTGTGTTGTTGGCTGTCAAGGTCATTATTCTCTTGTCGATCATCGATGTGTTCGTTGTGTTTTTGGTTCAAGGCTTTGCTCAAGAGCAATTCACCAATGGAGAATTCCGTGATGATTTGCTCACCTGTCTCTCCATTATTATTGCTGCTATCCCTGTAGCTTTACCTATTGTTATGCAAGTTACTATGGCTCTTGGTGCTGGAAAGATGGCTCGCGAGTACGACTCTGTGGTTACCTCTCTCCCCGCTTTGCAAGATATTTCGTCCATGACTGTACTTTGCTCCGATAAAACTGGTACCCTCACTACTGCTAAAATTTCTATCCATGCCGAGTCGGTTTGGTGCTGTGAGTCCTTCAGCAAGCAAGATGTCGCTCTCTACGCTGCTTTGGCTTCCAATCGTGACAAGAAGGAAGATGCCATTGATCGCTCTGTTATTAATCACTTTGATCGCGTATTTGGTCCTAACGGAAAGAATCTCTGTGCTGAGTATACCAAGGTTCGCAACGTCGGCTTCAATCCTATTTACAAGCGTGTGTTGTATGAGTACACTCACCCCAAGATTGGAAACATTACTATTGCCAAAGGTCTGCCAACCAAGGTGCTCGACACTGCTGATGGTGGTGTTGATGATGCCGCTGATCAGTGGAAGGTGAAAGATGCTGACAAACTCCGCAACACTGTGAAGAAAGTGGATTACGACTTTAGCAAGGCTGGTTACAAGACTTTGGGTATTGTTGTCAAGATCAACGATGGACCATTCATTTACTGTGGTATTCTTCCTATGCTTGACCCTCCTCGTCACGATACCGCTCAGACAATCAAGAACCTCGTTAACGCTGGCATTGAAGTGAAGATGATTACTGGTGACCACTTGAACATTGCCAAGGAGACTGCTCGTTTGATTGGTATGGGTGTCAACATTCACCCTGGAGAAGCTACTCGTGATGGTACCCAAGAGAGAAACGAACTTATCCGCCAAGCTAATGGATTTGCTCAAGTGCTCCCAAGAGATAAACGTGAAGTTGTTTTGGTCTTGCGCAATGTTTACCACCAGGTTTGTGGAATGACTGGAGATGGTGTGAACGATGCCCCTGCTCTTTCTGCTGCTCAATGCGGTATTGCCGTCGATGATGCTACGGATGCTGCTAAGAATGCTGCCGCTATTATTCTCACTTCACCTGGTTTATCCGCCATTTACAGTGCCGTCGTGGAGTCTCGTCGCATTTTCCGCAAGTTAAAGTCCTATGTTACTTACCGTTTTGCTGCTACCATGCAGATTGTGGTTGTGCTCAGTATGCTCATCTACATCTCTAACTGTGCTATCGACCCTTTGTTCATCATTCTGTTGGCTCTCTTCAACGACTTGACTATGTTGCCTATTGCTTACGATCGCCAACAAGCTTCAGCTGTTCCTGAGAACCCTGATGTCTTGCGTATGCTCACCATGTCTGCTGGTCTCGGCTTCATGGAGACTGTATTCTCCCTCATCTTTGCCTATGGTGCTGGGCCTAGTGGAATCTTCCAAGGCGACTTCCCTATTGATAGCTGTCCTACCGAGACACAGGGCGCTATTTGGTTGCAAATGTTTATCGCCGCCGAGTTGCTTATTTTCGTCACTCGCGCTCCCAAGTTGATCGTATTCTCTATTGCTCCTTCCATTGCTCTCTTTTCCTCCGTGCTTATTGGTTGCATCGTTGTTTCTCTCATGGCCGGTCTCTCAAGTACTTTTGGTGGTCTGCAATTTGTCGATATTGTCATCATTTGGTCTTACGATGTGATTTGCTTGTCCTTTATGGATGTGCTCAAAGTGGGTCTGCTCAACTTTTTCAATGAGGGCACTGAAGTTCTTCCTGAGCAGGTTGAGACTGGTTCCGTTTCTGATAAGCCCACCAAGCATGGACATGGTCACGATGTTGAGGGCGGAACTCAAGTTGATAATATCAAAGAGCCCGAGGAAGATTACTCTCGTGCCTCCATGTCTGCCAATCGTCTCACTGAGTGGGCCATTTCGCATGGTGCCTCTGTGGATCACACTAGAATGAGCTCTACTGACAGAGGAAGCAAGGCCTTCATGCGTCCTTCTCTGGCCGAGCATAAGATTGTGCGCGAGTCTTTTGGTGGCCGCATGTCTTTGTCCCACGATGTACATGTTGCCAAGAGCACGGATCTGCGTCCTTCTCTGTCCTTGGGCACTGACATGCGCCCCAATATTCCTTCCAATCGCCGGAAGTTTTGAATCAACTCATGATTGCTCACTGTTAGTGGAGAAGCAGAAGCTCAGAAGTGAATCCTCGTGGAGTAGATATTATTTAGGTGTATATTTACTTCGCTTGATGACTTCTCATTTCAAATATAGTCACCTTTCTACTTTCTCCCTCTAGGTAGGTAAAAGAGAATCATCACGATCACTAGGAGACTTTGGTGCAATTTAGGTCTACTTGTGGTGAACTACATGTAGCTAGTGCAGATTTTAATGGCTTTTGAAAGTATACTGATTAATTTTAATTTGAAGGAGACAATGAACAATATAGTCTAGTTGTTTACATTGCTTGTTCAATGACCAACAATTGTAATAAATTACTAACCGTCGGTCTGGGACACTCTAACCCTCAAAAGTCCATTTTTCACAGTTTGAAAGCCTAGTTATCGACTAATTGGTTGTGGGGTTTTGGTTGGCTGGGAGAAGATGGGAGGTGTGTTGTGTGTTGTGTGTGTGTGCACTGTGCGTATGTGCAGTGAGTGGTTGGGCAGAAAGTGCAGTGCGCACTGAGTGAGCACAGCAACAGACACACACACACACACAGGCACAGCAGCACTGTAGTGAACGACTGACTGACTGACCCTCTCCTGCCCTCCTCTCCGGCTCTGTCATCATCACATTTGGTCATATCTATCCAGTCTGCCAGTCCATACCATACCAACCTCCTTAGGACACTCTACTACCACTAGTTATTCCTTCCTCTTCATCGACATTTTGACTTGACCCTATTTATTAGTCATTAACAACACTAATAGTTTAAAAAGAAAATGAACACAACCAATAATAAAATAATCCCAACAACTCCTTCAGAACGTTTAGAAATGGGATTAGAAATGCATCAAAAAATTAATCGTCCAACTGATTCAGAATTACGTATTTTAATTTGTACAGCTACTTATTTTGTCTTAGATGGTGTCACATTAACCATACGTCGTTTAGAAAATCATTTACGATCACGTGGAGCTACTGTGAAGATTCTAAGTACTGTACCTGAAAATATTGATCCTGAAGCTATTAAAGATGTTATTGTAGTACCAGGTATTAAAATTCCATTTAATCATGCTGGTGATTATTCTTTTGGAATTGGATTAGATGAAGGTACTATAGCACAAATTGAAGCTTATAATCCTAATGTTGTTCATTTTACAGTTCCTGATTTTGTTGGATTGGATGGTATTCGTTGGTGTCAAAGAAAAAATATTGCTTATATTGGTACTTGGCATTCCAATTATTGTGATTATTTGAAATATTACTTTTTGGAATGGATTCTTGGTCCTGGATTTCATCGTTATTTGAAAGGATTTTTTGAACAAATTCCAACCGTTTATGTACCAACTCCTTATGTAAGTACCTATTTACATTTACTCCTATCATAAGTAGTTGATCCTTGTCTAATCATATCTATGTTATCTTATTGTGTGTGGTGTACTGGTAATAGATGTTAAATAAGATGAGAAATGAATGGGGTTATGGTACAACTACAGAATTAAAAGAATGGGGACGTGGTGTTGATATGCAAATCTTCTCACCTGATCGTCGTTCTATGCAATTTCGTCAATCCAAAGGAATTAATGATAATGATGTTGTTGTTTTATGGGTTAGTCGTATTGTCCCAGAGAAACGTCCTGATGTTTGGTTAGCAGTTGTTAAGAGATTACAAGATGAAGGATTACCTGTTAAGCCACTTGTAGTTGGCTCTGGTACTTTTGAGAAGTACTTATCGAAGTTAAAGCATGTAACATGTTGTGGTTGGTTATCTGGCGCTGCATTAGGTGAAGCTTATGCATCTGCTGATGTTTTGTTGTTTCCAAGTGATGTGGAAACATTTGGTAATGTCACACTAGAAGCTTTATCTTCTGGTTGTCCAGCAGTAGTGGAACGAAAATGTGGAGAACATCTTGTTGATCATGGTATTAATGGTCTAACTTGTACTGCAGGTGATTTCGAAGAGTTTTATCAAGCTACACGTGCTTTAGTCTTAGATGCTCGTTTAAGACAACAAATGTCTCTTGCTGCTCGTGAGAAAGCTTGGAAGTTTGAACGTAATATCATCTTACAACAAATGGCAGAGAATTATAAAGATGCCATTGTTAAACATCGTGATCCAACATTTCTTAAACGTCATCTTGCCTCTGCTGAAGGTGCTGGACGTAATATTCTCTCTGTCTTTTGTTGCAATTACTACTTCATCAAAATCTTGGCTGAACCCTTTCTGAATACATTCCGTGGTATTCAAGATTGTGCTGATGGTTCTGTAGACTGTGCATCCTCCACACGTAATCGTCTAGGATGTGGTGATTTCATGTCATCTGCTACATTGAATACATTATCTGATCGAGATTTAGAGAGTTCTCCTCTAGTGGTACGAGAAGATGAAGAGAATGTTAAGAAGACTCGTCCACGTCCCACCATGTTGACATCTTGTCTGAGTTGCTTGTGTAGTGGATTGGCTTCCTCCCTCACTATGAAGGTGGTTCATTACCTGACCATCTTGTTCTCCTTGGGCATTGTCTTGGTCTTCATTTATGCTTCCTTCTCTGTTTAATCATTAACTATCCCTTTTAGCTTTGAAGGGTAGTGATTCTGTACATATAATCTCTCTTGTGCATGAATAATGTTGTGATGATAATACACATGGTGGACATTGCACCTCACATGGCCAATCAGCCCCAACCCCTAAATTAGCTTCTCTTCTATTAGATCACTGCGCCCAAGTGAGCAGCACAGCACATTATCGTAGCTATTAGTGAGCAAACTACAGTAGGTCAAAGCATTAAGCTTAATATTGCTTTCTTTTACTTGCTTGTCATCTTTCTTCACACACAAATATTGTCTGTCGCAACAGATCCATGCAAGGTCTTTGCATGGAGGTCAATCGGGGTGTGGCTCCACAAACAAAAGGAATACCATCAAACACAAAACATGAATAGCCCAAATAATGCCACACCCGACAACAAGCAGAAATACAACTACAGTACATAGCATGCACACCATCGCTACATGCATCACCACTACCGTCTTCACAACGACAATCAATGACATGTAGTCTCAAGAGAGCACACTACAAACCATTACTTTCATATAAACATATATGAATATACATATACAACAACAACTGTATGAACTGCAAGAAGAACTAAACTAACAAGACTACATCACGACACCACATTAATTGCAAACGACGACAAACGACGAAACTTTTCATCATCTACAGTAGTATGCAAAGCACATCAATACAATCATAGAACTAATAATATGTGCGGGTTTTCTCCGACGGCCAATAAGAAGGGTAAACCAAATGTCCAGTCACTTGTTGACCATTAAAGTGTACTTTCCCTTCTTCAATATCCTGTACAGCAGCCTTAGCATCTCTTTTGTCATGAAAGCGTACAAAGGCATAGCCACAATTGGGATCCAAGACTCTTTCAGCCACGACGAGAGGCTTTGGACAGCTCACAGATGCTATAGGACCGTATCTACTAAAATAATCTTCCATCTCCTTTGACCTAATGCACATACACATACACATACATACACACCAATACCATAATCAAACATCATAACACAATCTAATTAGTTTCACAACACTCAAGAAAGAGAATGAAAGAGAGAGCAAGCTTACGTGATGGAATGGTCGAGGTTCTCAATACGAACACCAAAAGTCTCTCTAGCTTCCTCTGGAATATGAGGAGGAAGGTACTTTAACTCACGAATACTTCCCCAGGGATAACCACTACGAGAAAGACAAGATTCTAATGCAATATCTTGTTTGACTGGTTTAGAGGATCGTATATAAGTTCCATCTTCGACAGGCTCGTTATTAATGCCATGATATCCTGTACCACCTGAGAAGAAGCTTGCCTGTTTCTTCACAGGACTCACTAGGAGACCATTTAAAGGACTACTCCTATTACTCACACTACTAGTAGTACTAGTAGGAGTTGTAGCAGCAGCAGTAGCAGCAGCTTGAAGAGTGGTAGGAGTGAGAGAAGTAGTTCTAGGAATGATTGAAGGGAAGGAAGAATGATTGAATCCAATAGGAGAAGTGGATGCAGAAGAAGCACTTTCTGATAATACTCGATCAACTGAATCAGAACTTTGAAATCGAATGATGGCAAAGTCTGCAGCAGGACGATGATAACGAGGGTCAGCCATAGGAATATAGACATCTTGTACTGGGCCATAGGAATGGAAGACTTCTTTCAGTTTTTCAGGCGTAGCTTGAAGGGGTAAGTGATCAATTCGCACACTATTATTCAGTTGACTAGGATCTTTTTCAAGGGAGAGAAAAGCTGTTCTTTTTAAACGTGCTTCTTTAGGACCACCTTGACGATACCCTTGACTTATTGGACGTGATGATAATCGATGATCTTCATCACGTCCAAATGGTGGGGTAGAATAGAAAGATGATGAAGAAGCAGCTGTTGTTGGTGGAGAAGAAATAGAATAATAATCAGAAGAAGTAGAAATGGATAATTCTACGTTTGGACGATTTAACATGGTGATAAAGAAGAATTCAATAGGATTTGTCTAGTTTGATCTGTCGAATTGAGTGATGAGTCCGAATCGAATGTCGGAGGTTGAAATCAAATGTGGATGAGAAGCAGTAGAGACAGATCCATGGAAATAGAATGGAATCCATGGAATGACCACATCTAAAGTTAATGCAGTTTCACCTCTGATCGCTGACTAACGCGTTTCTTCAACGAAGAAAAGTTGTCTCCTCCAACTGAATGGGTGTTGTTGTCTTCTGAAGATTTCTTTCAGTTTGATGATTGTGAAATTTCATGTTCTCTTTCTTATCCTTATCTTGAAATAAATGAATCTTCCACGATCAGCTCAGCTTGAGCTTGTTCTCTTCCTGCGTACCTTGAAGTTGATTCAATCATGCCCAGGCCTATCCATGGCAACTTTCTTTGAAGATGTCTTGCCTTACTTGAAGACTCTCTCAGCACGGTCTTTGTCAACCTTCTGGAAGGAAAAGTATGCTAACAGAGAGAAGGAGAAGATTGCCTGTGCTATTGATCTGGCTAAGGTAGAGGGTGAAGGGTCATCCCTATTGCCTCCACCTCCTCCTCCTCCATCATCTGCCTCAGGGACTCAGCCATCCCATACACAGACACAAACACAGACATCACAGTTGCCAACACCCTCCCAGACAGTAGCACAGGATATAGGAGATCCTCTATTGCCTATTCCTTCTTCTCCCAATGCTAACCCTTCATCACCTCCTCCTCCTGCTGCTACTACTACTATACCTCCTCTTGCACGAGATCTACACTATCTTAACCAACCCCTCCCAGAGGATGAGAAACATGACCCTTGTCTCATTGTTCGAACTATCTATGATCATGCCTTAATGAGCATGTTTCAGTCTTCTAAAGAGGAACAGAATGTTCTCTTACAGGCATGCCTTCTTTTGGCTAGTCGAAGTGGTCGTGCTAGTCATCTCTTACTATGTGCTTTACTCTCTTTCATTCTCTTTCAAGAAGATCTTTGCTCTATGGAGAAAGACCTTCTACAAGATCTCTATCGATATTCCATGGAATCCATGGAAAGAGATGGTAGTGAGACAATAGCAGAAGAGTTAGTGCAAGAACATCTTCGTCTTTCTCGATTCTTCATCAAAGATGAGAAAGAGAATAATGATTCGATTGTCTTTAGCTTCGGTAAAGCAGATCATGGTAAGCTACAGTTGACTTTACATTAGTAGTAATGGGGTTGTAATTGAGATAGGGTATTACATAAATCATATAGTGTTTTACACAATTGAAGTGTCAACAACTCATCATGCATGCTGTATTTATCTATGATTATTCTATTATTTAGGGAAATTGGGACATGGTGATTTACAATTAAATCGAATGATTCCTACCTTGATTGAAGGCCTATCAGGAGAGTCTATTCGTAAAGTGGTATCAATGAGTACCTATGCCTTAGCATGTAGCCAGTGGGGGGGACTAGTCTACATCTGGGGAACTGGCGGCTCAGCGGGTGCTATGGCTAATGGTCGTCTTAACATCTCCCCACAGATCCTAGAAGCTGTACCTCTCTCTATCCCAGTCAAAGATATCTCTTGTGGCTTAGGTCATACCTTATTCCTTACTACCCGTGGTACAGTGTGGAGTTGGGGTAATGGAGGGAATGGACGATTAGGATTAGGAGATGTCTTTGATAGAACTGAAGCCTCTATGATCTATTCCCTTTCAAATGAAGTCATCATTGCTGTACAATGTGGTGCTTCACATAGCTTAGCATTGACGAATCATGGACAGGTACAGTAAACTTGTCATACTACAACTACCACGCAACACAATAATAGTTGACACTCCCTTCTCTACCTTCTACCATTAACTGGGATAGGTTTATAGCTGGGGAAAGAATTCTCAAGGTCAATGTGGTCATGGGAATATGGAAGATATCCTTAAGCCTACCTTGATCAAGAAGTTCTCCACTACCTCTATCACCACTACCTCCACCTCCTCGGGGGAGGTGACTATCGTCCAACTAGCTGCTGGATGGGAACATTCTTTAGCTTTATCTCAAACAGGACGAGTCTATAGCTGGGGGTGTGGCTATAAGGACAGTCGCCGTGGGGTAGTACCCCCAGTGCTAGGCCTGGGACACAGTGAGTGTCGCCCTGCGCCAGAGCCACTCACTTCCATCGAGGCCATTACCATCACAGCCATTGCTAGTGGCTGGGATCACTGCCTCGCTATGGATCAAGATGGCAAGCTGTTGTCATGGGGAAGTGGTCAGAATGGCAAGCTAGGCCATGGTAACGAGGAGAACATCTCTGTGCCCTGCTACCTCTCTGCGCTGGAGGAGGTGCGGGTAGAGACCTTCTCTGCTGGCTGTGAACACAGTGCAGCCATTACTGTTGATGGTGTGCTCTATACCTGGGGACATGGAGATGGTGGTAGACTAGGTCAGGGAGGTAACAGTCCCCAGTTGTCCCCCCGCCCAGTGCAGGCTATGCGAGAGATGAACCTCAGGTACTGCTACTACCACTACCTCTACTACCACTACCTCTACTAACACTACCTCTACTACCTCTTATGGTAATGACTTCTGTACCCTGTGTGTTGTATGTTGTGTGCTATGATAGGAGTGTGCATGTGCATTGTGGTGACAAGTTTACTGTGGTGGTAGCTACACCCTCCTCCTCCTCCTCCTCCACCTCCTCCTCCTCCTGTGGTGAAGTATCTACCACAAAGAAGAAGAAGAACACTATCTCTCTTCACCCTACCCTGGGATGGTCTTTGAAGATCATTCTGTCTACTTTGAAGAGATCTATTGATACCAAGAAGAAGCAGGAGGAGGAGGAGGAAGTTGATGATGGTAGTCACTCTAGCAAAGTCTTTCTCTCAGAAGTGATCGATGGACGAAGAAGACAACTAGCAGCACCTCCTACTCCTCCTACCACTCCTCCTGCTCCTCCCTCAGTGGTGACGTTGTCAGGGCTGGAGCTAGTGGCTACCATCTTCCACTGCATGGTGACTGCGGGTAGGAAGAGACTAGCCATAGGCGGGGACTACCTTCGTCCCTCTCTCACCTCCACCTCCTCCTCCTACCCCCTCCTCCTGCGCCATCTAGGACGATCTCGAGCTAGTCAACTGCTAGCAGACCTGCAGGAGGACTACGAGTACACCATCGAGATCAACGAAGACCTCTACCTGCACCTCTCCTCTCTCTTGGAGCTGCTGTGCACTGACTACATCCACCATGTCAAGGTAATCGCTGGTGTGAAGACCAACGATGAAGCAGTAGCAGGAGGAGGAGGAGGAGAAGGGGGTCAGTGGTATCTCCGTGATGATGTGGTAGCCTCCTGCTTCACAGTGTTGTCCTACTTCGAAGCATTGCATGGAGCATTGCTAGTGGCGAGTTTGAATTTTGATGCCATGGACCTCTTGCTAAGAGACCTCACCTCCTCCTCCTCCTCCGCTGCACAGACAGCTGCAGGAGGAGGAGGAGGAGCAAGTGGTAGACATGCCTCGACCCCGAGCAGCGCTGCCCAGCTAGTAGCTTTCATCAGCAGACGTGATGACGAAGTGGAACCCAACAATAGCAACTACCCTCGCAATGGTAGAGGAGGAGGAGGAGGAGGAGATTCCTACTCCCTTCAAAGCGGGTCAAGTGAGGATGAAGAACGTCCTATTTCCATCCACCCTCACGAAGACGAAGATGCGTCCTCTCACTACTACATGCAGCATGGAAGAGGAGGAGGTGGAGGAGGAGGAGGAGGAGGGCCTAGTCGACGGCAGCGCAACCACAGCCACCGCAGCCAGTTCACGAGAGACAATGTAAGCCTGTTGGACGATGAAGACGACTTTCTGTCTCGCGGGGAGAGCACAGACTTCGACAACAACAGTCTAGACGACTCGCTGTCCCATGAAGAGGGTAGCCGCAGTCTACAGGACTACCACCGCCAGCAACCTCCAAGACAACAACAACAGCAGCAGCAGTCACAGAGAAGACAGCGGCGGGAGGAGGTGGTGGAGCAGCAGGAGGAGGAGGTGGAGGGAGGGTATGTTGGAGATGTCGAGGGCCTCGCTGTCATTGCAACGGGACCCTTTCTTCGTGACAACAACAACCAACAACAACAACAATTAGAACAAATACAACTGACAACACAACAACTACAAGTAGCCACAGCAGCAGCTACCACTACCACTACCACTGCCGCTACAACTACTGCTACCACACAAGCACAGCAGCCATCGTCTTCATCTTCCATGCCTTCTCAGAAGAGAGGGTCTTCCCGCAGAATGATGATAGAAGCTACAGTAGCAGGAGGAGGAGGAGGAGGTATTGACAGTGGTAGTGTAACAGAAGGAGTAGCAGGAGGAGGAGGAGTGGTAGTGGGTGATACAGTTGACCAAGAGAGTGGTAAGGTAGCTACTGGAGAGGCAACAGGTGTAGCAGGAGGTGTAGGAGGAGATCGCGGGGTAGATAGTCGCAGTCTGTCTCCTGCGCCTTCCTATGAAAGCTTCCAGAACGACACCAACGATGACCAACCTCACTTGACTAACTACTCCAACGCCTTCGACCTGGACGACGACGACCTCTACGATGACGACGAGGACAGTCGAGGAGGAGGAGGAGGAGGTGGTGGTGGTAGCAGGAGGAGGAGGGGGAAGGAGCAGGAGCAGGTGGAGGAGAGCTATGACTTCCAGCAGGCACTATTGAATTCCATGGAAGTGAGTCGCAAGGAGCGCTGGATGAGGAGGTACATCCGCAAGATAGCTAGCCAGAGAGGAGCATCACCTTGTGTACCTCTTCTTCGCAATCAAATCAATGCCTTGGCGTCACAGTGCTACCTCGCTGTGAGAAATGCCACTGCCTTCTACCCTCCTCCTCCACCTCCTGCTACCACCACTGCTACTGCTCCTCCTCCTGCTACTACTACCTCCTCCTCTACCTCCTCCCACCTGCCTGTATCCATCGACCATGTCTTGGAGAGCATCTATTCAGTCTGGGAGAGTTGTCAGATGGCTACCTGGACAGGCTTCGAGATCCTGTACGACCACAGCGAGCAGCAGTCCATCCTCTCGCAAATACTACAAGCCCCTGCCTCCTTCCTCTACATCCTACCCGGTATAGTGCAGGGCTTGAAGAGGAAGACAGGACATGACCTGTACGCTACCTTGACTACCTTCTTCACTGCTGAGCACATCTTCGATAGCACAGGAGAGGACTACCTCATGGATGACAACACCAATCCTGACCAAACACTATTGCATATGGAAGATGTCTTGTTAGTATTGGAACAGTTCCAGACCTTGTTTACTTCATCATCTTTTAAAAATGAGGTAGTAGGGGAGGAGGAGGAGGAGGTGGTGGTGGAGCAGGAGCAGGAGGAGGGGATGGGGGTAGTTCTTCTTAAGTTAATGTCCCAACAAGTCCGTATGGCCTACGCAGAGCTAGCTGGGACTATTGTAGCACTACCAATCGTCTACATCCGCCAATCAAGTCAAGCCAATCTCTCTCGCTACCTCACAGTGAGCCATGAGATCTACAACCTGCAGATCAAAGAGGTGCTCTACCTGGTCTACGCCTCCATCAAGCTGGAAGTGCTAGACCTGCTCTCCTTCTTCTCCTCTCCTCTACACGACCAAGCAGAGGAGCAGGAGCAGGAGCAGGAGGAGGAGGAGCAGGAGGTGTTGTTCCGCAGCTTCACTCACATCGTGTTGTCTGCTATCTTCAACGACTTCTCCTTCGACTACCACCAGCCACAAACCTCCTTCCATTACTCTCTACTCTTCCCCTTCGCCTTCCATCTCTTCCTCTTCCTACACGAGCAATGCCAGCGACTGCTACCCTCCTCCTCCACCACCTCCTCCTCCTCCTACCAGGAGAAAGAGAGAAGGAGCAGGAGGAGGCAAAAGAAGATTGACAAGGTGATGGCTTGGCTGCTGGAAGAATGCAAACCTGTCATGGTCATGCTAGCACATGTCCTGCTACACTTGTCCACCCCACCCTCCTCCTCCTCCTGCTACTACCCTGCTAGCCCTCTCATCGCTGTGCACCCCTCCCCTCTACTAGAGAGCGACGAGATGAGGTGGAAGTCTCTGTGCAGTCGCTTGTCTTCCTCTGAGGCGAGCCTCTTCGCAGGCTTTGTGGAGAGAGCGGTAGTGCAGGCCTTCGCAGAGGTACCACCCCCTCCTCCTCCTCCTCCTGCTGCTGCTGCTGCTAGTAGTACTACCTCGAGAGAGAAGGAGGAGCAGGAGGAGAAAGAGGTAGTGTTGTCCAAGCTATTGCAGTCCTTGGCAGAGCTGTGGACCTCATGGAGAGACAGCAACATGCTAGCACTAGTAGAGGTAGAGCAGCAGGAGCAGGAGCAGGAGGAGGAGGGTAGCAGTGCTCTAGTCTTCTTCAAGAAGATGATCGGCCTCGTAGTTGGTAGTAGGGAACATTCCATGGATTCCATGGAATACCACATCTACACTACAGTAGTCTCTTGGCTAGCACCCTCCTCCTCCTCCTCAATGACTGGATCACAGTTGGTTTCAAAGGCATTATCATCAGTAGCCTTGACCTACCATCTATCCTGTCTAACCTCCTCCTCCACCTCCTCCTCCTCCTCCTCCTCATTGGGTAGTTTGCTGTCTCGCATGAAGTCAATCTTGTCCTCCTCTGACTGGGTCATCAACACTACCTGCTACTACCCCATGCGATGGGTAGAAGACAATCCCAACCCATTGCTATTCAATAGTCCAGAAGAACTCCAACAAGCGATACGCGAGGTAGTCTCCATCACCTCCTCCTCCTGCTCCTGCTCCTCCTCCTCCTACAAGAGAGAGAAGAAGAGGCAGAGGGTAAGGCTAGCAGCTCAAAGAGACTTCCCTGCTTCTCGCGAGGCAGCTGTTCTCTCTTTTGTGCGGCGCAGTCTGCGGGATGGGCGCTACCTCGACCACGTGCTATCACAGGCAGTGTGGCAGCGGGTAGTACGTGTGCATCGTGAGCACAGCCTGCTACTCTGCCAGGCCATCTACCGCAAGCTACCCGCACTACCCTGGACCTTGCAAGACCTCTTGCTAACGACCTTGTCTACCCGCCTGCATGACATGCACAGTGCAGAGTGCTACTCGCCATACAGCCTCGCACAGCAACGATGCTACCGCGACAAGACGATGAAACGGCAGCAGCAGGAGAAGGAGGAGGAGGATGTAGAGGTGGTAACAGTGGAGCAGTCACAGAGGGTGAGGGAGGAGGAGGGGGGAGGTAGTGGCAGTAGCTCTTCCTCCTCCTCCTCCTCCTCCCTTCTTCTCTTCTCTGACCTGCTCGAGGGACTGCTAGGCTTGGCCAAGGACTACCTGCAGAGAGCTACCCTTCTCTGCTCCACTACCTCTACCTCTACCTCTACGAAGCACCGTGTGAATGCTATCCGAGAGATGGGCTACCACATGCGCACTCTTCTCTCCCAGTGCGATGTAGCTCTCCTCTTGAGTTACCAGCCCTCCTCCTCCTCCTATAGCTCTAGCAAGAGCCACAGCCTCTTCCTTGCCCTCGTTGACACGATCTACCACATCCTCTTCACCTTCTTCGACTATTGCTACCCTCACCTACCCCGCACTTCTTCCTCCACCACCACCACCGCCTCCTCCTCGTCTACCAGCGAGAGCTACCACGACCGCATGCTCTACCTCTCTCTCTTGCAGATGCTACTCATCTTGTTCAAAGACAGCGCCATCTTGATTGACAATTACTTCGCACTCATTCACAGCAGCCAGACAGTAGCAGGAGGAGGAGGAGGAGGAGGAAGGGTAGATGGCTCTGCTTGCTGTGCTCTGCTACTCGAGAAGACTTTTCGTCTTGAGAAAGCGTTGCGCATCTTCCACGAAGAAGTCAGCGGGCAGTGGCGCTTCCTGGAGGCATCGGGTAGCGTGTACATCTCCGCCAAGCAGGTGGTGGTGGAGGCTACCTCTCCCATCCTGTCCCCAGGCCTAGCCACTGCTGATGGTAGCTTTAGCCTCAACTTCTTCCTCTTTGTACCTCGATACCTCCCTCGCCATCTCCTAGTCAAAGAACAGACTAGTAGAGGTAGTGGAGGTAGTGGTAACAGTAGTGGTGAAGGTAGTGGTGGTAGTGGTAGCAAGAGAAGGTATTCGATCCATCTTCTGTCTCGACTACCTGAGATTGGAGATATCAACCTCATGGATGTCGTCACGAAGAGTCCACTAGACATCGATAATTATACTTTAACATGTCACCTTGTCTATGAAGAAGAAAACCATAATGATGAAGGAGGAGGAGGTGGAGCAGCAGCAGCAGCAGGAGGAGGAGGAGGAGGAGGAGGTTGCTATAAGAGGTACCTGGAGATCCATCTCATTACCTTCTACTACGAACACGAAGATAGCAAAGTGCTCGTCAACCTCTCTGCCAATGGCATTCCATCCACTTTGCGTCAGTCCAAGAGAAGGGTAGTGCTCACCTCGCAGGCACTCCCTGAGGGGTGGCAGGCTGTTACCCTCGACATACAGCAGCACCCCCT
Source organism: Ochromonas danica (assembly GCA_015146655.1). Classification (NCBI taxonomy): domain Eukaryota; class Chrysophyceae; order Chromulinales; family Chromulinaceae; genus Ochromonas; species Ochromonas danica. Next base: position 145,633 of record VKHL01000005.1, read on the forward strand.
CGCTGTGCAGAAGGTAGTGAACGAAGATACCCTCTTTGACAACACTACCACCACCACCTCCTCGAACACTACCTCTGGAGCAACAGGAGGAGGAGGTGCGGTAGCGAAGGGTAGTGGTAGCAGTAGCAGCAGGAGGCGTGGGTCTATTCTGAATGACTCTACCTGGGTAGACCTCTTCATCAACGGTCAGAAGCATGCCTCGAGTGAGACGGTAGGCGGTCGCTGGCCTTTGTACCAGACAGTGGTCATTGGCAAACTACCTGCTCAGATTGCTACTGCCTCCTCTCCTCCTCCTCCTGCTACTACTAGTAGTAGTGGTAGTGATGCTCTGCATGAAGAAGATGATCGTGAGGTCATCATTGCAGATGTCTTGTGGATCCCTTCTACCCTTCATACCACACGACAGACAAGTGGTAGTAGCGAAGGAGGAGCAGGAGGAGGAGGAGGAGGAGGGTGTGGGGAGTACCCCTGCAGTGTGATGGTCTCCTTGCTCACTACCTGCAACAGTGCGTTAGCCTCTAGCTTGTCTTCTCTCACTCACCTGCAAGACTTGCTACCTCATGATAGCAAGCAGCCTGGTAGTAGCCTCTTCTCCTCCTCCTCCTCCTCCTTCTCCCTCACCTCCTACCTGCCACTGCTCATGGACCTTATTATACTAGGCAATAGCACTACCCAACAGATGGCCTTGCAAGCTTTGCGGAAGATCTTCTCCACCTCGAAGGAGATTGTGCACGACTCTCTGCTAGCCTTCCTAGCACAGAGACACAGTCCTCCTCCTCCTGCTACTACCACTCCTCCTCCTCCTGCTACCTTGTCTGACTCTTATTCAGTCAGTAGTGTAGTGGTGGTGGGTAGTGGAGTGCATGCAGCGTTACAGAACAAACAACACCTTCTCTTCCAGCAGGCTATCCAGTTGTGCTACCACGTCATCGCCTCCTTGACTACCCCTTCTCCTCCTCCTACTCCAACCCCTCCTCCTCCTCCTGCTCCTCCGATCACCTCCTCTTGGCCTACCCTGGAGATGCTCTTCTCCATGTGGCAGCGTCGAGTCTATTGGAATCGCATGGCCATGGAGAGCTATGCTAACGTCTCTCACTGGCTAGCCATCGCAGCAATTGACGAGAACATTCTCTTCCTCGAGGTAGCCAACCTCTTCAACACCCTCTACACCTCCTTCACTATGAGGGGGGAGGACTACCCTCAGACCACTACCTTGTTGATGCAGGCACTGCACAGTGTCAATGAGATGAACTACCTCTACCCTCTCACTACCTCTACCACTCCCACTACCACTACCTCCTCCTCCTCCTCCTCCATGGTGATGATGCATCCCAATGCCTATCAAGTAGCAGAGAGATTGATTACCTTGTCTAACTGTGGTGGATGGTTTCCTTTGGTATTGTGTGGAGGTCAAATCTATCACTCGCCTCGTCGCTCTCCTTCCTACTTCTCTCACCTCTCTACCCTCTCCATAGGAGGAGGAGCAGGAGGAGGAGGAGGGGTGCTACACCATGTGAGTGACATCAACTACCTCGACATCTTAAAGAAACCTCTCTCTGCCAATCTCCAGAAGCTGGGATGTGCTACCTATTCAACTGTAGCAGGAGGAGGAGGAGCAGGAGCAGGAGGAGCGGGTAGTCCACTGACTATCAAGACTCTGTACAGTCACATGCGATCGATCTACGACCTCCGCTCCTTCACAGAGATGATGAAGACGAAGATCTTGCCTCTCAACAATGTCTACATTGCTAACAGCAGGTACGGCACTACCGCCAAGGTGGAGCAGCAGGTGGTGGTGGAGGAGGAGCAGGAGGAGGTAGTGGCGGCTGGTCTTCGTCCTTCTTCCTTGTTCCCCTTCGTGACGTACAATAACCACGAGATGGTGTTGTTGCAGTCAGAGCTAGTGCACCTGCTAGACAATGTGCCCTACCTCTCCCACCACCTGCTAGTGCACCAAGCCATGGCAGATGTCGTGCTACCCAGTCATGCAGAGCTGGAGAGCTACTTGACGACTATCGTCAACATACATAAGAGACTTCTAGCTGATGGTAGCAACCCTCCTGCTCCTCCTGCTGCTCCTGCTACTGGTACTACTAGTACTGCTCCAGTCCAGGAGAGTGGCTCTGAGAAAGAGACTACCGCCTTGCACAAGCTCATGCTAACAGTGTCTTACCTGCGAGCTTGGACAGTGTTGCTAGACGACGTGTTCACGTTGTCAGCGGGACTACCTCGAGACAAGCGCATGCAGGACTACCTCCTGCTCCTCCTCCCCAACCTCTCCTCCCTCCTCCTCCTAGCCTCCCTCGACCCCATGGACTTCGCCTCGTCTATCTTCGTGGCCAATCAGTTCAAAGGGGTACAAGTGGTAGTGTTACGCAATCTATTGAGAGAGTCTGACTTGGTCTTCTTGGAGAAGTTATCGTCTAAGCTATTCAAACAATTCGCTGTCAAGCAACAGCAACAACAACAACAACAACAAGTACCTCAACAACTAGACCCTAACAATAGCTACCCTGTGGTAGGGAATAGAGAGCTAGCAGAGATGATGCAGATCGTGCCTCTAGCAGGAGAGGTAGTGGTAACCGAGAACAAAGTGAAGGCTGTCTCTCACTTCCCTTCTATTCGACTAGATGAGGTACATCTCACTCAACACAGTGGTAGATGGTACTATGAGGTCATCTTGTTAACAGATGGACTAATGCAGATTGGATGGGCTAATCAAGCTTTTCGATGTGATCCTATTTGTGGTCAAGGTGTAGGAGATCATCAACAATCATGGGCTTTCGATGGACTCAGGTCAGTCAGTCACTCAGACAGACACATATTACATATATACCTATACCTATACCTATACCTATACCTATACGTCCTCCTCCTCTACTACTATTACTATTACCCTATACTACACCATTGTTGCATTTGGGATGTTAATGCCATTGTTATGTCAATGATATTGTTAATGTCATTGTTATGTTAATGGTAATGTTATGTTAATGGTATTGTTATGTTAATGTTATTGTTATGTTAATGTCATTGTTATGTTAATGTTATGTTATTGTTATGTTAATGCCATTGTTATGTTAATGGTATTGTTATGTTAATGTTAATGTTATTGTTATGTTAATGTTATTTTAATGTTACTGTTATGTTAATGGTATTGTTATGTTAATGGTATTGTTATGTTAATGGTATTGTTATTGTTATGGTATTGTTATGTTAATGGTATTGTTATGTTATTGTTATGTTATTGTTATGGTATTGTTATGTTAATGGTATTGTTATGTTATTGTTATGTTAATGTCATTGTTATGTTATTGTTATGGTGGTGATAGAGTGAAGAAATGGAATGTGTCAAGTGAGCCTTATGGTCGAAGATGGCGTCTAGGAGATGTTTTGGGAGTTCTAGTGGACATGGACCTCTTGGAGATGACCTTCTTCCTCAATGGTACCTACACTAATCTACCCTAGTCTACACTACACTACACACTATACACCTCTACCCTACACACCTCTACCTACACTACACTATGCTACCCTGTGCTATGATATGATGTGTTATGCTATGCTATGCTCACTCACTGTTATCATGGTGTCTCTGTGTGTGTCTATACTGTAGGTGAGAGTTTGGGCACTGCCTTCGAAGACTTCACCAGTAGTAACACTAGTGGTAGTGGTAGTGGTAGCAGTCACTGTCACGATCTGTTCCCCGCGCTGTCTCTTAATGTTCGTCAAAGTGTTCGCTTGAACTTCGGACAGCAGCGCTTCCTCTTCCCTCCAGACCAGATCGACGGCAAGCCCTTCAAGTCTGTCTTGCAGTCTCTCGTCAAGACTACTAGTACTACTAGTGCTACTGGAGGAGGAGGAGGGGGAGGGGGAGGAGGTAGTGGTACCTCGTCGTCATCGTCTAGCAAGCTGAAGACCTTCCCTGTGCTACCTGGTGGTAACACTAGCAGTCGTCCATCACTACCTTTGACTGGAAGACAACAACAACAACAACAACAACAAGCATCTACTAGCTTGTTACAAGATAATGATCTAACTGGATCTACCGCTACTGAAGGGAGAGCAGCAGGAGGAGGAGGAGCAGCAGGAGGAGGAGGTGAGGTGGGTAGTGCCCCTCCTACCTCTTCCTCTCTCACTGCTACCGCTGTGGTAGCCTCGGCCTCGTCAACGAATGGCCAGGACGAGACGGCGACTACCTCTATTACCACTACCTCTCTCACTGCCACTGCCACCCCTGCGGTAGTGCAGACGATGACTACCTCTGAGGAAGCCAAGAGAGACCAAGAAGACTACCAGCCGCCTCCTGACTCCTTCACTCTTCCTTCTCAAAGCAACCGACTTCGCCTTGCTACTAGAGCAGTAGCAGGAGGAGGAGGTGGTGGAGGAGGAGGAGGAGGAGATGAGGAGCAAGAGGAGGAGGAAGAAAGCGCTAGACATTTCCTTCGGGTAAGAATGACCCGACCATCTCCTTCTCCTTTATTGTCTGACAGTTAGTTTGTCTGTTTGTTTAGGATCTCGAGGCGCGCATTCATCAAATGGCTCGCGAGGAGGAGCAGGAGGAGGAGGAGCAGCAGGAGGAGGAGGAGAGAGCTGCCTACAACCGCCTGGACCATCGACGCGATCGTGACAGCGACGACGAAGATGACGATGACGAGGATGATGACGATGACGACGATGATGAAGAAGACGATGACGAAGAGGAGGAGGAGGAGGAGGAGGTGCTACTAGCTCGTCGTCGTCTACTAGCCGTTAGCCACTCTCGCCATGACCGCGACAATGACGACGACGACGAGGAAGACGAAGAAGAAGAAGAAGAAGACGAGGGAGTGCACATGGTAGAGCTGCGGAGACAGGCTATGGTAGAAAGTCTCATTGGCATGGGCTTCCCTGTGGACTGGGCGCTGAGAGCTGCTGAACACTGTGATACCTCTACCTCTGAGTCAGCTGCTATCTCATGGATTATTGAGAGAATGGAGTTAGAGCAAAGCAACTTGAATGAGTTGGAACAAGACTCTAGTAGGTACACTACCTCCTCCACCTCCTCCTCCACCTCCACCTCCTGCTACTACTGTACTACTGTGTACTGACTAACCGTGTGTGTGTGTGTGTGCTTTGACTAGTCGGGTTGCGGATGGTGAAGATCTAGATGAAATGGAAAGTGCAGGTATCGAATATTTCATTCAACGTCACAGTGGTGGAGCAGGAGGAGGAGGAGGAGGAGGAATGGGTATCCACTCCTCAGGCCATGGTCTGTTGTCAGGTGTGGGAGGGGTAGGAGGAGGTGGTAGTGGTACTACCTCTGCTCGTGGCTTGTCGACTACTAACGATCGCAATGGCGCGGCTATCAACCGCAGACTAGTAGCCGAGCACATGGCAGAGCTACTAGAGAACACTAACCTAGGACTAGGCCTCTCTTCTCCTGGAGGGGTTGGAGGAGGAGGAGCAGGAGGAGTAGGAGGGGTAGGAGGAGGAGGTGTAGGAGGAGGAGGTAGTCCAGTGCGAGAGGAAAGCTTTGGCTTCCGTCGAAACCTCACGAATGCTGCCGCTACACTGGGACTGATGCTTCGTGATGATGCTAACAGCTATGCTGCCTTCCTGTCCTCTGCTACCTCCGCCAAGTCTTCTTCCAAGAAGTCCTCTGGACTGGGTGGAGGAGGAGGTGGTGGTGGAGGTGGTGGTGGAGGAGGAGGAGATCTCTTGCTCAAGAAGGAAGCTAACGGCGGAGACCTCGCCTTCAGTGACAGTGCTACCTGGAACAACGAGCCTGTTACCTTGCCTATACTACCCGGTGCCTACACAGTGAGAAGAAGGAACGACCACGACAAGCAAGAAGTGCTAGCACAGATAGTAGACCTGGACGTCATTGACATGATCTCTATCATAGCCACCTGTGAACTAGCTCTCTGCATCTATTATGCTAGAGGCATCTTCTTGAGACTACTGCAATACAGCCGACTAGCCTCTACCTCTACCTCTACCTCTACCTCTACTAACACTACCTCTACTAACACTACCTCGAACACTACCTCTACCTCTACCAACACTACCTCTAACACTACCTTTCCTACCTCTACCTCTACTAGCACTACCTCGAACACTACCTCGTCTACCTCTACCACTACCTCTTCTACCTCATCAACCTCGTCTACTTCAACCTTCTCTGTGTTGCTATCCAAGCTGTCTGTGGAGAGTGTGTCGATGTTGTTGCGCAACACTTTCAAGCAACACCTCCTCCTCCTCCACCAGACTGACCGCCTGCTACCTCTGCTAGCCTATGGCAGTCTGCAAGGAGAGGTAGTCAATCGCTTACCGGCTATCGCACCGTTCTTCCCGCCTAACCGCCTCCTCCTCCACGAGCTGCTAGCTCAGCTAGACCTGCGCTTCTACCCCGCTAGCCTCTCCTCCTTAGCCACTGAGGATAGCAGCCAGCAGGGACTACAGGAGATAGCCTTCTTCGTCACTTCACTGGTTGACAATGTGACCACTGGGATGTGTGCTACTACTGCTACCTCGAGGAGGAAAGGAGAGGTAGGAGGAGGAGGAGGAGGTGGCAAGGAGGTGGAGGAGGAGGAGAGACCTTCCCCTATCTCTTCTTCTCTCTCTGCGTTACAAGATCGATTACTGTCGAAAGTGGGCTTCCACAGTCCCACTACCTCTACCACCACCACCTCCTCCTCCTCCTCCTCCACCTCCTCGGTGGCGGCGAAGTCCAACGATTTGCTACTCGAGATTATCGACTTCTCTCTATCTAGCCTCGAGAGAGCGCTATCGAGCAAGTATGAAGGCTATGACTGGATAGCAGGTAGTCTACAACGCAGCGGCAGCGGAGGAGGAGGAGGAGCAGGTAGCAGTCTGTCCTCACCTGATGCCTTGGATGGCTCTGCCTCACCTTACATCCTCTTCGCCTACTTCATGCTACGCACTATCCTCATGGCTACTACCAGCTATATGACCAATCAACTTAATAGCACTGCCACCACCGCCACTACCTCGGTAGTGGAGAATGAGAATGAGGTAGTGGACCCACTCCCTCTACCACTCCCTCTATTATTGTCAGGCGAGGGAGAGGAATTATTATTTCCAAGGCAATGGGCGATCAATCGGTTAACTTCACCTGACGCGCTCTCTCGCCTTGTTAAGTTAGCGTCTAGTTTGAATGATTCGTTACGATTCTGTGCACACGATCTCATTGGATTAGTCTTATCACTAGTCAATATGAGACTCTATCAGAGCTATCATTACTCTTTCAATCGACTTGCTGCACACTGTAGCATGAGTAGTGGTGGTGGTGGAGGAGGAGGAGGTGGTGGTGGAGGAGGAGGAGGAGTGGGTAGGGATGATGACTCTCTTACTAACACACCTAGTAGTCTCAATGCCTATACTCGACTACGCTATCAAGGGTCTATCTCCCAAGCTATCGCAGCCGAGTACTACCTCTCTCTCGCGAAGGAGAAGAAGCTGCTGTACATGATGGGTAGTCACTTGAAGATAGAGACACTGGAGAAGGTCTTCTACACTCGGTACACTCGATCAATGACTACCTTACTCTTTGAATGGAACCTCTTGAGGAAGCAGTTGAATCTAGCAGGTAGTGGCACTACCTCGGTGCACTACCTCAAGGCCTATAAGAGGGAAGCCTTGGCCTACCCTGCAGGCAAGAAGGCAGAGGTAGAGGTAGAGGAAGAGGTAGAGGTGGTAGCACCACCACAGAGACAGAGAGAGCATATGGTGCGAGTGGTACAAGTGACAGCGACGAGTGTTACCGTTACCTGGAAGCTCAGTCCTCCTCCTCCTCCTCCTGCTCCTGCTGCTCCTGCTCCTGCTCCTGCTACCTCGAGTAACAGAGAGGAAGATAAAGGGTCTTCTACTACACCAACCTCGGCAGGAGGGTCTCAGAAGCAGCAGCAGCAGCAGGTAGTGGAGGAAGAGCAGGAGGAGGAGGAGGAGGTAGTGTACAACCTCTTCATTACCCCTCAGTCTCACATCAGCATGGACCACCCCGTCCTCGTCCTCTCCAATCTAGACATGCAGAACACTTTCCGTATTGATGATCTCGAGTCAGACACACTCTATGAGGTCTCCATCCTACCCGAGCCCTCCTCCTCCTCCTCCTCCACCACCACCTCCTCCTCCTACCCCCTCTCTCTCCTGGTAGCTACTGATACTGAAGCTTCTTTTGGCTTCCAACCTGACAGTCTATCTCCTAATATCCTCATGACATCCTCTAATCCAATCATTCTTCGTAATCAAGCTAACAAGAAATGGTCTACCGCTAGAGCTAACACTCGTCTAACCTCTGGACTACATCGTTGGGATGTACACATTGATCGTTGTATTAGTAAGAACATCTTCATCGGGGTAGCCAGTAAAGAGGCTAGACTGGATAACTATGTGGGATGTGATAGTCACGGCTGGGCATTCTTAGCCAACAAGGCGATCTGGCATAACAAATCGAAAACAAAGAGTTATGGTGAGCTATTTCGATCAGGTGATACTGTAACAGTGATACTAGACCTTGAAGTAGGTACCTTGTCGTTCTCGTTGAATGATAGACCTCTAGGCTGTGCTGTAGAAGGGCTAGTAGGACCGTTATACCCTGCTTTCTCATTGTATAATGAAGATGATCAGATTACCATCAATCAAGTAAGAAGCTTACAAGATACCCATCATAGTGGTAGTCATGGTGGTGGTGGAGGAGGAGGAGGAGGTGGTGGTGGTAGTATGAAGTATGGATCATTTACTGCAGAGCATTTGTTAGATCGATTAGATAGTTTGAGATTGCTATTAGAGTTCTTTGAGATGGGTTACCATCACTATGGTGGTGGTGGAGGAGGAGGTGGAGCAGGAGGAGGAGGAGGAGGTGATAGTAGCTATGTCAAGAAGATTCGAGAGCTCTGTCATCGCGAAGAGTTTCGTCCTTTACGAACTTTCTTCTCAGATGACCTCGTGGAAGAGATTTTCTTACGATGGCAGCAACAACTACCTCCTCCTCCTCCTCCTCCTCCTCCTCCTCCTACTGCTCCTGCTCCTCCTACTGTCAGACGTCCTATTCGTTGCTTCCCTACTGCAGGAGGACAAATTGTCTTCGTGCATATAGACGAGCAGCTGTGCGATGACTTCAGTCGAGGTAGCTGTCCTCTGCACCGCCTCGTGAAGGTAGAAGACCGACTAGCACGAGTGGTAGGAGTGGGTAACCATCGCCTTTGGTTCCGTTGGGAAGGAGAAGGTGATCTCTTGGGTATGACCCTTGAGACTCTTCAACACAGTCTAGAGAAAGGAGTGATACAGCTACTACCACTAGACAACAACCACACTGCTCCTCCTCCTCCTGCTACCACTACCGTAGTGGGTAGTGAGAAGAGAAGGAGCTTGTTGAATACCTCCTCCTCCTCCTGCTCCTGCTCTCATCTTGCTATATCTCCTCTCAGTGATCTACCCCCTATAGAGGCTATGACTACCCCTGCCATGGTGTTCTCCTACCTCTGTGCTATGACGTTACGCTGGACTCGTCAACATGACGACTACCTCATGCACTACCTCGTCGAACTATCCTGCCAGCTTGCAACTGACCCTTTCTCTCTACCACTCTCTACCATTGCCTATCATATGAATAGTAGCAGGAGGAGGAGGAGGAGTGGGTGGAGTAGGAGGAGGAGGATCTCTCTACACTACCATGAGGCCTGGCAGGAGATAGAGGTATTACAGAAGAGCTTCTCAATGGAAGAGATTCTTCTTCGTGTGGTAGTCATTCATGTCTTCAATGACAGTCTGCTACCTCTGTTACCCATGGTGACGTCATTTACTAGCAGTGAAGAGGTAACAGAGAGTCCAGCGAACCATCCCACAGCTTTGTTATGGAGAAACAAACACTTGATATACCCTGAGGTAAGACTCTAGTACTAGTTACAGTAGTCCTAATAGCTATAGTAGCTATAGTAGCTATAGTAGACATAGTGATGATGACTAACAATGACTAACAATGACTAACAATGACTGACTGTGTACTATGTGTGTGTGTGTGTGTGTGTGTGTGTGTGTGTGTGTGTGTGTGTGTGTGTATGTGTGTGTCTGTGTCTGTGTGATCTATAGATCAAGCAGCAGCTGTTAGCCTCCATCTCAGAGAGATGTACAGGTAGCAAGACCCGAGAAGACATGCTACCTGCTATTCGCTCTCGCATACAGTCAGCTTTGCGACACTTCGGCAGTAGCTCTCTGCTACCTCCTCCTCCTCCTCCTCATGCTATGGAAGGAGGTACAGCGGCTGCTACCTTCTCTAGCCACGCAGACATGATGCATGCTATCTTCAGTTCGTCTTCACCTAGTCGACCTGTAGGGGGTAATGTGGGCGCTAATGCTGATCATTCCTTTGGTACACCTAGTCGTCATAGCACGATGATGTCAGCAAGTCTACCCTTGGCTAGTAATGACAAAGCAGGAGGAGGAGGTGGTGGTGGAGGAGGAGGAGGAGGAGGAGGGGTGGGGAGTAGCTTGCTAACCTTGGCAGGCTCTAGTCCTCATCAGTCATTGCAAGGGTCCATCCAGCGCAGACCTTTCGCTACCACTGCTACCGCCTCCCATGAGGTAGCAGGAGGAGGAGGAGCAGGCATGACTAGTGCTACCCCACCTCTGATACTACCTGACAATCATAATGGACAGAATGTTAGCCAGCTGTGCTTCTACATCGAAGACCCACACAGCTATTGGGAGAGAATCCAACTAGCTACCTCCTCCTCCTCCTCCTCCTGCGGACAGGGGGATCGACTACTATTAGCTGGGAAGTGGGATCTGCTACATCTGCTACAAGTCTCCTATGTAGGTCAACTAGTCCGTTGGCTAGAAGTTCTTCAAGTTAGTTACGGTAACGAGCTGGTAGCACATCTTCGTGATCAACGGAATGGTGCCAACGGAACTTTCAACAATCTACCCTATAGCAAGCAGAAGGACCCAGCGCTATGGGAACAACTGCTACGAGAGGTAGACAACAACATCTTCCACTTGCACTACCACGTCTGGTCACTACCTCCTCCTCCTCCACCTCTAGGTAGTGGAGGTAGTGGTAGTGTCATGAGATGTGTTCCCTTTGTAGTGCAGAATCTGTTCTTACCTACCCCTTCTACTTCTTCTACCTTCTTTCGAGGGCTACATGAGCAGGAGCAGGAGGAGGAGGTGTACTTCCCATGGAGTCCTCCTCCTCCTCCTGCTCCTGCTACTCCCTCTACAAGAAAGACATACAACCGCTTAGTGACCTGTCTATCAATCCTCGAAGATCACAATGGTAGCAGTGCAGTAGATGACTGGAAGGCGTTACCTCTTCTATCGGAATGGTCTACCTTCCTCGTCTTCGTGGAGGAGACATCTCATCAGATACAGACTACCCTCGAGCTAGTCTTCCCTTCTCATGACTCACTAGCAGTCATTGAAGAGCGAATCTGTCAGACATGGCAGTCACAGTCACAGGCTAGTTGGGCTAGTCTAGTGCTACAACATGTGCACAGTGTAGGTGTGTTCCTTGGTGTGTGTCTGCGCACAGGCTGTGGTGCTTACCTCTCGTTACCTCATACGATCTTCTACCACGCGCTGTGTAATAATACCTTACACTCTGTAGAAGGAGATGTAAAGGAGATTCCTTTTGTTGCTTCTGCTGCATTAGCTTTACGATTTGGATTGTGTTCTGTCTACCCTGAGGTTAGCCCTCCTCCTCCTCCTCCTCCTCCTCCTCCACCACCTCCACCTCCTCCACCTTGTACTGATTATGACTAACTATGATGTTGACTATGATGTTGACTATGATGATGACTGTGTTGTTAGTCTGTGATGGATCTCTTACATGAGCGAGAAGTGGTAGATTTGTTACGATATGGTTCAGCTGCTGCTCGTCTACCTCGTTGGATGCGATTACATGCAATCTACCACCCACCTTGTCAACCAGAAGACTATGCTATTGAGGTACACCTCCTCCTCCTCCTCCTACCTCTCTCTCTCTCTAATGGCTATTGTGTGGTGGTGGTGGTAGTGCTTCTGGCTGTGTGTCTACGATCTCTCTCCTTCACAATGTCATTTACTACTTGACACACTCTTCCCTGCTAGCCATGATGAAGAAGAACAAGACTACCTTGACCATCTTCTCCAACAAGATAGCACCACTACTAGCAGTACTACTAGCATTCACATTCTACCTCCTCCTCCTACCTCTGACCACCATGGTATGGATATCATCGTGTCTCCGGAACAACATGGATTGATTATCCCGAGCTATCCCAGCCTAGCAGCAGCGCATCGTGGAGTGAGAAGACTTCTAGACAGACTATCCTCTCCTCCTCCTCCTGCTACCACTACCACCACTCCTTCTAGTAGTTAGTGTACTACCTCATAGTGACCTGAGAGTAACATTTACTGTAAATTAACTGTGGTAGCTACTCATTAAAGCAAAGCATACAAATGACCTTCATGATGACTATATACAACAACAAGTAGTCTCAGTACTACCACTCCTCCTCCTCCTCCTACTTGTATAGACCTAACAATCATTGTCCTCGACTTGGACAGTTGTAGTAGTAGTCAAAGAGCGTGTAGAGTGCCTTGGCCTATCACAATACAATCACAACAAGAGACAGAGAGATGATGATTAGCACTAGCACTACAGTATAGCACTACCTTACACTACACTATCACTACCCCATCTAGACTATTTGGGGTGGTTCCAGGCCATGGCGTCGCCATAGGCCATGTGGCCTAGACAAGACTATCACCACTAGGCCACATGGCCTAACCTGAATCCAGGCCATGGCCTGGGCCATATGGCGTATGGCCTAGAACCACCACCCTAACCCCATTACTGCTACCCCTTCATACTATGACTATCATGACTAATTAACTAACTAACTAACTAGACTGACTTACCTTGAGATAATGAAAAGAGACACTTTCTTGACTACAACATTCAAACCCTACTTTCAATCTATCTCCACTATACTTCACATACCAATCGTCTCCATGTGGTGGGGGGCGGTAATCTAAATGATGACCTGGAGGGAAAGGATGGAATCGTTCTCTTCCTTGTCTATCACGTGTATCATAAGGTGTTATTTTACCACCTACTAATAGACAATTAGCAACATTAACATCTTCCCAAAAGCCTTTCTGATGTGGGAAACATCTTGGACGATCAAGATTCTCTCCTAATACTGTTAATGCCTTTTGATCGATCACATACCCTGCTCCTCCACTATTGAAGACTAACTGGTTAGGTGGTGAAAACACACGTCCTAAGAACAAACCACTACTACTACCATCACTACCATCACTGCTATGCTGTAACGATTGTATCTCTGGACTAGAGAGGTAGTGACGAAGATTCTCTACTAAGATTAACATGTCATCACCTCCTAAGAGGAAGAAGTCATAACGACTATGGTAATGTTGATAGATAGTCTTCCAGATAGATCGACTCTTCTGCCACATGTTCTGATAGCTTTCTACTCCTTCATGTTCAATAGCTAACGAAGGGATAGAAGGGTCAGTCAAGTTAGAAAAGGCTATAAAGCCATCACATCGTTTACCCCAAGTATCACGACTAGCTCGTACATTCTCTTCATGTGCTGTAGAGATAGTATAGATACCACAGAAGAGTCGTATAGGAGGAGGAGTAGGAGGAGGAGGGGTAGGAGGAGGAGGAGGAGGAGGTTGGATGACATCTAGTAGACGAGAATCACTACTTCCTTTAATAGCACAAGGACTACCTGGATGACGCGTACGAGATGTAATGATGCTGTCAGGTAGTTGACCAGAGAGGAATGCTTGATGAGCAACTGTTTCATCAATAGGTAGTAAGCCATCTCCTCCTCCTCCTCCTCCTATCATACCACCATTATTGACAATAGGAGGAGGAGGAGGAGGAATGACAGCAGCAGCAGCAGCAGCAGCAGCTTTCATATCCTTCTCTTCTTGTTGTTGTGGAGGAGGTGGAGGAGGTGTAATGAGGAGGTAGTCAGGTTGACAGACTTGACAAGATTTCCTGCAAACATCACGAATCTTTCCAACTTGAACATCTTCTTTATCACACTGACCTGCAGCTGCCCATTTAGGACCTATCAGACACACACACACACACACACACACACACACACACACACACACACACACACACACACACACACACACACACACACACATTAGAATCACAAGACAAAAGTCATCCTTCTCACTCATCTAACTCACATTTTACGAGATATAAGTCTTCACAAAACTTCCCTTCTCTATCACAAAATCCACATGATTTAGGACAAGCAAATAATAAATGAAACTTTTCTCTTTGACAATATTGATGAATCACATTCTTTCTATCTTCTTCTTCTACTACTACTTGTCCTTTAAATGCCTTGTCTATCTCAATCTGACAATAGTTCTGATAGTGTATATCTTGACATAATAGATCATGTCGAACATGTTCACTATGATCATCTAAAGCATCTTGTAGATTAGCTTTAGGATCTATTGGAGGTGGTTCGAAGAAGACTGCCTTCATAGACCCTCCTCCTCCTCCTCCTCCTGCTTGTGTCAGTTGTAAAGTCTTCAAACCATGTTGACGAATTAGATCACGTCGTTTTCGTAATCTTTCTTCTTCTTCTTCATTGTTAACCTTCTCTTCATTTGAAAAGATAGAAGAAGACATTTCTTGATCACTACCACCACCTCCTCCTCCTCCTCCACCACCACTACCTCCTCCTCCCCTACTAGAAGAGAAATGGAAGTCAACAAGAGGTTGTAGTAGTAGATCTGTCTCATTAACTAGAAGGCTACTATACTGTGTAAAGGCATTCATTACTGGTGATTGATCTTCTAATAGACCTGGATAGACTTCTCGACTATACCATGAGAAACTAGTACACAACAGACGAGGTGTACTACTAGTAGCAGCAGGAGGAGGAGGAGGAGGAGGGGGTTGCTCTGTAAAGAGTGGAGAGCTTTGAACAGGTCCTATCTCCATCGGATCAACGGCTAGTCCTAGTCCTGCTACCTCTGCTACCTCTTCTTGTCGTTGTTGTAGTAGTACAGCAGGTCTACCTATAAACCTGGCCTGATAGACACTCTCTTGTGCTAGTCGATCTAACCACTTCCTACCTAACTGCACTACCACACGATCTACACCTCGTTGACTAACATGATCACCTACTGGTAACGCACTACCTAAGAGGTTGTGTTGTTCGATTGCTACATGTGCACACCGTGCTTTGACTACACTGTGACCACACAGCCATGCACGCATAGCATACTCGACTAGACTGTACACTGTGAGGTCACTATCACCTTCCATTGAAGAGGTAGAAGAGGTAGTGGTAGAGGTAGAAGAGGTAGTGGTAGATGATGAGGAGGAGGAGGATAGAGAGTCGAAAGGACCTAATAGTTGTAATGTGGTATACGCGGTAGCGAAGGTATGAGGTAGTGAAGGAGAGAGTAACTCATACTTCCCTACACTGTTACCACTACTACTACCTCCTCCTCCTCCTCTTAGTACTCGACCACTATTAGGATCTTCCCAACGAAGACGAAATTGCCAATCAAACCCTGCGACTAACTCTTCATCTCCTGGTACTACCCGCACCTCCTCCTCCTTCTCCTCCTCACTACCACTACCACCACTACTGCCATCAACTAGTAGTAGTAGGTCTTCAGAGGGATAGACCAAGGCACCAGGGGTTCTCCATAAGGCAAAGGCTAAAGGAGAGAGAAAGTTTGGTGTCACCAGGCCGAGAGGCATGAAGACTACCATGACCTCCTCCTCCTCCGCCTTCTTTAGTGACAGAGAGGCTAGTGCAGTGTTTTGAAGATCAGCACGACTTCCTCCTATTGGCTGGTAGACATGATGAACCATATGTGAGTAGGAGGAGGAGGAGGAGGAGGAGGTCCAGAGATCCCAAGAGCGAACAGCTGGGTATGACCCTTGATCTGCGATGATAATTGACTTCAAAGTGACCATCTCCTCACTCTGGGAGGAGGAGGAGGAGGAGGAGGAGGACAGGATGGACTGGATAGACTGCTGTAGAAGGGATGGGTTAGGATTGTGTACTGTCACGATAACAACAGCAGAGCGAAGAACTCTCTTCCCTTGACCTCCTAGACCAGCTGTAGGACTAGGAGGGTGAGCATGAAGTTCATCCAAAAAGTCCACACAAGCTTCAGAGAGAGCTGGATGATGACTATGACCTTTATGACCATTTTGACCATTTTGACCATTTCCATTTGGATGACTATTTCCATTATTATGATAATTGTTATTATTATTGTTATTATTAGCTCTCACAGAAGAGAGAAAGAGAAGAGAAGACAAGGTTAAGAGAAGAGATAATGACAAGATCATTCTTCCACAAAACCTACACCTCATTAACTCAAATTAGAAATGCCCAACAACAACGACAACGACAGAAGAGCAGCAGATCCGAGATGATCGGGACAGACAAATTGTTGTTTTGCGCTGGGAATGTCAGCTGGACGGAATGGTGGAATTCCATGGAATTCTGATTTCACCCCCCGTCGATCACATAAATTACTGTGCATGTAATTAACTGTGGGGGTCGCATGGTAAAAAATGACAAAGCTCTTTCTCGTTATTAATAATACAACCTGATGTTTTTCTATGGAAAGCCACACAATAGAGGCTTACTATGACGTCATGGAAAGGCTAATTAGCTGCGAGAGGAACTAGACGGGGAAATAGTTTAAATTACTCAAATTACTCGATGGTGTGATACTCTAGACTAATATCATAGTTACCATCCCATGACATGCAGAGTGCTTATCAACTCTACACCATGGTGATATATAATGATCATGTAGCTCATTTATTCTCCAGCTGGTAGTTGAACTTCGACATTCAAGGCGAAGACATCCCAGTTTGACCATGTCGCTTACTTACTTAGTGATCTTTGCCAAGAACTCGTCGGCAGTGAGAGGCACAGAGAACATGGGGAAGGTATACTTCACCGCAGCTTCCTATAGAGAACACAAACCATGAAACCACACGACGCCAGTCAAGTCATTATCACCACAAGGTCAGTATTTCCATCACTAATAGGATGGTAAAGATGAGAAATGGGGAGACAAGGTACTCACCTGCTCAGCTGCAGAGGAGGCAGCAGTGCAATCTGTCAAGGTAATCACCTTAAATCCTCTCTCATAGGCAGCACGCATGGTACTTTCCACACAGCAGTTAGTTAAGAAACCAGCCAAAGCAACGACTTGGATGTCATTTTGGCCCAGAAGGAAAGCCAAATTGGTGCTTTCAAAACCACACAATCCAGACTTGCCCAAGACAATGAGATCCTCAGGAGCAGGTTTCATACCTTCAACATAGTCAGCTCCCCAAGTATCACGTGCAAAACAACCACCAGCTTTTACACCAGCAAGGATACCATAAGGATTAGCAGAGATTTCCTTATAATCACTGGAGAAGGTAATAGCAGCATGAAGAATTTTACATCCTTTAGCACGTGCTTCATTCATGACTTTAGAAGCATTCTCTAAAGTGTGATTTGCTTCCATGACACCACGAACTGATTCATGTAGTTTACCACCTTCAGCAGCAAAATCATTTTGAAATTCAATGAAGACAATCGCAGTACGCTTGGGGTCAATATTCTCTAAGAAGGCTGCCATTTGATAGTCGAGTAGTGTAAGTAGAGAGAGGAAGGGATTAAGAGTGGATTTAGCGGGTGAAGGAGTCCTTCCTTATTGATTGATTAGTTCAATCGAATGCAAAGATTCCAGAAGACATTCCGAACCCTCACTTCTTATTAAGTTAAACAAGCTTTAACTTAACACCTCAACTTCACTTGTTGCAAAAACATCAATAGATCTTGGACCTGGACAAGTAAATTTATAGAGAATGGACTTACTGTATTTGCAGTGATTGCTTTTACTACTGTAGCGAAAAATGGGACCGTATCACAAGTATTCCATTTGTCGTCTATTTCTAGGCAAGTTCAGCTGTTGAAACCCGAGTATCTGACTCCCCGATTTGTCACCTTTATTTTGAGCCAAAAAATCGATTCCCAAGTCACTGAAATCTACTTTACTCTGGTCTACACTTCTTCTAGTTTTGACCATGTCTTGCAGTGACTACCGCGATGCTGATTAAGTTAGTTTTATTGGTCTGCTCCAACAATCGGTAGACTTAGTCTTCATAAAGTTATCTTATTAATTACCATATCAAACCTATTTCAAATAGAACACAAACACTCCAATCTCTTAACATCAAGTCCAATGCACTCTTCTTCTCTATTACACACTGTAGACATGTCCTCACTCTGTATGTGTACTTCGTACATAGAGCTCTTCCGCAGAGAAAAGTAGATCTACAGTAACACATCATAAGTCCAATTAGTCAAGCATAACACTAATACAGTAATGACAAAACAAACACAACGACAACGAGTGGTCCACTTACCATCGAGTACTTGTTGTGCAGCAAAGAATGCTTCGCGTTGTGTGTCCACTTCTCTAAATATTGTAGGTAAGACCTGTCTCTCAAATTGTTGGCGATCGGATGTCTTCCAAGCACCTTTCTTCACTTGTTCTTCACTAATCTTCTCGATCATATCCGGTAAGATCTGTTGCATCATAGCTAATCCAGCCACTGTAACTTTACTGTCGACCTCTAGACGTCGTCGTCGTACACAATCTTGTCGTTGTTCTTCTGCTTGCTCTGCTTCTTGACGAAGCTTCTCCATCTGTTCTTTCTTCCATGCTTCTTCTTCTTCTTGTACTTTCTCATATCGTTCTACTTCTTGTTGTAAAGCATGAATTTCCTCTTCAGCTTCCACTTCTACTAGTGCCTGTTCTAGAGTCTTCTGAACAATGACCTCTAGCATAGGCACGACTTCTTCATCGAAATGGAATAGATCTTCAACATCTTCTACTTGAGTAGATTGATCAACACCAGTCTTGCGAGGAAGGTATTCTGGTGTCACAGGGCGTGGGAGTAGCTGGTCTACCTCTGTGGTCACTGTGCGCTGCCTAGCTGGGTGGTCATCCTGTGCTTCAAGATACTGGGAGAGATCAAAGTCTGAGGAAGAGAAAGGCTTGACAGTGAAGTGGTAATAGGAGGAGGTAGGGGGTGGGTGGAGAGAGGAGGAAGTTCCCCCGCCACGTCCCTCCTGCTCCATCTGTCGTTGTCGCTCCTCTTCCTCCTGCTGTTGTTTTCTCCTTTTTGATTCCACTTCCGCTGCTTGTGTTCGAGCTAGAGAGACTTTCTTAGCGAGGGAATGTGTATTGCCACGGACAACGCGTGGGTCAGACATCATCGTCAAAGGCACAGATTGAGAGAAGAGAGGCTGATTGCGTGGGGCTGCATGTGGATTAGAGAGATAAGTAAAGGAGGAGGAACTATCTCGAGTCATCTTTTTTTGCTCTTTCTTGGTGTAGTCTATCTACTTCCCCCAACAAATCCTTCGCCTTCCCCACCCTTTCACTCAGCCGTTTCATCGAGAGAGAAACTGTTTATTGATAAGAAACACGTTTCTTCCAGCGCAAAGGAGTAATCGTAGGTTGAGAGGGAGATGTCAATGTGCTTCAGTGTTGCCATTTGCAGATAACGATGGAGACTGAGGGGAAGCCACCAAGAGTGGTCATTGGTTTAAGTTACAATCCTTTTTGCTCTGTAGTAGCGATATATGACTGGGAAGCAGCTTCTGAGGAAGAAGGAGCAGGACTGCGAGTGTTCCCAGCACTGCCAGGTTAGTAGTCCCTCCTCACTTCATTGCCTGCTACACACTCTTTACTGTGATCCCTTCTTAACCTTCCCACAGCTAGTGGACTATTAACTATTGATCATCTTCTCTCCTATGATGCCTTTCAAAAGTGTCTGGAAGAAGAGGAGGTTGAGGGAAGAGGGCAAGAGAGGGTCTTGTCTCATCTCAACACTCTACTAGGCTATGATGACCAGCACCTCCTCCTTCGAGTAGCATGTCAAATCAAGGATGGAGGAGGTGAAGATTTAGGAGGACAGAGGGAGATCTTAGGAGTCAACCAGCAAGGCGAGGCCCGGCACTATAGTGCTTGGCACCTCCTCGCTCTCCTCCTACAGACTCTCTGCCAACCTGCGATTGTAGCTCTTGCATCTCATATCCCCGCTACTACACTGAAGCAGACGTCTCTGGCATTGTGCTACTCGGGCTCTCTTGATGGTCGAGAGGCCTTGCAAGCTGCCGCAGCAGAAGTTGGTTTTGGTGGTGTCTACTTCCTCGAGAGAGGCAGTGCCGTAGCCCTCGCCCTAGGGCTGCAGACGAGACGAAAAGAAAAGGGGTCAACTCGAGTTGATGTAGGCATGACGGTTGGTGAAGAGGAAGAGAAAGGAGACGAGGAGGGGGGAGTTCTGGTAGTTGAAATGGCTAGCCACAGCTGTGACCTCTCCCATGTCCTCCTAGACGCGGACAGCTTTGCGGTTACCAAGCCAAGTTTAGAGCACGTTAGCAGTGAGGTGCTGAAGGACGAAGAAGAGGAAGAAAGAGAGCTGGAAGATCGTCTTGTGCGGTATCTAATCCGTGGCCCTTTACGTCCTCTTCTCCTCCACCTGCTGCAACTTTCTCCTAGAGAAGGCCAGACGGCAGGGCAAGAAGACGAGGAGGCGCTGTTAGAGATAGCAGTAGGTGAGGATGAGTGGCGCGTGTGGAAGAGGAGGGTACTAGCAGAGCTGAGTGTGCATGGAGGTGTGTCTACCCCACTTGCCCTCCTCTTGACTGCACCACCTTTGCCGGCTTGTCAGGCACTGGAAAGTGCTTATGAAGAGCTTGAGAGAGGCAATAGTCTGAGGCGCAGAGTGAAGCAAGAGCAAGAAGGTTGTGACTGGATAGAGCTCACAGTCAGTGCACAGGAGGACAAGGAGAGCTTTTACCAGGTCTTCATACCCTTCTTCGACCGTCTGGGGGATCGTATTGGTCGCTTCTTGTCACCAAGACACCAAGAGCTGGAAGATGGGGAGGAGGATTTGACAAGACTGGAGGTGCAGCAAGTGGTGGTGATGGGTAGTGGATGGCGTGCATTTCTGACAAGCGAAGTGATAAGAAGACTGTATGAAAAATTCTATCCTCAGCTCATTCTACCCTCAATACATAGTTTTGCTGAGCGAGAGGAGTCAGATGTCTTGGTAGCTGCGGGTTTGGCTCAGAGCCTCCTCCTCCAACGACTCATTACCCTCACCTTGCCACGCACGATTGGCTTGCTCGTATGGAAGCAGGACGAAGGGGAGAAGGGACAAGAGGAGAGGGTGTTTGAGCCACTCCTTCTAAAGGGCTGTGAACTACCAGCACAGGCGACAAGACGATTCACTTTGGAGCATGTCAGCCAGAGACAAGTTACCCTTGATATCTACGAACTGGAGGAGGGAGAGGACGAGGGGGAGGAAGAGACTAGTCACAGCAATTCTAGAGCTGGCTATAACCTTTTGTTGTCTGGTAATGCTACAGTGAAGGAGACAGAGAGTGTGGCAAGAAAGTGCAAGGAAGTGGAGGTGATCTTCAAGATGTCCGCGTTGCAAGAGCTCTCCTTTGAAGTGCGACGAATCTCATCTTCCAAAAAGGGAGAGGTGGACGAAGAGGAAGATGAAGGCGAAGAGGAGCAGCATGATCCACATTCAGAGAGTCAATCTCGCCTCTTGTTCATCCTATTGCTGGCTCTCTTGGTATTATATCTGGTGGCAAAATCCATTTTTACTGGCGCACCTTCGAGCACTCTCACTTCTTCTTCGTCTGCTACCTTGGAGTTGTGATGATGGAGTAGTGGGGAGGCAGGAGGATGGGTGGTAACAATCACTACAATCGCTACTAACTTTATCTTTCAACAAGTTAATTCTTTAATTATTCATTTCGATTAATTATTAAATCATGATCTCCACCCTTTGACTTCTGCTTGGGGAAGAGAAATGGTTAGGAATTGGTACCACAGTCGAGCTAGAGCTATATCAACTGTATGCAGATAGGCGAGATCTGGCAATATCTACCTGGCCAACAGGAAAAGTGCGAAAACGATATCAACACTAACCACACTACATGACTAACGAAAACACATCATGAACTTTGCGGATAACAAGGTGCGATCAGAACTCACCCTGAAGGTTGTTTACCAGGGGCATCGCGTCAAACAGCTGAAAGAACCCGTGCATGAGCATGTCATTGAGCTTCCTGAAGTCAGCAACCTGCTATTACTGATCTCTCTTGTAAGATTGAAGCATCGGGTTCTCCCACAGCCCTTGGAGTAAGATCTGCACATATTTTATGTACAAGCAGAGCTGATATTATATCAGTATATTGTCTGCACGCCTTAGATCGCATCAGGCTAAACGTGCTATGCGAATGGGGTGAAAGAAGAGACCCTTACCAATAAACACTCGACTGTACAATGACGAGAGATCACTATTGACATGACTGTATTCTTCACTGAGTTCGTGTTAGAACAAATCTGCAGTAGGATATCTA
Source organism: Ochromonas danica (assembly GCA_015146655.1). Lineage (NCBI taxonomy): Eukaryota > Chrysophyceae > Chromulinales > Chromulinaceae > Ochromonas > Ochromonas danica. The sequence continues at coordinate 168,102 of VKHL01000005.1, forward strand.
CTGAAGATGAGCACTGACAGGAACACAGTGAAGAACACAGTCATGGTAACGATGATCTCATAGTCTTCTCATCCATCACCAACAGCGTCAGGGTCAGCCTCCTTTGCACCGAAGATGACCCGAGTAGCTTCATAGAGTTCTTGATGGCTTATTCATCCTGCGTAATTACTCTCCCCATCAGATTGAAGTACTCTGCACCTTCTATATATACAGTATCCTCACTGGAATCCTCATCTCAAACTTCCGCAAGAACTGCAAACTTCTTTGTCTTCACAATTTGAGCAGACCTCCCCTTTAGACATCTCTAACGAAGTCCCTGATTACTTCCTCTAACTGCAGCAAACTTACTAGCATTTGAGCAAACTTACTTACACGATCAAGAGATTAATTCTGTGGTCTCCATTCATTCACAGCAGCCAATCCAAAATGTGGCGCTTGGAACTTTGGCGTTAACTTCACCGGCTCTCCCCAAAACCCTCTAATGTGAAGTTAAAGTGAAGCTACCGCTGCTCCTCTCTCCCACACTCTCTGCAGTCGTTCTCGTCACAATCGAATTGCTTTTGGACCTTGGTGTCGTATTTGATTCTTACTTCCTTTCCTTTCCTTTACTCTTTCTCTTACTCTTTTTCTTTCGCATGAATAACGAGAAGAAAGACTTCTATGAAAAAGTGGATTTAGAACTTGTTAAAATTTTGAATCGCTTTAAAAATGACGATTGTGTCATGCAAAGATCATCATCAGCTCCTCCAGGTCCTTCGACTGGTTCTCTCCCCACGAATCCTTGCCAAGCATTCACAAAGTTGTCCTTGCATAAAAACCGAGAACTTCGCCTGGAGACTATTCAAATGATCGATGAGGTATTTTCAGCTGCAGTGGCCAGATGTGAGAAGGAGAGGAAGAAGAAGAGCAGGAAGAAGAAAATAGAACTGCCCAAGCTCAGTGAGCTGTGTAAGAGTGGTACAACAGTGTTTGCTCGACTACATGCACATTGTAGCGATTTGGATCCTGGGCTAGTCAGACAAGTGGTTCTAGTCGTTCTCTACCTTGTGTGTTATACCAGACATTCCAACAACATCATTCTACCGTCAATACCAGTCGACATCCTGTTGGAACACAAGGATGAGTGGGAAAAGTGTCTGAAGTTATTGCAAGAGGATTATGCGCCCACATTGAAGGATTTGAAAGCTGAGGAAAAGAGCATGCTGTTGTGCTTTTACCTTGTACTGACAAGATTCTTACGCATTCCTTTCGAGAACTCGGGCAGCAAAGGGGCTTTGGTTGCGGCCACGAGTTGTCTGATCGGCTGCGGTGGTTGTACACATGGTGGAGCTCTAAACCGCGTCCTGACGCTGTGTACTCGCCTTGTTGACCTTTGCTCTGAATCTCCTCCGAAGGCCGAAGAGAAGTTGAACCTCGTGTCTTCAATTTGTGGGTATCAAGACAAAGAACAAGTTATTTGCGAGAAGTGCAATGTCCCTACTGAAAAGGATTGGGACGAGTGTTGGGAAGCTCTGTTGGAGCCGGATAGTCACGCTTCTATCGAGTGTGGCAGCTCTGTGGCTTCAATAGATGAACCAGGTTTGGATGTATTCAATGATCTTGAAATCGGCAATGAAGGTGAAGCTCAGTGCGAGGACAGTAATACATTTGTCGAGTCCGGCTGCTCTGATTCTTTCCGGCTGGTCAATGCCAATCAAGATGATTCGAGCCAATGGACTAGCTATCTAATTGAGAACAAGATTCAATTGGAAGACGACAATACCTCTGTAGAGTCGACTGCTACCAGGGATGACGCGTTCTCCTTTGATGCTGATGATCACCTATTGGATGATCTTGGAATGGATGATGAAGGTGAAACTCTACTGGAGGATGGTATTAAATCATCTATCAAGTCGAGTTCTTGTGGTTCTCTTTTACCGATCAACCAAGAACTTTGGATTGATTCGGGTAAATTGACTGGCTGTGATGAATTGTCAGTCTGTCATGGAAAGAGAAAAGGAAGGGTGGAAGATTCTTCTGTTACAGAGGAAGGAGTCCATCCTTCCAAAAGGCTTTGCGTGTCAGTTGATCCAAAGGGATCGCTGCGTGCTATTGCCGAGCGTATTCTTCACTGAGTTCGCTCAAGACGATACATTTCAAGAGATTGGGTCTGGAATCCGTCTCTTGATGTATATCGTCGCGGGACCCTCTCTATTTCACTCCAGCCTTTTGGTTGGAGTCGGGTAGAGAGGTTATCGATGACACCGTGAAAGCTCCCGACATACACAATCGTAAGTGAGTTGTATTGATGATGAGAAGTTGTTGACTTGTTGAAAAGATTTTGAGCGTGACCAAGACCGGTCAAATTGGAATCTTCTGGCGAGGTGGACAAGGTTTCATCAGCTGTATGCTTAATATGCTTGTGTTTGTTGTGAGCGTGTTATGATATCATCGATGGCGAGGATCGCCTCCTGTGTGTCCTGGTGCGACATTGGAATAATCGATCCGAGCTCGAACAAGAGTTGATAAAAACCTCTTTGAGCAGGAAGCGATTGATTTGGTCCATTAACAAGAAATTTGTTAATAGATCAAATCAATGCGCTTGTTCCTCATAGACGTTTGTTACCATCTCTTGTGGTCGAGCTCGGATCGAATACTCCAATGTCGCACCATGGACACCCAGAAGGCGATCGTCGTCTGTTCTGAACGAACAAAATACTTGCTGTGAGAATATTGATTTGTAGTTGTAGAAGAGTGTTGTGATACTACAGTAATATATGAACTGAAAGATTGTTCATTAGTATAATCATCTTGTTTCGTTATTAAAATAACCCTAGTGGTTAGCTCGAGTCAATCTCGTGTGTCTCATTGGTATACCATTCTATAACATGTTGACCGGCCCTTGTCGAATCTGTCCAGGACAACTACCATGTCTGCTATTCCAACAAGAATGATGAGAGAATGCCTGCAAAGAGTTTGAATTAGACATTAAAATGTGAACTATCAGCAAACTATTTCTCCAGTCTAATATCTCGCACATTATGATCGAAATATGACGTAGGAATCAACAAGATCCAGAAGCAAATGATTTAAGTCATGCAGTACATTTCTTTGTCATTCTTATCCGATGTTTTAATAGTAGCAGCCCTTCCTTGAACCACACCATATTGAAAAGGTCAACATCAAACAATCATTGTTCTGTCCATCCTCCATAGTATTCACTCGAAGAGCATCCATAATGACCGAATTCTCCCCATGAATTTCATCAAACTACATTCTCTTCAGCTTCAAATGATGCTTCACGGCCAATACACTTTCAAGCCCTGCGCCTGGTACGCAAATATGCTCCATTATTTTGCAACTTCTAATCACCTTTCTTATCATCTTGTCGCTGAAACTCACACACTATCTCCATAATCACAGATACAAAGCTTCTTCAATGCACGTGATTAGACGAAGCAATGGTATCGCCTAGGTGAGTTGATTCCTTCAGCTTCCACTAGAACATCTTCAGCTGTGCAGAGAACTCTAAGACAGTACGGAGTGAATGGAGATAGCTTGGACAATCAGCTTCCGCTCGTCCTCCACTCTCGACGTTCAAGCTTGTATTGAGGTCCGGACAGAAATATAAATATCCACACACAAGTTCGTGCAAGATAGTCAGTTTGACATGCAACTTCTCCATCATCAATGGCGTTACTCTTTAGCCTGCTTTCAATTAAGCGATTGTTGCAAATCCAAAAAGCACAGCAGCAAAGCCCAAAAACACGGGTTTCAACTCTCACCAACACAAGAGACAACTTGCCCAGGATCTGATCGTCAGAGATCAATCATTACAGTATTGATAACTCTGCTTCCTATCACTGTAGCCTAGGTTTTAACTTCCTGCATGTATAATATTCCACTTTCAGAGTGAACTATGAGATAATCTGTAGGATATTTAGATATCTACCTCCAATCAGATTGAGTGAGTTATATCAAAAAGATTGTGCTGGAAACCAGTTGAGACCATTAGAGACTACTATCTATTGGTGGCACCAAGGAAAAAAGATTAGCAAGACGTGGAGAATGTGGATCAATTGGCTTTTCAAGAGAGGCAGGGGCTCCAAGCAAAATTCCGAGATAAACACAGTCAAAGAGAGGGTAGACTGCGCGGAGTCTGTATCCCCTCTTTGGCTGTTGCCAAGAGACATTCTTCATTGTATTTACTCCGAGTGGTTGGCATCATGGCATGATCTGTCAGTATTGGATGTATGTTGTCTAAGGCGTGGAAACCGACGACCATGGTTGTTGTCCTTGAATGAGCTGAGGATGACGAGTGGGATTGGAAGAAGACTGTCTGACAAGGCGATGAGTACGTGGTATTTATGGGTGGGTAGTCGTAAAGTATTGTTAGTAGAAGGGTTTCTTGTGAGGCTGACGTTATTGGAGACTCTTGTAGAGAGGTTGGATTATCGAAGTTATTGTTCTGCTCTTCGCTCTATAGAGATAGAGAGAGATCTGGGGAATGCTGACTTGTCGGCTCTGGAGATTGAGGCGATTGAGGAGAAGTTAGGTTTGTTTTTGAATGCATGCAATCGTGTGCAAGGAGTGAGGATAAGTGGGTTTGTCGAAGAGGGCGATGAGAATTTGGAAGCGGGTTTGTGTTCGACTTTATGCAATGGATTAGAAGACAACAGTCTTTTGAAGATTGAATTCTTGATGTTCTTCTATCCCTCCTTTGATCCTCTGACCAATCTCTTGTCAAAACATGTGTCCAGCTTAAAAGAGCTGGTAGTTCATGCCAGTGAGGAGATGTCTTTACCAATCACTGATATCCTTGTTTGTCTGCTAGAGAATTCGTTATATTTGAAGCGGTTGAGCTTAAGTGGTGAATTCTTATCAATAGATGTGTTATTTGATTATTTATCTTTCAGTGGGATGTGTTTGGAGAAGTTGGAGGTTGGAGGAAATATTATCTCCTCTTCCGATGTTGTCATCACTTATGAGGTGTTCACATTTATTTGTAAAAGTTGTCCTGGATTGAAGACATTGAGCTTGAATTTATCTAACGAATTTGGCGTACTTCAAGTGAGGAAGCCGTCTGAGCTTTATCAATTGTGTCCAAACCTAGTCACTCTTCTTGGCATGAGTGTTTCTCCTTTTGCCTTCATCAACGTGATTGAAAGAAAGCGCAAGGTGCAGTTCTTCTCTACAACGCATCTTTCTCTGGAAGAGAAAGAAGATTGGTTGGAATGTTTGTGCTATGTTCTTGAAAGAACCCACTACACACTCACATCATCTAATTTGCCCTTCTGCAAAGATTTGGTTGTTGAGAATGATGAATGGACCGTTGTCAAGCACAAGCTGTCGCCTTTTCTGGTTGATATAGAAGGTGCTATGTCAGAAGCAATCTTGTTAGATATACTGAAGGAGTTTCCACGATTGGAAAAGTTGGACGTGCAAGCTCAGGAACAAACATTTAGTGATGATTGTTTAGCAGGTCTAATAGACTACGGATGTAGATTGAAGAAGATCTACATTAGAAAATTGTCCTTGAGATGCAGTTTCAGCGATGAGATGATAAGCAAGATGATTAGATCTTGTAACATGTTGGAGGTTTTGATGATACCTTGTGCCGGAAGTGCGAGCATTTTGGCAGTGAAGAGTCATTTGAGACTGAAGGAGGTTTATTTGTACAATACGAAAATAGATCTAATAGCTATGAAAGCACTCCTGTGTGGCAAGGAAAGGAATGAGAAAAGTTGGTTAAAATTGACAAAGGGTGAGATAGTAGGGCACGGCTTCGTTTTTTTCTATGAGGAGAAGTCATGGGTTTCGCGAGGCAGAGAAAGCTGATCAAACGTTACATCTTTGGTAAAGATTAACAGAGCGTCTTTCCTAGTTTCATTGTTAATGTAACGATCTAATTAACTCACGAAGGGAAGAAGAATGATTATTCTCTCAATGACTTTTCTTCAATAGCAATTTGCTATTGGAAGGACTTCCTCTTCAATACCCTCCCTACACATGTTATCATATGATATCCTGACATAACGTTTAGTGTTATCATTCATGCTTCTCTAATTGTGAGAACACCAGCAATGGTGAAACAAAATCATAAAATACTTGTTGCGTGGTGAAAACGGAAAACGCATGGTTTAGTCTAGTTGCGACTTTAAAGGCCCAAAATGAGGGTTCCATCATTTCCTCTGGCTCTGGAACAACGACAACGACACTGCCTTAGCCGCACTGGGCATTGATAATCAAGAAAGAGAATTAATTTAAATGAGATGATGAATTAAAAAGGAAAACTCGGAATTAAAGAGGAAATAGAATGATCAGGAATGAAAGATTGATATGGCCCTTGTATGAAGAAGAGGATGTATTTTGGTCATCCTATGTTGAAATTGAGCAAACAAAGAAAGTTGATCATCACTGGCTAAATGTCATTCTTTCTTCCTTCAACGATTGCCTGAAATGGTTACAAACATCTCAAGAAGAAGAAAATTCTTTGGATGATCATGATTTCCGATATTACTATATCCACAAGACAAAATATATCACATTCATCGCCTTTCTATTTAACCTGTGTTACCAAGCTGTCTTTCTAATCATGACTCCATTGAAAACCTTTGGTCTTTCCTCTCCTTTGTTCTCTTCAAAGTATGGCATTATGCTAGAAGTGGGTAGCTGGGTAGTACTCACAGTACTGACTCTTATTTTCTATAGTGGATTGATTCTCAAGGTGTTGGAGGATGGGGTTTTTGATATGGGGAATGGCGACTTGGGAAGTGCCACGGGGAAGAGAGGAAAGAAGATACAAGGCAAAGAAGCTATTTGCAATGGTATCAGGTGGCTGGGGAACTGTGTGTTGTTAACTCGTCTACTGATCCTGCTACATGCTTTCTTGATCAATATGGTGGTGGATGATAAGGTGTGTATTGTGGACAGTATTTTGTCCCCCAAAGATACTTCTTTTCGATTTGCCTCCTTCTTGATTATTTTCGAGATGTATCAGATGTTTGCTTTCGCTGTTTTACCTATTGCGACTCCATGGATATATTTCATCTGCTTGATTGAGGCCACTTCCCAAGTGATGCGAGTTCTAACGTGTTATGATCGTATCGGTATTCATTCGAACGATTATGACACTGAAGCGCCTTTGCTATTTTGTGTGACTGTTTTAATTGCCAGCTCGTATCTGTTTGTTGGCATTATTCCTTCCCGTCGCTTAGAAGCATCTATTCATGCTTCCTATGAGATGGTACAGAAGATCAAAGAAGCAGCTGAAGAGAAGAAAGGACTAGTAAATTTATTGTGCAGTGACTTAAAGGTTCCTTTGCACTCCATGGGCTACGTGGTTCAGAAGTATAATCGCATACGACGAATGGGTAGTGTAGTGGAAAGTGATAAGAGCGGTGCGGTGAGTGATGCCAGTATAGTGCCTAGATTGGACGCTTTGAATTATTTGATAGACCATATCTTGGTCTTTCTGAGGATAGAAGAAGGACGATTTCGTATTCAATATGGTGATGTGATCGATCTTTCGGATCTTGTTGAGACTGTCTTGGCCCATTTGACGGCTTGTCATGGCCTCTCAACTGCACTGAAGAGCCGTGTGGAGTTGGTCTTTCGTAGTCCTCTGCGACCACATAGTCGACTCCATGCAGATAGGAGGTGCTGGTCCATCCTGTTGTTTTATTTGTTCTCTGCTCTCCTGACTATGATGACTGTGGAAGAAGAGGTAAATGCACGAATGCAAGGACAAAGGGGTGATGGGAGTGGCAATCGGAGTCAATCAGATACTCGCGGACTTCCCTTTCGATTGTCCTTCGAAGAAGGGCCGATTGAAGCCTCGCCGCGATCGCAAGATGAACCTGCTCGTTTCCTCAATGTGGTTCTTCAAGCTCAACATTGTCGATGTGAAAAGCCTCGTGCTAATGTTGAGGGTGTTTCTGTTGCTTCTCCCACTGCCTTATATTTGTATCAATCGTATCTTATGATGGTTGAGAAGGTGCTGCGGACTTTGAAGCAGAGTTTCACATTGACTTCCACGGAGGAAGAGGGAGTGAAGATTGAGTTTACCATTCCTTATAAAACAAAGCGGCTCATGAGGGAGAAAAGTAAAAGTTCATTTCGAACCTTGTCATCGCGAGCAATTCGTCCCAAGCAGCAGCCGCCGGGCCCAACTCGATCACAATCGCATCCTCCTCCAGGTCCTCCGCCGGTTACTGCCACAGCAGCCGTTCGCAAGTTGAGCGAAAGACGGTCTTCATTACCATCTCCGTCGAGGAAGCCATCGGTAGAAAAGGTGAAGGAGGCAAATGATCTGATAAGATCTTCTTCGCTCTCGTCCTTTCCTGAAGCCATATTTGGTGAATGGCTAGTAGATCAACTGTGCGTTTATGTGGACAATCATTACTTTCAGCCTTCTATAGAAGACATCCTGGACTATCTTTTAGTTCTTCCCAGTAATCGCTCATCCTCTTCAGGTGGTTATTCTCATGTTGATATTCCCATTTTCCATCACCTCAACATGGCAGATCTCCAAATTCGATCGATAGTAATAGTAACGTCCTATGCAGCATGTCGTGTCTTGAGAGAGAAGGGCTATAGGCGATTGATTATCTTACTCTCTGAGCGACTCTCTTATTTGGATGAACAAGAACGATTGATCTTTAACTATGCCTTGTCATGGCCTTGCCCTTTGCCAGAGATGAAAGCGTTCAGGAACTGGTTGCTGGAAGAGTGTTGTGATGGAAAAGACTTTTCAATGAATGTCAATGGCTCGGTAGTGGGAGTTAGAGGTGATGCGGAGGACTTGAGCTACACTTTTCGTAGTGGCGACACCAATAAATACCCTGGAGATTTAAAGAGCCATCATCTTGGCATTAGCTCTAACAACAATTACACGCCATCGGATAATATGAGTGGTGTTGGCAGTGAGGTTGATTGTTGGACAATGACTGCATTCATGTCTACCTTGAAACAAATAGCTATGACTCTTTTGTCAAACTGCTGGCCGCCTCCCATTGATTCGAATAGTCAACTGAATTACTTACGATGGCTGCGACTCAACCCTACTACAAAGCTCTTCCATAAAACCACTTCCTTTGACTTGACCATCCTTGCGAATGCTTTGATCTATATTACGTATTGGCTTTGCGGGGTTCTCCCATTCGCTGCTATAACTCTCAACTTATTCCCTTTGCTGATATTTTTGGTGAGGCGATTTCCAGTGGGCATGTTGACTCGTTGGGGTCGAGGATTTTTATGGGCGTATCGAATCTCAGATATCGTGCTCGTTTTATCCTTCTTGGGAGGATTTATGGTCTTATTTGCCTCATTTTCTCGACGTGTTCGATTTTCCTTCTTAGATATGGGCTATCCACAACATAGTGATAGCAATAATGATGACGACAGTAATGATGCATCGTCGTTCCTGAATCGCAGATATGGTATTTATTCTGGTCGTGGATTGCTGTTGATGTCTTTAGCTTATCCTGTTCGCATACAGATCTTGTTTGAGCTCATCTCTTGGAATTATGCGATTATTCCGCATGTTCTTGCATTCCTCCTCTTTGTGCGTATAGTGAAAATCATAATCAGTCCATTGATCGCCCGACAAGCTGCCAGTATGTATACCCTTCTCCTCTTGACCATTTTCATTACAATAACTGCAGCATTAATCCTCTCCGAGGCGTTGGTAAGGAGAGAGTTTCTAGCATTGAAGAGGTTCATTTTGACGAGAGATACTTTGGATCGGGCCATGGTGGTGTGCTGCGAACTTTCTTGCAAGCCTCTACAGCATTTACTGACTGTTCAGGAAGTGATGATGGAAGACATGATGGCCATAGTGGCCAAGCAACAGCAACAGGAGCAAGAACATGAGGATCATACACATCAACAGCACAAGAATCTTCATCATCTCCAATATCATCTTCATGCTGACCCAGACGCTGGCGAAGAGGAAATGGGAGGAAGGTTTTCGTTCATGAGCACATCGATAATGAAGAAGATGATGAAGAAGATCGTTGCTCAATATCAGCAATTCCAAGACATTCAACTGGATTTGAAGATCACGTCAGATATCATGATGAAGCATACTCCAACTCTGTCTCTCTCCACACAACCTCCTGTCCCTCAACAACAAGGTCAATTGATGTCGATTGTAATGGAAAAGATGGACATGTGTCTCTTCCCTGAGGTTGTTTATCATGTGACGGAGAGGATTTTCTATCCGTTGGTGGGAAGCCCAGCATCTGATTCGCCTATGATTCATCTGACAGTGTTGATCCATCCAAGTCTGTATTTTATTCGATGCGATGTTGCTGTGGTGAAAACATGGCTCTCCAATGCCTGTAGATCAGCTTTGAGGCGAATCTTCCACACTTCTTCCTCTTCTTCGTCTTCTGCCACCAGGAGCAGCTCTTCTGAGACCACGTCTTTAAGAAATTCCAGTTCCTCTTCTTCATTTCCTTCAACCTCCCATCAGCAGCAGAAGCTGTCGAAATCCTTGGGTGAAGAGATTGCGGTTCTGATTGAACCCATGCCAGGTCAAGAAGAATTGAGGTTCACAGATGTGAGGATGCTTCATCTGCATGTGCTGGAAACCTGTTACTCTTTTCCTCTCAGCGATGAAAATGAGAATGACGAGGAGGAAGATGGCTTGTACAAGAGCAGCAGCCATGTGATGAATGAAGAAGCTTATCGCAGACATCTTCACGCACGATTCTTGAAATCGTTCTTGCCTCCATCCGCCATGAGTGGGGAAGCAGATTGCTATCGATCAGGTAGATGGAAAGGAGGAGAAGGACATGGCTTGTCGGAAAATATGTTGTCATCTTATCGATACTATCAACGAATCGCCGTGCCTTATCGGTTGACACCCTTGAGTCATAAGATGACCCAGCATTTCCAGTCTCATTTGCATCGCTCTATGCGATGGTCAGTCGAGGCACAAGAACTGCCCAATGGGCGGCGAAGTGGATATTGCTGCTATCCTTCCTTGTCCACGATGAAAGACTTTGGATTCTATTACCCTTCTCCCATCCCCCCTCCTTCTCTTCGAGAGGATTACAAGTGGATGTCGATGGTTGTGTTTTCTTGTGATTATCAAGATCGATCATCTCTTGTTCGAGCGATGTCCACCACTTTCTGTTGCACTGCACGATGGGAAAGACAAATCCATTATCTCACTCATGAGATGCCAACTTGGTCAACAGATTTAATGATGACCCCTTCTTCCAGCTTCTTAGTTGATTGTGTTCTGATCGACAGCAATCTTTCTTCTTATCAACCTCCAGGAACAACAGGTTCTAAATCCGTGCCCATCACCAAATCGAGCAGTCACAGCCATCGCAGTGATCGATGGAACACTACGAACGACAAGAATAGCAACAACAAGGTGATCTCTGAGAAAGATATCATATCAACTCGAAATCGTCGCTTCGTTCAAGAGCTTATTGTCTATCTGCGTGGTCATGGCTATGGAGGAATCATTGCTGAACTTCTTCCTGCTCTTCCTGCTTCCTCCAACTGCAACAGTTCAAGTAATGATAGCACTGTTGCTTCTGCCCCATCCATTAAGATGGGGTCAGCGTCCGCATCACCCAAAGCAACGGAGATCATCACAATGATGGCCCAGTCTCGTGCACCTTCTTTCTCTTTCTTCTCTTCCAATGTAGAGTTAACAGATGCAGACGTCACCTTCACGGGCTCAACTTTGCAACGCCCAGCTTTAGATTCTCTTCGAACCATTTGTTTGGAGCGACAATTGCGTCAGTCTTATCTCTGATCGCTATTGTTTATATATTTGTATTTGTATAGTCAGATCACTCTCTTCGCTCTTCTTCGTTCTTCCTCTTCTTCTCTCTGTCTATTACTTTGATCAGAGAAGTTGTTGTTGTTTATACTTATTCTTACGGTTCTTTGTTTAAGTGGTGGACCAATTCGGTCCAATGAATATCACAAGCCATCTGTGGATCTGTGAATTTCGATTCTTTTCCTTCTTCTTTGCTCTTCTCTCCGTCTACTTGGTAGGAATGGGAGAGTGCGTGTGGAAGATGATATATTGTGTTTATCAAGTGATAGTAGACGAGAGTATGTAGTTGTAGTAGGCGTGCTTGCTTGACAATGATAATGCCACTCACAATGGCAATCAATGGCTATCCCCTTTACCTTCGCTGAAGCCTCCGTGTCCTTCGGTTTTTATTTCTGATGTTAGCTATATTGTTTCCTTCCCTCTACTAACACCTTCTTGACTTCTCACTCTAGTAGTAGTACCTTCTGCGAAGGAAGATGAGAAGGAAGTTGGTGGGATTGATTGATTTGTTGATTGCTTTTCCAGCTTTTTATATGTTTTCTTTGCTTTATTAAGTCTTCATTGTACTGTAGTTTGCTTTGTTTAGCTTAGCCAATAATTCTTTATTGGCATGAGATTGACTGTTCCATAGACTGCTGCTGAACAATGATAATGACAATGATAATGACAAGCACTGATTTGTCATGGTTGTTTCCTTTCGCCTTGACTTGACCTTCTTAGAAAGTTCTTCTCTTTGTAAACTAACCTTTCTATTCAAATCCAATGAGCTCAATATTAGACCTAGTCTAGCATGTACTATTGTCATGATGCTTCTTATTCGTCTATCATATGCAGTAGATACTGTAGCTGGATAATAGACTATTATCTCTGCTTGTTTTGACCTCTTCACTTCTCTACACAACATGTCCAACATCTAAAGCAATTCAAAAGAAGAGATAAAGTGTGTTAAGACAGTAATCAAAGTTTACATGATGTAATGAGAGAAGCAGCAATTTTAAATAATCTAAACAACAACGATTCGATTCGATTGATCCATCTGTTAACAGTAGCTCGATGATGTCTTCTTATCCATGTCTAATTCCAACTTACCCAGAGCATATCATTTACACTCACGTAGCCATTCAAACGATTATCAGTTGTTCTTCGATAATGTATTCCAGCAATGAATCCGACTCCTTCGAACTCTTCAGACATAAATTGGCCTTGTACCGTTCCGTCTGTCCCTTTTCCAACAGGCACAGCAAACAAAATGGAGCCAGAGTTACCAGCAAATGTTGGAGCACAATGCCTATAAACACCATCATTCATCACAATTCTCTTGAGTGATAGTTGAGCAGACACTCGCTTCTCCAATCCCAACGGATACCCAACAACAAAGAAAAGGAATCCAGTGTCTTCAGCTTTCTCACAAGATGGAAATAATTGTATAAACTCTGAGATTCGATCCATTTCGAATTTAAGCGGAGAATTATAGTTAAATGCTATCCCATCAAAGTGTGACTCTTCCTCTTTCGGTACAATGATCTTGACTACATCAAGTTTGCTATGTGCATGCTTGACCCAGTTGTTAAAGTTAACTCTTTCATCATTAACAACAAGGGACAAATCAACCAAAGTCGTTTTTTCGCTTGGGGTTATAACATGCTTGTTGGTGAATATGACCATTTCATCAGATTGCTTAATTCTGAAAACAGTTCCAGTTCCAACATAAGTGTTGCAAGTTCCATCAGAAGCTTGCTCTACTTCAAATAACTTAATGACAGCCTCTGACAACTTGAAGCTTTCTCTTAATACACCCTCATCAATCTTGAAATCATTCAAGCGTCCTTTTAAAAAATTCACGAACATATCCTCGGTTGTGACCTGAGAGAATGAACTCAACACCTACTCATCAAGCTCAGCTTCAGTAAACTTCGGGTCGTCTTCGTTGATTGCTTCATGGCGAAATCGCACGTCTGGATCAACAGCAGTCTGAGTATCATTACGATAACAACAATTCCCTTCATCGAAAAACTCATCAGACGATTGCATTGATGTTGACATTTGCTTTCAACAGTAAATCCTCGCGGAACAGTTGAGCAACTCGACTCAATAAAATATGACAGACATCACGGCAAGCAGAGGCCCAGAGGCGGTGGCGATCTCAATAGTCCAAGGCCCCGTTCGCAGAGGGCCGATCGATCTCCTTCTCCCACTGCGGCACTCCGGCACTGCTTCAACTCATTCTTGAAATTAGAAATCACACAAACAAACAGTTTCTTTTTGATTCGGGATTCGGGATTCGGGGGATCCGGGGATCTTGGATCTCACCACCCAGAACGTTGTGGTTGGGAAGAAAGCTGAGGTCGGGTTCAATATGTCATTCACGGAGAGTACACGGAAGAAAGTTGATTGAAATTTGCTCAACTTATCCTGTTATTGATTGCCATGAGATACCGAACATCTAATCAATGGGGCGTGGGTTTACACATGTTTGCTATTAAATGTCGTCATTCAATCAGTGACTGGGTTTTCTAATGTCGAGTCAAGGAAGAGTAAAAAAAGTGGGGAAAAAGTGGGAGATAACTGTTCGTTCTCTCATTATCATTTTCAACAACTGCTAGCACTACATGCAACAACAAGTAAAATACTAATAGAAGCTGTCGAAGGGGTTAAGAGGTGGTGGGCCTCCAGTAACAGGAGTCTGCTTCATTGGGTTGGGGTTTGGATCACCAGCGCCCGTCGATTGGCCAGGAACAACCATAGTCGGGAAAGCACTGTTCGTAGGAGCAGACACCGGGTAAGCAAAGGGAGGTACGGTCGGAGCAAAGGGGACAGAGTTCATTCCTGGGAACTGGGTGGTCGTATTAGGTGGATAATAGCCTCCTGTCGCAACTGTTGGGGCAAATGAGACTGGATTAGCATGGCTTGGAGCGAAGGGGTCAGTGGGCACGAAAGTGCTGGCTGTGCTCAAAGATGTGGAAGCAAAATTCGAAGACGCACCGGGAAAGTCCCACTTCCCCACATCCGATTTCAAGCTACCATTCGCAACTGATGAAGAAGGCACGAACCCAAAGGCAGCATCAAGATTAGCATTCTTCTGGGAGAAAGAATCTGCTGCAGTGGTGGAGGCAACGGCTGCTACGGTTGATGTGGGAATGCTAATGGCAAAGGGGTCGCTTGGCGCGAAAGGAACAGTCGTAGTGATTGAGGTAGTGGTAGCACCCGCAGGAGCTGGGGGAAAGTCCCAAGCAGAGGCATTACCCGATGACCCAGCAGCAGGCATAGGGGCCAAAATATGATCAGCAAACGGATCGCTGGGTGGCTTGGCTGATGGAGAAACCAGTACGCCAGTTGAAGCCCTTCGAATCTTAGGATTATTTCGAGCTCCAATATTCGAAGCAGGCGGGGGAGCCAAAACAGGACCACCACCACCTCCTCCTCCACCCCCTGTCGCACGCTTACTGCCTAGTGCGACGTCAGACGAAGCCAGGCTAGTAGTGGGTGCAGCAGTTTTAGCGGAGGGCTGCACTACCACGGGAACATCAAAGTCACCCAATGAAGCACTGCTGTCCGAAGCAATAATCTTGTTTGGTTCGGTCCAGTCCCACGAAGTTGGCGCAGGTTTAGGTTCTTGAAAAGAAACCGTGGGACCAGAGCCTCTTGTGCTGTTTTGCCGACTTTCACTTTCTAACTCCCCCTTCACGGAACCTCCACTTAATAGATCATCTTCATCGAAGAGAAGATTAGCAGCACCTTTGCCAGTCGTTGAGGAAACCGCTGAAGATAGAGCCATGGGCTGCAGAAGCGCGGAAGAAAAGGCCAACTCCAGGTCGGAGCTAGCAACACTACCTTCTTCCATTATAGTCGATTGGGGTAGCGCGATGAGCAGATCATCGTCGAAGCCATCCAATAATGACCCTGAGTTGCTACTTTTATTGTTTCCCTTTGAAGGTGGAGCAGCAGCATTGTTATCGCTCGGCACTCGTTCACTTTCTCCTCCTTGAGAATGCTGAGACACGGCAAAGTTGGTATTACTCTGACTACTCTGTGTGCGACGCAAGGAGGACGTAAACGCCTTGAGAATGGTGCTGCCTCTTCGACTAATACCTTCGCCACCCCCTCCAATTCCAGTAGCGGAAGAGACTTTTGTACTGCTGCTTACTCCAGCAATACCTGCTCCATCCGTAGCAACAGAACCAGTAGCTGAGGATGCTTGAGAGGCAAAAGGAGCCACAAGCGAAGAAGTAGGAGTGGAAGCACCAGTATTAACTGTGGGCCAGGGCAAGAAATCTTTCTCGCTGAATGAACGAGCCTCCACCTCTTCAGAGGATAGAACTGAGCTTATCAAGACTTTCATACCGTCCACCTTGTAGATGCTTCTCCTTCCCCAATCATCTCCCACATATCCCAATACACGATGATCAGAAGCCACCGCAGCATTGTTCACAGCAGTAAGGTGTGCCAATAGATTAGCTACCTTATCCACGTCGCCTTTTGCTTTGGGATCATTCCCATCTTCCATTGTGGACAGCAGCAATATAGAAGTTGATTTAGCGTCCAACGAAGTGGTGTTTTGATGATACTTTTGCAACAAGGGAAGGAAGCGTTGAACTCGAGCCAATGCATTCACTCGACTGGTCAGATGCAGATTGTACAAATAGGAAACAGTCAAATCGACCATGCTTCCCATCACCCCAACTCCTTGCCCAGTCTTTTGCAATGAGAGTAATTGCGGTACCTAGACAGGAGATTTAGTAGTATTGCTTATTACTGACCAGTTAGAGTAAGAGACAAGACTTTTCTTTCTTACCAACAATAACATGTAATCCACAGCAACCTCTTGAAGTGCCTCGAGTAGCTCTCGTTTCTTTTCTGACTTTAAACGATTGCCCCCATCTGCAATTCCCAAAACATCTCCTAAGTGATGCCCTAGAGACTCACAAGCAGAAATACGCTCAGAAGGATCAGGGCTCAGTTCACAAAGAGCCAAACCGAAATCCCATATTTTCGGCAGGATATCGCTAATCAACTGAGGTGAAGTTGTATAGCGTAAGACCAGAGAGGCCAAACTATAGAGACAATCCAAATAGATAGGAACATAAGCTATCTCCACTTCTATTCCTTTACCATCACCATTCACTCTGGGCCTCCAGACAGACTCATGAATTCGCCGAAAGAAAGTGAGTAGCAGCTCTGGGAGAAGAAGAGTAACCTCTCCAACAATGATCTCTGTACTTTGTCCCACGGCCATCAGATGGTCACAGTCTATCGCTAACAACGAAAGGAAATTTTGCCATAAGGGCAAATGTTCTTTTGCAAAGTATCGTCTATCAGGAGCGACCCAGATCATTGCTCTAAGAAGAGTAATAAGATTGCTGGGGGAAGGGATGGTCTTCAACGTCTTTCCTTCTTCGATTGACCAAAAGGATCGTTGTTCCAGATCAGGATCAGATTGACTGTTACGACTATTGGCAACTTTAATGACAGGATGCAATGCAGAAGCGAGGGCTTTAGGCAGAGTATAATGATGATGAAAACGCATTAAAGCTTTCCACAGGTTGAGCAGCTGTATGCCATCGTGCTCGAGGGAATACATGGAATAGATGCGATGGCGATGGCGATTGGAGTCATAAGATGGTCTAGTACAGTAGCACACAAACAAATTAGCCAAGTGGTTGCGATAACGATGAAAGTTCGTCTATCTCACCTTCTCCATAAGAACCGACCAACTTTCTCACAAGTTCGACAAAACACAGGGAAATATAAACTTTCAATGCGGAGTGATTTAGTCTTTTCGATGAGTGCTAAAATCACACGAGCAACAACATGTACACAAAGTATATCTTCATTACCACCATTACCACTTCCACTTCGATCTTCCAGCTTAGCAAGCACTGTCCAGTCCTCTTCATCAACCATGTAAATGGAGATAATTTCTGATAGCACCTTTAAACTATAGACCATGCAATACAGCACGTCATGATCTACCCAGCACAACACAACAACAATACGCTGAAATAACTAAACATACCTTGCAGAAGGAATAAGTCGGACAATGGAAGAGAACATAGTCCATCCCGCCTCAGCCAACTCCGCAACTTCATTTGTCGAAGGAGATGCCTTTACTACTGTCTGAATTGCATTCCATACAGTGCGACTAGCACGCAGCAGATAGACCATAGCAAGGCTATCCATTACATTTGGACTTTCTCCCCCAGCGTTGTTACCACTTCCATTCGATGTTGCGATATTATTACGAAGTGACATAGCATGTAAATAATTAGAAAATAGATCTTTTAATAATCTCGCCATAGTGATCAAACTGTCCTTATCATGAGCTTGTCTAGCTGTGAGATAGAGAAGCATTCCACCATGACGTTGTAAAGTCATATTAGGAATGACTGAAAGAGAGATAAAAGAAGACAATAGATTGAAAGGTAATCCTTTCTTTAACCTTCTCAATGCAGAACATCCTTGAATTAATAGAATTAATCGACTTTCTTGATCTTTAGGATTATTTGTAGGAACTATTAAAGAGAAGGAAGGTAAAGCTTGAAGGAGAACTTGATAGATATTCTCTTTGTCTTGAGAGGAAAATAAAGTGTTATTCTTCTCATTCTTAATATTCATTAATAATGCCATAGAACGAAGAAGGAAAGCTTTATTGATCCCTTGTGAACGTTGCATTTCAATAGTTATAACCTCTAAAAGCTTCTTAGCAATCTCTCTTCTTTCTTCAATAGTAATAGAAGGAGGAGTTGAAGTTGAAATAGAAGAAGAAGAAGAAGTTTTCACACCATTAAACTGAAGATACGGCTTTCCTGAGGAAGAAGAAGAAGAAGAAGAAGAAGAAGAAGAAGAAGAAGAAGACTGAAGAAGATACGATGAAGACTGAAGTCCTTCCAGAAGGAAGTGGAAGAGACAGCGGAAGACCTTGCGCTCTATATGGCCATCATTCTCTGCAATAGAAGACAAGAGATTCAATGAGGTCATCAAGATATGGAAATCAATTCTATCATTCTTTCTGATCAGGACAGATTGATAAAGAAGAAAGGTACGAAGTTGACTAATCTCTTTTTTATTCCATCCTTGAGAAGATTTCTTTTGTTGC
This sequence comes from Ochromonas danica, assembly GCA_015146655.1. Classification (NCBI taxonomy): domain Eukaryota; class Chrysophyceae; order Chromulinales; family Chromulinaceae; genus Ochromonas; species Ochromonas danica. The sequence continues at coordinate 186,980 of VKHL01000005.1, forward strand.
TTGTTAATAAGCAATTGACAGATACCATCAATGGTCGAAGGAGTAATGGATGTTGATTTGAGCACGTAATGATCAGCCATCATCTCTCGATCTTCCTCATCAAAAGCTACTGCCCCTTCCCACACCCTTGATAAGCCAATATTATTAAAGAATTACACAATTGTTCCACGAATCATTCCATGGAATTGTGGTGGTGTGTGATGAGCATGGATGATGAATCGAGACACATCAAGAAGGTCGATTTCAATGATGATAGCTCTGATTCTATTCTGTTTGATTGCATTTCCTTTCATAGAAGGATTGAGATTTTCCACTTCTTCTTCAAGTAAAGTCTTTTCTAAGACAGTGGATAGTAATGCATGGAAGCTCTCTGGCAAGGGAGTGCTTTTGCCCCAATATGCGGTTAGATTGCATAATCATTTCTTTCCTTCACTCTGATTCTTCTTACTCTTCTTATTTTCTATATCATCTTACTATAGAGAAGAAATTCTGGTGGTACGGATGGTGGCATGATTCCCAATGCCCCCAGTGACAAGATGCAGTCATGGGGTAAGAAAATAATATAATAATTACACGGTTTAATCAATTCAAGTATCCTTATCTTCTATCTGGTCTTGTATGTTGTGATTGATGAACAGAGATTGGTCCACCCCCTGATCTCCCTTCTCTCTTGTTATCCAATCGCATCATCTACTTGGGCATGCCCATCGTGCCTTCTGTCACGGAACTCATCATCGCCCAGCTTCTCTACCTCAATTATCAAAATGATGAAATGATTACCATGTATATTAACTCTCCAGGCACCAACTCTCCTGATGGTCGAGCCTTTTCCTTTGATACGGAAGCCTTTGCCATTGCCGACACCATGCTCTTCATTCGTCCGCCAATTCGCACCATCTGTGTGGGCCAAGCACATGGAACAGCTGCTATGTTACTTTCTTTGGGGCAAAAGGGCAATCGTTTGGCTTTGCCAAATGCTTCGATCATGTTAAATCAACCTCGTTCTCGTGCTCGTGGTCAAGCCACTGATGTTGCGATTAAAGCACGAGAAATTGGCAACAATCGCCGCACAACCAACGAATTCCTTGCGAGAGCATGTGGTAAAGATCTTGCTGTGGTGGAGAAGGATAGTGCTCGTGCGAACTATCTCGCGCCAGAGGAGGCCGTGGCCTATGGCCTGGTAGACCAAGTCCTTTACCCTGAACAGTTGCGCGCTCAGGTAGACCTTGTGTTGTTTTATTCCTATTGATTCCACTCATTCATTGTGTTGTCTTGCCTCTATAGTCTCCCAAGTTCTTGGATTTTATTTAATTCTCTTATAGTAGCGAAGGGAGGATGAATGAATACTGCCTGACTGTGGAAAGAAGAAGGTGGATCGATGAAGAAAAGTAGCTCTTCAATGAATAGATGGCAATGATTATGATGAAATAGTCTTGTAAGGATGGTATAGAAGGTGCAGTTAAAGCATGGTAAATGAATAAAATGCTTGATCTAACGCTCTTCATTGAGATCTCCTCAGCCTTCGAGTATGTAGAGCAATGGAGAGAAGCTTAGGTATGAGATCTAGGAATAGGAACCTCTACCAGGTCGTTGTTTAAGAATCAAGTTCCAAGACAGAAGAAAACAGCGTTGTTTAAGAATCACACAATAATGTCAAATCAAATCCAACAACACGTTCGATGCCACACACACAACCACATACACAATCACCACAGAAGAGAGACAGTTTGAACAAGTACAATATAGCAGAGTCCATGTAGATGACTTAGTAAGGATGGGCCAGAGGAGGAGTGCGATGAGGTCTCTTGGGCATCTTGAAGCCTGCCTTGAGTACATATCCCCCACTACCACTACCACTTGTTCCTGGCGGTGCTCCTGTCAATGAAGCTGACATCATGGATGAGCTGTGCAGACTATCAAACAATGAACCATGAAGACTGCCTAATCCAGCAGAGACTGGGGTAGTTCGAGGTCGAGACAGAGAGGATGGGAGAGATTGGAATTGTCCTGGAGATGGCATACTTGCTGGCTCATCTTCTAAGAAGAGTCCACCTGCCATAACTCCTCCTCCTCCACCTACCCCTACCCCGTGAGAAGCAGTAGATCTACCACTACTAGCAGATTGAGGAGGTCCTGAGTAATGATCCAATTTCACCTAGAAGAACAACACAAACAACAGCATACAGGTAACAGGGGTAGTGACAGTGTGATAAGTGACGAGGTAGTGGTGAGGTAGTGACAAGGTAGTGGTAACATTACCTTCTCTAATAATGGTCGATCACATGCAATACAAGTAGGAATTTTAATTCTTCCTAATCGACTATTTCCAGCTACTAAAACTTGATTATGTTTTGTTAGAAACATATCTAATGCTTTCTTTGTCATAGCTAAAAATAGATTTCTAGCATCCATTCTTAATATACCTCCTATATTACCACTATTACCACTATTACCATGACCATTAAATGTAGATGATGATTGTGGTAGTTGTGGTAGTTGTGGTAGTTGTTGTTGATTGACTATCATCATTAATAATAAATCTAAAAAATGATCAACTAATTGTTGACGACGTGTTAATACAAAATTTTCATCATATATCACATCATTTACAATTGCCACTGATCCATGTATATTCTCTAATTGACCTTCTACCATCTCATAGTCTGCTGTATTGGCCATATACTCTGCTAAGTTAAAGGTCACCTCCACTAAGGATTTACACATCACAGGAGGGACTGTATCAAGTCGTTTACGTTTTAGTGTAATTTCTTCATAGTTAATACATAGATCAGCTAAGAATTGTGCTTCATTACTGTGTAGTTGATTATCCATTGTACCACCACCACCACTACCAGCAATAGATGATGATGAGTCATGATGATCTAGTAATTGTCCATATTCTTGTGCTAATACCTCTGCACGACTATTACCACTGTTACTATTATTACTATTAGTGTTAGTGGTAATGACAGTACTACTATTTCGAGCAATCATGTTGTCATTAGATACACTAGGTACACTGACTACCATACTACTCCTCCCTCCTCCTCCTCCACCACCACCACCTCCAGCTACTTGAAAGGTAATAGCAGTAGGTTGGGGTATACTAGATAGTTCATTGGTAGTAGTGATAGTCGAAGAAGGAAGACCAGGTGAAGCTGTGGTAGAGAGTGGGTAGTGGCCACTGTCACCTCTCACAGGGGAAGGCGATCGATCAGATAAGAGAGAAGCAGAGGAGGTATTACGACCCGAAGCTGTTGACACTGTGGATGACTGCTTCTTCATGTTAGCTGCAGTGGTAGTAGTAGCAGGAGGAGGAGGAGTCTCCACTACACCTCCTCCTCCTCCTCCTGAGGTATTGGAGTGGACAGAAGAATTAGAAGATTGCTTACGAAGAATACCAACACCTGTCCCTCCTCCTGCTCCTACTCCAAGCACTGCCTTGGCAGCAGCATTGGCAGCAGCTCGCACATTGTTGATAGACCTCCTAGTACCTCCTCCTAGCATAGGAGCTGCACTGTCCACCTCCTCCTGCTCCTCCCCCTCTCCTGCTGCATCAGAGAAGCTTGCTAAAGTATTATTAAACTGAGTAGAAGGTCTACGATGACGTTTACCAATTATCCCTGCCCCTCCTCCTCCTCCTCCTCCACCACCACCACCACCTCCTCCTCCACCACTACCAGTAGAAGCATTATCAGAAACTCCTTCTAGTAGATTACTAGAAGAAGAGCCAGTGACTACCGCACCTTGAATGCTGGGCCTCTTGAAGGAGATGCTCTTCTTGAGAGGTCCGAAGGATGACTTGATGGTACCTCGCTTGTTACCCGAGCCATAGTACGACCCTCCTCCTCCTCCTCCTGCTCCACCACCTAGACTGACATCCATCTCATTGGGACTGTTCGTCATCCTCATAGAAGCATTTCTAGCCAATCCTCCTCCACCACCACCTCCTCCTCCTCCACCACCACCTCCTCCTATCACATCCCCTGCCATTGAGATCGCTTCAAGATTCTGTGAGACTTGTAACATCGCTTGATGAGTCTCACTTTGTTTAGCTAACAACGTCTCCATTAAGGTATCTCTTATCTGATTCATTCTCTCACTAATAGAACTTTCATGATGTTCTAAATTCTCTTCTAATTCTTCTATACGACGTACTACTTCATCATTAGCATCAATACAACCAGCTAAAGCTTCTTTTAATGAAGCAATTTCTTCATCATGTTGTTGAAAACTTTCTCTTAATACTTTAAATTGTTCTTTAAAAGGTAAAAATGATTCAATTTGTTCTTCTAATAGCACTAGTTTAGTCTTGGTTTGTTCTAGATTATGTGCATTTAATTCATGATATTGAAATAATTCATCTATTTTATGTCCTTGTTCTGCTAGTAACGTTGGTAAGCTATGATGACATTGCTCCTGTAATACATTAACTTTTAAGTGAATTCCTTTAATCTCCGCCATGACAACAGTTTGGACAAACTGGTTTATATCGTGCAGGTCAAAAGACAGTTTATTCAGACGATCTTCATGTTTGGATAAACGACTAGGGAAGTCCATAGCATTAAACTCTTCTACATATTTTACCATTTCTTTCATATGTTTTTGTTCATCTATTAAGATATGATCTAATCGTTGTAAGGTAGTTTGAATTGTTGAAATTTCTTCTTTTATCTGATATTGATATTGACTTATAGTATTTTCTATTTCATGTAGATTCACTTGTTGTTGTTGATCTATTTCTTGTAAATGATGTATATCTTTTTTCATTTCTAATAATTCTTTTTCAGTTTTTATTTCATTGGATGCGATACTTTGTTCAAAAACAGCTTTTTGGTCAAGAAGCTGTTTTTCAAGGTCTTTCACTTGTCCTTTACTTTCTGCATGAGCAATATGTAAAGATTGAATTTCTTTTGAAAATTCATTTTTCATTTTCTTTATTAATTCATCTTTTTGATTTAATTCATTTCTTAATAATTGAATATCTTGTAATATCATTTCTTTATCATCAATAGATCTTTGTTTCATTTGTAAGATATCTTGAATTACATCTTGTACTTGACTTCTCATAGCTCGATAGGAATCATCTTGTTTACTTGATCCATGTTTTAATTCATCTACTAAACTAAGCATTTCTTGAGAGATTAAATCTTTCACATTTGATGATAACTGAATTTTCACTTCTTCAACTTGATTTTGCATTTTCAGTTCAGATTGACGAAGTGAAAGTATCAATTGTTGTAAATCCCCTTGTGTGGGGCGAATCTGCAGTAACTTAAGAAGACGATCCACTTCCAAGCCACAAGCTGACACTTTGCTATCAAGTTGAATATGAAGACCTGCCAAAGCAGCTTCCATCTCACTGCGAACTTTTATTAGGACTTTCTCTTCAGACAGTCCTACACTTCCTCCTCCTCCTCCTCCTCCTCCTCCGCTACCTGTAGTCCCACCACTACTCTTACCCTCACCAACACCTCCACTTCCCCCACTACCACCAGATGGTACAGACCAGGTCGAGGATGATCGCCATTTCTCCAGTTGCTCTAGACGTTGTTCCAGTGCGGTGGCCCAGATAGGAGGCTTGTCTTGTCTCTGAGACTCATTCATCTGGTGCTCAAGATCACGCACGATATTGACTAAAGCCGCGGTATCCACTCGCACAAGACTACCACCATGTGCTCCACCACCGCCTCCTCCTCCTGCTGCCGCCCCAAGCAGACTGCTACCTGTGGATAAACTAATCTCATTCTCACTCATATTTTAATTTTGCGCACAGTCAAATGAAAACCAGTCTGGATGACTGTTATTAGACTAGACTGGTGTGTTGGATGCACAGCCGTTAAGTAGGAGGAAAGCGAAACCGCCCGATCTGAGTGACAAAGAAAGTCGACTTTTAATAACAGTAAAGCTCCTTTATTATAACAACATGCGAGTTTGTTTGGGGAGTTGTCTGTAGTGCATTGCAGACAGATAGACGAACACTAATTTTATTGGGGGATCAGAAGATTACAGTCACAAACTATATGACACAGCATAGCATAGCATAGTATAAACAAGATAACCGAGAAGACCTTTCAAATCAACTTATACTAATATTCCATTTCCGCATCAATTTTTCCTATTCGCGATTGAGAGAATTGATATCGAGCATAATAGTCAATCGAATCGCTTTTCCTGATGACATGTTTCCAATTTGAATACTGTTCCATATCTTTGAGATGTTCAAATTGAACTAAATTAGCATAGAGTCGTCTAATTCGAGGTAGTTTGCCTTTCTCTAGAGCACGCATTACTTTCTGAACTGAGGCAGAGGTAGCAGAAATATCAAGATAAGCTAGTCGAGGACAGTTTTCTCCTATAATAGTCAGTGCTTTTGATTTCACTCCCCCTTCATCAAATACATACAAAGAAGGCATCATCAAAGTCTCTAAGTCATGACAACCAGTGATCAACTTGATGAAGGCTTTCTCTGACAAGGTATGATAGATAATAAGAGTCAGCTTCTTTAAACGAGGACAATAATCTGATAAACTACGCTTATTGCTCTTAGGATAGCATTGGGGGACATAGCATATGGTGAGGGACTCAAGATTAGGGGTATAGATCAACATGTCGAAGCTAATACAGTCAAGAATCTCCAACGCCAACAACTCTTTTCCTCTCACCTCTATAAAGGTAGCCAAACCTTCTAATTTCTCTGTTCTGTCAGTATTCAAAGACACAAGGGAAGTGATTTTCCATGGAAATTCCATGGAAGTAAAAGCAGGCAATGGCTGGCTATAGTTGGAATAGATCATTAAAGTACAAGACTTTCTGCCACCACCATGGTCATCTATTGCTGGATGGCTAGTATCATTCACATAGAGATGGAAATCAGGACATTCTATACTCTGTAGTTGACTGCAACAAGCAATTAGTTCACGAATAACTCTATAGTCAAAGCGACCCAACACCATCACCACCTGCTGATCTTCCATCATCTCCACCTCCTCCTCATAAAGTTCAGGGAGAACTATTGACTTGAGTTGTGAACAGCGACCATTAGCGCGAGACCATCTGAGAGCATTCAAAACCGCATAGACTATTCTCCCACCGGTGATAGTAGAGTTGTTATAGATAAACTGATTTTCGCTGAGAAACAGTCTCAAATGCTGTAGGTGGGGCAGTTCATAGACAATTGCTCCAATAGTTGGTAGTGACAAATGGTCACAACATAGACCAAGATAGCGTAGACCAACTAACTGTGATAGAACTATTGGTATCAGCTGGCTATCATAAATAGAAGGAACAGTGAATGCTTCCAATGTACCACAAGGACCATCCTCTTGTGAAAAGATTCTACACAGAAGACTAAGAGATTCCACGGAAAGATAGCTATTCCATGGAATGAGTAATCTTTTCAATGATGGAATAATCTCAGCAGCAGCGTTAGCCATACCAAAGACTTCTTCATCCTGTAAACAACTTTCACAATTGATAGTGTGAAGATTAGGAAAGCATTGTAAGAAAGATTGCATCGTACGAAAAGGAATAATTCCTTCAATTGATCCATCAATTCTTAAGAATTCTATAGAAGGCAATTGAGGATATGTTTCCATTAAACTAATGGCACGAGCTAGGATAGGGATACTTCCTAAATGAAGTGATAAAATCTTAATATTAAGTTGACGACTTATCATCCAATAGAAAAGAGAAGTGATTCTCTCATCTAGACGAGTTATTAATGTGAAAGAACGACTTTGAGAAGGTAAAGGATGACTTTGAGTGAGTAGAGTAAGCCAATCATTTCGTTCCTCTGCTTGACAATAGGCAATATCTAAAGAGGAGAAGTCACCCATCCACTCTAACCAATCATCAAGAATGATTAAAGAAATATCAGAAGGAAAATGAGTCAGCATTGTAAATAGGATAAGCTTGCTTCACAATAATTATAATAATATTAATGCTATTATTATTATAGAACAGTAATTATTATAATATTGCTTTGCTCACAATGTCAATGGGGTTTGGATGTTTGGATGAAAGTATCATGGTCTGATATTATTACAATGCATGGGGTTGAATAACTCCTACGCATGGTAATACTAAGTACTGTTTGTGGTGTGAAAGAGAAATAAAAAGAAATAAAATTAAAGACTATGTCAACCTATTGGAAGAGAGTACGATATGATGAGAATAGTAAATCAAGTCCGCCCTGGATATTAAAAGAGAAACCAGGTTGTGGTCTAGCAGCCTATGCAACACGTGATTTCCAACCTGGTGAGCTTATTTGTGTCGAATTCCCTGTAGTGTGGATTCATGGTCATCATCCATTTACTCCTGAGCAAGTCAAAGAAATAGAAGAAAAAGTCGCAGCTCTCTCAGAAGAAGATCGTCATGCCTTCTATGATATGGCTAACGTCTTTTCATTAGATGAATATCCATCTGCTGTTGGTATTTTCATGACAAATTGCTTTGATATGACAGACTCTATCTATGGTACGTGTTGTGCTATGTATCTTGCTCTAGCAAGATTAAATCATAGTTGTATCCCAAATGCTCAACAAACTCATCTCCCTGAAACTACCGAGGAGGTGCTCTATGCTGCACGCTATATAGCCAGTGGTGAGGAGATTAACGACTGCTATATTGACTTACGACAACGAAGAGAAGCACGACAAGCAAGTTTATTAGAGTATTATCGCTTCCATTGTCAATGTGCTGGGTGTACCTTCACTCATCTACCTCCAACTACTACCTCAGGTAGGAAGGATAGAGAAGGAGGAGGAGAGGAGATTGCAGTGATAGAAGCGCAGCGTGAGCGAGATGATGAATTACGACAGTCTGCTTCCGATCTCATTGATGAGCTAACTGACATCATCAGTCAAGATGACCTTCCTAAGGCATTGGCTAAAGCCCAGGCCATGGCCAAGACACTTGCAAAGGCTGACTGTCTCTTTTGGAGTATACGTTACCTGCCTGAGCTCTACCTCTCCATCTATGAGATTGCTCTCACATTGGATCAAGGAGGATTAGCAAAGAAGTATCTTGAGAAGGCATATCGATTAAATGTCTTGTTACAAGGAGTGAGAAGTGTGGATAGTCTACGATCGGCTAGTTTATTAGAAAGATTAGCTGATCGAAGTAATGTTAGAAATAGTAGTGGTAGTAGTAGTATTAGTAGCAGCAGCAATGGCAAGAGTGTTGGTGGAGGAGCAAGAAGTAGTAGTAGCAGTTGTGGTGGTAGTAAGAACTAACAACTCCTATTCTACCATGAACTGTATGGTATGTAGCCTGCTGTAATGTGGCTGTAGCACACCCCGAGTCCCGTGCTGACAGGTTCGGACTTCTACCTTGTAGCGTGTTCCCGATTTTTTGGAACCCGGCTGAAACACTCTCACCGGTGGCAGTCAGAGAGATAGATAGAGAGAGCGCGTGGTATTTTTGCAGTTGTCTCGGGCAACCTTTGCCTTTATGCAGAAAGAAATACAAGCAATAGAATATGATAATAAATTAGTAATAGGATCTTAAATTAAGCTTCATGGCGATAACGAGTGCAAAATGAGTCATGAATCAGGTCGCTACATTGCAATGACTTTGTAGTCGCACTAATTGAACATGCGGCAAGACATTGCACTCATTTGAATATTTCTTACATACTACTGTGTATCAAAGCATAGTCTCTTTCTTATGAAAGAATAAAGAAGACAAACTTTCTTTCAATTCTCTCTCTTTTTATTATCCTTGATTCATTGCCGACAAACAACAATTTTAACTATCATCTACAATTAACAATAATAGGTGGAGGGCTGGCCTACACCTTGTCTTACACAAAAGACGGAGAGGAGAAGAAGAAGATGTCACCAACAAGTCAGAAGGGGGGCGGAACAGCTCTCACAGGATTGCGAAATAAACCAAAGCAACACATATAAAACACAACTTGAGACGATGATGATGATCAAGCAAATTATGAGGAAAATCATCATGGCACTAATCTACTCTTATAGATCTCTTTCGAGTCTCATAAGAACAAGATGATGACCACCAAAAGAAACAACAACACACCCATTCTAATATTCTTAATTCTTCTAGCGAATAAAGACAGCGAGTACGATGTGGTCATGGTGGAACACACATAATGATCTTTTGTAAAACTTTCTCTGTATTGGCCAATGATAGTGGAAGGAGTTGTAATAACAAAGCCATACAATACATCAACTCAACCAAAAGAAACATGAGAAGGTAAGTATGACGAAAGAGAGAGAAAGACCAACATTGACAACAGTATATAGGAAAAGGAATGTGGTAGCTTTTGAGTTAATATTTTGAAAAACGACTCCAGGAAACAAAGTTCACGTTTAGTTTTTGAAAGAAGTCAAGCCCTCTCGTAGAAGCTGGCTTCAAATATAATGTATTATCATGTAGTAGAAGATGGGGGGTGAGCTTGGAGGGAAGAGAGGATATCAAAAAGAAAGCAAGAATGAATTCAAACAAAACTCTCATACAACATTCATCACTTATAAGAGATATGGGAGGTAGAAAGCGTGTGTGTTCGGATGAAATTTATATTTTTTTGGTTTTTTCTGGTTCTCACATTCTTAGACTCGGAAAGATGGAGGAACAGGAGGATAGAGGATTGTTGTGTAATCATCACCACCATAACTAGGTGGAGATATATTATGGTTCATAGGGACATCGAAATAATAAGGCATTCCAGCAACATCCCTGGGGGAAGGAATGGAATACATGGGATGACGAGAATAGACAGCTGTTGGAGCAGATTGGACCATATGATATGCGGGGGCAGGAAGCGTCCAAGGAGCAGCAGTGGAGATCATGGAAGGAATTGAGGCAGCAGGAAGAAGCGTCTGCTTGGCAAACTGCATGCTGCCATCCATAAGAGATGGACCTCTTTGTGGTTGCTGGTGCACCATTTCTCGCATGGTAGTATATCCTTCACTACCACCACTAAGAGAGGATGGAGAAGGAGAAGAAGGAAGAAGTTGACGGCGAAGTTCTTCCGTGCTATGACTCACTTCACACTTATACTCCACATTATCGACAATGGCATTATCCATATGGGAGACAGCCGTGTAAGCAGCATTGACACCTGCTAGATCACATGTATATTGTACGAAGGCATAACCTTTCTGCAAGCCAGTCGACGGGTCGACTTTGGACTGCTTCACGACCACATCTTCTACCACACCGAAATTCTCAAAGAGAGGCCGCAAAGTCATCTCATTGGCTACCAATTGCTTGTTATAGACCAAAAAGACGACAAAGACGGATGGACCTCGATTACCGCCACTGTTCTGGCTCATCATCTCATTTCCACCAGACATCTTCGTGAACTTGTTCGAAGCCCAACGAACTCTATCAAACACAACACCAACGGATCATAAACAGTTAGTAAAGAAAGTCGACCGTTAGGATGTGGGAATGCACGTAGGATGGCCAACCTGAGGATACGACCAAGAAACATAGCGCCATTCATTGCTTGCATGGCACGGATAGCTTCCGCGGCAGAGGAATACTCCACGAAGCCATAGAGAAGATGCTTCTTATTCTCACTACTACGCTTAATACGAACGTTCGTCACACGTCCGAAGACACTGAAGGCAGACAAAATGTCCTTCTCAGCACAAAAAAGGGACAAATCGCCCAAGAACAAGCAGAAAGAACCATTCTGAGTCGCCATATTGAATTGACTCTTTACTAGGGACGAAGGCAAGGAAGAAAAGTTCCGACCTGGAGTTAGAATATGCAGGGAGAAGAGAAAAGCCTTCTGACATTGAAGGGGCAAGAGCTTCTCTACATCCTGAGCACACCTCGAACTTTTCTCACCAATGCGCCTCCACCTCCCGAACACTTCTGCAACACTAGCACGAAGCCTTCTGCTTCCGACTTTTAACTTCAATTTTTACAGGTTTGGCCACCGTCCTGCTGCTCCTCTCTCAGATTGTTCCCGCGGAATTGTGGGTGGTGGTAACAATAATTGCCGATGGTGGGACGCGGTGGTGTCCGGTGACGGCTGAGAAGTTTCAACTTTTGTTTCACCGAAATACGATATTTTGGAATCGAGAGGTTCGGGGTTCGATGCCTGCTACACTGGTTGCTTTCGCCTACTTGAACGAAACAAGGCATCATTCAAGGGGAAAGCGAAAACCAGAATAAATCAATCAGACAATAATTAAATCTATAATCAATAGATTATTATCTAATGAGTGCCAGTGGTTTGACGGAGTCTTGGTTGCTCGAAGTGAGTGACTCTCTTCGACTGCCTCCTCTCAGTCCCTCTGTTGTCAATGCCCTGCTGCCCATCATCGAATTACAATTACGGAGAATTATCCAACAAGGAAATAAGTTTCAAAGACGATCAAAGTCATCCACTTTGAAAGGTAGGCTTCTCTATTCTTCTCTTTCCATCTGTTATTCTCATTACTCTTGTTGTTGATGGATGACATGGTATGATATGACATGATATGATATGATATGATGTCATGGGTAGTGGAGGATATTAACCTTGTCCTAGTAAGCAATCGTCTAGAACCTATCTATGGTCTACATCTGCAAGAAGCTCTTGTTGATCCTTTGGGTAATAAAATCACTTCTTCCTTATTAGAAGAAAAACCCAAAACTACCTCTTCGAAGTCTTCTTCTTCTTCCCAGATGATATCCTTGGGTAAGCCCTCCTCCTCCTCCTCCTCCTCTCTTCCCCTTTTCTTATAGTCAGTGTTACTTTGCTTTAGTGGAGTTTGCTGATCGAAGTATTCCACCTTGTCCTCTCAAACCACAGATGAACTTACATTGGTTAGCAGTACAAGGAGTACAACCTACTATCCCTGAGAACCCTAATATAGTCAGTAATGATCAGATTGAGAAGCTACCTTTGACTATTCCTAAGGATTTACAACTTCTTTATGCTCGTATTACTGGTATCTTATTAAGTGGAGATGATTTGAAAGCTGTACAAAGTGTATGTAGAGTCTTAGAAAAAGATGAAGGATTACAAGATTTATTACCTTATTTCTCTCGATTCTTTTATGCACAAATTAAACAACATATGAAGAAGTTAACGACGACACGTGTTATGATACGTGCTATACAAGCATTACACAGTAATAGTCATATTAACTTGGAGACTCATTTACAACAGTTATTACCTGCTATCTTTACTTGTATTGTAGCAAGTAAGTTATCTATATCAGCTGAAGAGGTAAGTAATATACTATTAGAAGAGGATAACATGATACTTTAGATACACCTGAATGATGCCGATTGTTGTTGATGTGTGTTGATGTGTGTTTATATGGATAGGATCATTGGTCTCTAAGGGATAAAGCTGCTGAGTTAATTGCTCAAATATGTCACAAATATAGGTCAGTATGATGAACTACTTCTACTGTTGTTATTCTAATTAGTCTTTTGTCTATGTTATTATATTGGGTTAGTGCCAAGTTTCCAGAGTTATTCAGTAGAGTTTGTAAGACCTATACAGATGCTCTATTACCTGATAAAAGTCTGTGTACAGTCTATGGAGGTATAGTAGGACTGAGAGCGATGGGACATCTCGTTGTTAAGACTGTTCTGTTAGATCAGTTGGGAGCAATTCAGCATCATTTACAGAGTCCAGTCAGTAGTCTACCATTAGCATCATCATCAGCTTCACAAGGACCAAATGGTGAACCAGTCGTCACTACTTCTAGCAAGAGCATGATGAAATCCTGGCAGAATTTGTTAGAGACAAGGTTTGCATCAGATATGTGCAGGGAAGCTCTGCGTATTGCATTAGGTAAGGACTTCATTGCATTGTCATGGATACGTAAGTCTTAACAATCATGTTATATATATATATATATATATATGTGTACAGGACGATATATGATGCAAGCAATGAACGAGCCGGACCTTCCATGGGCCAAGAAAGTGAAAGATTCTTCCTCTTCTACTACTAAGAGGTCAGTTAGTAGGGATGAAGTCGTCTATTTATTATTATTGTTATTATTACTGTTATTACATTCTATTATCTAATACATACTGTATACTGTGTATATCTAGATACAATCTGAACGATCTGGAGGAGAGACTGGTGCCTTTCTATGTAGTCACTTCACAACAGTTGCCTTACTGTCGAGAGTTCATCTAGTCTAGTTTGTCACTTGTCCTTCCCTGAAGCTTTGCAGTTAGACTACCAACTACAGTACTGTACTGTAGTGTAGTGTAGTGTAGTGTACGGTATGTCTGCATTACTAAAGATCTAAACGAGAGTGTCATTATCAACCATGAGATATGTTATGATGGTTGTTGTATTTCTCTGCACGACGATCAGCAAGATATCTTTGACTTGCTTCTACAGCTTCTTCTTCTTCTTCTTTACAGAGATTGACTAATCGAAACCTTCCCACTCCTGCTGGGGTAAAGACTTCTTGTACCATCTTCTCTACCTCTCCTTGTAGCCAATCTACTTCTTCTACAGGGGTATAGCCATTATCTAACTTCTCTCCTCCTCCTCCTCCTTCTGGTGGTTGATCCTCCTCACTAGATCGACAGATGCTAACAAAGAGAGGTAGCTGCTGCTGTCTACCTCTACCTTGAGTTAAGCTACCCATACGATATGACCAATCAGAGAGAAAGGTCTTCATCTGATTAATGCTCTCTTTCAGTATGGTCCGTCTTGATTCTTTTGAGTCATTACTATTACTCTGTGTACACTGCAGGAGTTCATGAGGTAGGAGGAGGAGGAGTAGATTATCTGCGAGGTATTGCCTTGTTTTCTGAGAGAAAGAAGGAAGAACTTCAAGAAAATCTCTTGCAATCTTTCTGTCTTCATACAGAGCACAGAGTGTGTCTACCTCCTCTACTGAGGGGGTGTGAGTAGCGGGGAGGAGGAGGAGGTTGGTAATGGTAGAGATCGCCTTCTCTCTTTCTTGGACTAGGTCTCTGTCATCTCTCATGATCTTTCTCTTCTTGTTGTTGTTGATGCATCTGTTATTTTTCTCTTCCTCTTCGAGAGGGAAGAGGGTAGCAGGGCCTAGGCGATAGCGCAGGCCTGCCACCACCTTGCACACCCTCGCCACTACCTCCTCCACCCCCACCTCTACCTCTACCTCCAACCTAGCATCATTATTCTTATCAATAGTAGCAAGATCCTTAGCAATCAAGTGCTTAGCTTCAACAAGGAAAGGGTTATTGGTGAGGAAGTAGTCCAAGCAGATGTCGAGGATCCACAACAAGTCCTTCTCCTTCCTCCCCGCTGAGAGAGGGCACCACTTCGCAGTGTCCATGTCTTTAACTTCACTCACTGTTAGAGGAACTTTCGTGATAGAGGTGGTGGAGGAGGAGGAGGGATAGGCGAAGTCTTGGTTGTCGAGGTAGTAGGCACAGGCCCAATTGACTCGAGGAGGCTGTCCATCCTCTTCGAAGAGATCGAATACGATAGGACCATCAGGTAGTTGATGCGACCATGAAGGATGTATCCAAACCATCTCTTGAAGAAGATGAGTAGCGAAGAGTGGAAGGATGAACTCTGCGATACCTCCTTCACTCTCTGCTAGGAGGTCATAGAGAGTGTGAGGGTCCTTCCACTGCTCTAGAGAGGTCCTCTTAGGAGGTCCTGAAGGAAGAGATAGGTCAGGATGACCATCAAAGTGTAATAGAATCACTTCCTGGTGTCCAGGTTGAAAGCGATGTAGACGATAGAAAGCGTGTAGGAAAGGTACGAGATCACAGTGATCCTCTAATAGACAACAACAATAACAACAACAACAACAACAACAACAACATGATGATGATGATGATGATTGGAAGGATACAGTCAAACACATGCGCCTTACTTACTTATTAGGCAACAGTCTAAAGAGCATGAAGACGATGACTTTGACATTCTAGCTGAGATTATATCAACCATTTCATGTTGAAAACAACAACAAAAAATAGTTCCATGGAATCCATGGAATAAATCCAAATCTCCAGAGGCTGGGGACTGGGGATTTGGAAATGAACAGGATGAGGTTGATTTAATCAATGACGACAATCATTGATTGAAAGCAGAAAACTGAAAGTGAAGAAGTGAGAATCGTATCTTATGTGGTTGTGTGGCAGTGGCAGTGGCTGTGGTAGTGGCTGGCGGCTTGTCTTCTGTCTCCTAACACTCACTCTATTGCTTACTAGAGAGATGATAGGAGTAGATGGGAAGAAGCAGAAGCAGAAGAAGAAGAAGAAGATTGAGACTGAGGCTGGACCTCTTCCTGCTGCTCCTGTTGTTGTTAAGAAGGAGAAGGAAGAGGTCATAAATGACAATCTTTTCCATTCTAATCAAAGTCTCTATGAGTTATTTCATCATCATTTCCAAGAGAAATGTGTGAAGAAATATGCTTTTATTCAACGTTATATTAAGCATCTAGAAGATCCACCACCTTCCGCTTCTTATCTAATCTTTACTTTCCATCGTCCTTCACTTAGGAATGGTGGATTAGGAGATAGAATGGGAGGGTTAATAACAGCTGTAGCAGCAGCAATCAAGTCAAATCGTACCCTCTTAATCGAAGCGTCAAATGGTTTGTTTGACTATTTCAAACCTTACCATCCTCTTGATAAAGGAAAGACAGATGAGGAAGCCTACTATACTTGGTCGAATCAGCTAATTTGGTCGCATTTCCCATACCCTTCATTGGATAGTTGGAGTAGTCATGTAGACGATGTAAATGACCATCACGATGAAGATGATAATAGCATCAAAGTGCAGATTCCATCGCTGGATCTAACTGACTGTGTATCTAACACAGAAGCTGGTTTCACCTTGGATCAAACTAAACGATGTGCTATGATGAATGGCTTGCCTGCTGATATTCCAGTGGTTCGCTTTACTTCTAATCGTGCATATCTTTGTCTCTGGACCAATCGCAAAGTTAAGCAAGGACGTTCAGCTAACCAAAAATTCTATCCAGCATATTATGAAACCTTACAAGAGTTAGGATTGACATCCAAATCCAACCTGTTTGAAGCAGCTGGTTGCATGCTACGATTAGTTCTTTGGCCAAGGGAAAAGCTTTGGCGTTCAATAGATGAAGCCTACGCTACCTTGAGTCATGGTAAGATGAAAGCAAAGATGAAGAAGGGCGATAAAAAGAAGAAAAAGAGTAGTCATAAAGCTGGACTACAAGATCCTGTTGATCTTCCTTCATTGAAAAATAGTTATGAGCATATCGTGAGGTCATCATTTATTCATCACATACCAGCAGTCTATCAGGTTGGTCTGCATTTCCGTTGTGGTGACATCCATTCTTATCGTTATGGTTACCTACACACCCAAGGATATGATAAGAAAACATGCATCTTTGACGTAGGGAAGGATGAAAGTGTGATGGATTTTGGTTCAATAGGAAAATCGCACTATATGAATGCTGGCCATCCGTATAGTATTGGACAATGTGCTAAGCATATGTTGAATGAGTTGGTCAATCGGAGTGATGACATGTCGGTTCAAAGTCTTGAAAGAGAAGAAGTTGAAATTAATAGCGACTCTTCTTCCACGACATTGAACACTACGACTCCTTCTGCACAAGCTGTTCGTTATCCTATTGCTTTGTATATTACGAGTGACAACCTTATTGCGAGCGAACAAATGTGGAATATCAGCGAGCATGCATGGTCTGTGGTTTCTCCACAAGGTTGTCACATCGAATTTGACGGTTCCAAAGAGTGCTTTCAAGTTACATCTGTCTATTGGTTTATGCTCGCTCTTAGTCAGAAGATCATCAGCCAAACATTCAACACTCCCATAAATGCCCCGACCAGTTCTTTTTCTCGCTATGCTGCGATCTATGGCCTTTGGTCTGAATGGCCTTTACATAGTGGTAGATACTGCGAGGACAAGGAAACATCTATGACAGCACTAAGTCGAGTTGATCAAGGGAACTGGCGTTGTAACCTTTAGAGCTGTTGTGTATGAATTAGTTATAGTTTTATTGATCGTAATGCAAGTGGTTTGGTGGGGTTTAAACATTTACGTGAATGGTTATGTATAACCTTTCGTTTTCTCTGATTCTTTATTTACCAAATGTTGAATTTCTTTCATTGAAGAGGAGGAAACTTTTGATGAAGATTACTTGCTGTAGTCCTAGAAACATACGCGGTAGTAGACTATTAGTATCGTTATCATCCATAACGATGCGAAAGTATTCGTGCTTTTAACGTCAAATGTGTAAACTCCACAATGACCCTTCCAGTAACATTCAATTTAGTCGATTAACAGACTGCTGTTTGCTATAAAATGGAGGTGATAAAAAGCATTGTAAAGGTAGACCTACTGTACATATATACTGTACTGTAGTACATACAATGTGTGGTTGACCTTCTTTGTCGGGAAGATCCAAGCCACTTCAAAATCTCTTTGCTAAGCTACATCATCTATGCATATCTTCTCTCTTGCCTTCTTCTTCTAGTACTAGATAGATGACTTCCTTTTCTAATTTCCTTCACGCACATGTGCATTGACCTCTAGAGTAGAATAGACTATCTCTACAACTTCTTTAATCGTCATCAATATCGGATCAACTACAATCTCACGTATCCATTTATCTAACAAGAACATTCGTTCATTCCGAACATTATCATCAACTCCTCCTGCCATCCAAAGACTTATTCCACTTGATGGAAAAGGAGAAATGATTGTTGTAAGATATTCAAAACGTTGTACCACCTGATAGACTGCTTTAAAACTATGGAAACGAAGATTCACTTGCCAGGATTCAACCTTATCACCAAAGAGATTAGAATATCCTATCGAAGTCACATAACCTGTATGATAATCTAATCCTTGTTCATCTGGTAGCTTTGGTAACCAACTACCAATACGAACCATAAGACGAGGTTTCCAGAGTGCATGTAATGAAGCTGTAGGATCATTATGAAGAAGAGTAACAACTTCCTTATGTATAAAACTCATTGCAGTTGTAAGATCATCTTTTCCTCGTTCTAAAGCACTTTCAGCAGCTATCTGACATACTCCCCACTTCATTAACCTATAATAACCAAATAACCAACCAAACATGTACTGTTAAGTCAAACAACAAGATGAAGAAGAGGAATGGTAGAAGTACTTACTGGAGTAGTTGTGGAGAAAGATTACGCAATGCTAAGCTAATATCAATAGCTGGTTTAGAATGATGGCTACCAGCCCAAGATCTTTGACGAGAAGGAGGCTGTGCTGCCTGTAGCATACCAGAAGAAGAACCTTTGCTAGGAGGAGGAACAGGTGGAGCAACTGGACGGTTGCCGTTCTTGTTGTTATTATTCCCTCCACCACGTTGAAGCTCTAATAGCATAGATGATTTACGCCGTGTTGGTCCTCCATCAGGATAGCCTTGACTATTGGTATGCATTACTTGAGGTTGAGTAGGCGAAGGCCCTAGAGTAGCAGTAGTCTGTGTTGAATTGGCCGTTAGTGGTGCTGCTGGAGATCTTCGTCGAGCATGTAGTTCTTGTAGAATTGAAGAACATGATGCATTAGACGAAGAAGCAGTAGTTGTAGTAGTCGAGGCTGGTAGGGAATTGCTGCTGCTTGGCTTTTGTGCCATTTCTTGCTTTGACTCTGCAAAAGGATTGAAACTCCTTCTTCCTGGTTGGACATTATCTCTCTGCCTCACAGTACTACTCGTCTCCATCATATGCTTTGCTTCTTCTCGGCCATTATCATGTGCAGCTTCGAAAGGATTCGAAGAGTTCAATACAGGAGCACTCCGTGGTGCCACAGCAGGTGATGAACGAGAAGGACGAGCTGGTCCTGCATGACCATTACCATTACCATTACCAACACGTGGAGCAGGTGAAGTAGCAGTCCTGTTACTGGTACTTGTTGTTGTTGGCGGAGGAGAAGCAGCAGCACTCTGACCACCACCAGCACCAGCAGATGATGGCGCCACATTATTGTCAAAGGGATTCGATGAAGCTGTGGTAGTAGCCGTCACATGAATGACTCCTTGTTGATTGTCTTCTTCCTGGCCATGTTCCCAAGGTGTAGCATGAACAGTAGCAGGAGGTGAAGCACCAGCAGTAGTCGTCGTCATTGGCACTTCCACGGCCACGGGCAGAGCGGGAGAAGCAGACCGTGCAGCAGCAGCCGGGACAACAGCCTCTCCCTCTCCCTCTCCCTCTGTCTCATTGCTATTGCCAGCATCTTCTTCTTCTCCTCCTCCTTCTTCTTGTTGGTGTTCCACCTGTCTCTCATCTAGCTCTTCTTGTTCAGAAGCTGGGATGGTAGAGGGAGGCAAACTATGAATCTCTGGCGGAGCGGATGGTTGGATTACAACTTCTTCATGATGACTCTCTAGACTCTCTCTTTCTCCTACAGGATGATGCCAAGAAGTCTCACCCGTCTCATCGTTATAGAAATACTGTGTTCCAGGGAAAAAGGAAAAATTAGCACATGATGATGATAATGCTGGGACTGTAGGAAAAGGAAAGGAAATCAGATCATTCATTCACTGACCTCTTCGCCATCATCCGTGAAATAGCGATACCATGGCAAAGGCAAGCCTTCATCTTGCTTGTCTCTCTCAACCTCAGTCATTGGTGATACAGTAGTAGTTCAACAGGTCTTGTCCCAGTTGTTAATGTTGATTTTGATTGTTTCGCACTGCATTGAACGCTGGGAAGATTGGAGTGGAAAACAAGGTAACTTATAACTTAGAAAAGAAGACTTTTATGAGTGAGGATCGCAGTTTCCATGGCGATTTAATCCCAAAAGGAATATGCCATGTCTTATGTCTCTTCATCAACGATGTATTGTACATGTACAGTGGCACTAGTTACAGTAAGACATAACATCTAGTGTTTACTGCATATAACAGCAACATCAAGTGGCGTACTACCTTGATCTTCCGATGCATCCCCTAACAATGGTTTTTGTCGCTTTACACAGCCACATGTCTGATGTTAAATACATCTTATAGGACGGGAACTACATGATACATAAGAGTTCTCCAAAAAGTTCTTCCGAAGGCATGGTAAGTATTTTAAAGACAAAGCTTATTACTACAAACAAGAAACATAACAACACAAAAGAATTGCTGCACCACGGGTAGCAGACATGCCACATTATGCCAACATGTAACGAAGCAACTCTAAAGACTGCATGAAACACCACTAAACCAAAATGCTTGGTCACAACAACACTCACAGCAAAAACAAAAAGCATATAAATTAAGCAATCGATCGATCATTCATCCAATCTTCCAGGAAAACAAGCAATGAAAAAGGAACGTCAAACCAGAAGATAGACTATTCTATATTTATATCAACTGACTATAAATATCTTGAGAAAGAACCGTTGTGCTATTTCTCATAGACATTACTACTATTTATTGACATGAACACTAACACTGTTAGTAACAGTGAAGTGTGATGATTGTCGTCATTGCCATCTTGAAGAAGAAGAACTGTTTTTTTATAAAAAGGACTGACGCAATTGTCGCTCCAAACAAATGGTTCGAAGAGAATCTAAAGCTGGGCGTTGCAAAGTTGAGCCTGTGAAGGTGACGTCTGCATCTGTTAACTCTACATTGGAAGAGAAGAAAGAGAAAGAAGGTGCACGAGACTGGGTCTTACTCAACTCCTTCATTGTGATGATCTCTGTTGCTTTGGGTGTTGCGGACGCTGACCCCATCTTAATGGATGGGGCAGAAGCAACAGTGCTATCATTACTTGAACTGTTGGCATCCCACATGGAGGAGACAGGAAGAGCAGGAAGAAGTTCAGCAATGATTCCTCCATAGCCATGACCACGCAGATAGACAATAAGCTCTTGAACGAAGCGACGATTTCGAGTTGATATGATATCTTTCTCAGAAATCACCTTGTTGTTGCTATTCTTTTCCTTCACACTATTCCATCGACCACTGCGATGGCTGTGACTGCTCGAGTTTGTTATAGTCGCGGATTTAGAACCTGTTGTTCCTGGAGCTTGATAAGAAGAAAGATTGCTGTCGATTAGAACACAATCAACTAAGAAGCTGGAAGAAGGGGTCATCATTAAATCTGTTGACCAAGTTGGCATGTCACGAGTGAGATAATGGATTCGTCGTTCCCATCGTGCAGTGGAACAGAAAGTGGTGGACATCGCTCGAACAAGAGATGATCGATCTTGATAATCACAAGAAAACACAATCATCGACATCCACTTGTAATCCTCTCGAAGAGAAGGAAGAGGGTAATAGAATCCAAAGTCTTTCATCGTGGACAAGGAAGGATAGCAGCAATATCCACTTCGCCGCCCATTGGGCAGTTCTTGTGCCTCGACTGACCATCGCATAGAGCGATGCAAATGAGACTGGAAATGCTGGGTCATCTTATGACTCAAGGGTGTCAACCGATAAGGCACGGCGATTCGTTGATAGTATCGATAAGATGACAACATATTTTCCGACAAGCCATGTCCTTCTCCTCCTTTCCATCTACCTGATCGATAGCAATCTGCTTCCCCACTCATGGCGGATGGAGGCAAGAACGATTTCAAGAATCGTGCGTGAAGATGTCTGCGATAAGCTTCTTCATTCATCACATGGCTGCTGCTCTTGTACAAGCCATCTTCCTCCTCGTCATTCTCATTTTCATCGCTGAGAGGAAAAGAGTAACAGGTTTCCAGCACATGCAGATGAAGCATCCTCACATCTGTGAACCTCAATTCTTCTTGACCTGGCATGGGTTCAATCAGAACCGCAATCTCTTCACCCAAGGATTTCGACAGCTTCTGCTGCTGATGGGAGGTTGAAGGAAATGAAGAAGAGGAACTGGAATTTCTTAAAGACGTGGTCTCAGAAGAGCTGCTCCTGGTGGCAGAAGACGAAGAAGAGGAAGAAGTGTGGAAGATTCGCCTCAAAGCTGATCTACAGGCATTGGAGAGCCATGTTTTCACCACAGCAACATCGCATCGAATAAAATACAGACTTGGATGGATCAACACTGTCAGATGAATCATAGGCGAATCAGATGCTGGGCTTCCCACCAACGGATAGAAAATCCTCTCCGTCACATGATAAACAACCTCAGGGAAGAGACACATGTCCATCTTTTCCATTACAATCGACATCAATTGACCTTGTTGTTGAGGGACAGGAGGTTGTGTGGAGAGAGACAGAGTTGGAGTATGCTTCATCATGATATCTGACGTGATCTTCAAATCCAGTTGAATGTCTTGGAATTGCTGATATTGAGCAACGATCTTCTTCGTCATCCTCTTTATGATCGATGTGCTCATGAACGAAAACCTTCCTCCCATTTCCTCTTCGCCAGCGTCTGGGTCACCAGGTTGGAAACGACGAAGATGCTTGTGCTGTTGATGCGCATGATCCACCTGTTCTTGCTCCTGCTGCTGTTGTTTGGTTACTATGGCCATCATGTCTTCCACCATCACTTCCTGAACAGTCAGTAAATGCTGTAGAGGTTTGCATGAAAGTTCGCAGCACACCACCATGGCCCGATCCAAAGTATCTCTAGTCAAAATGAACCTCTTCAATGCTAGAAACTCTCTCCTTACTAACGCCTCGGAGAGGATTAACTGAGCAGTTATCGTGATGAAAATGGTCAAGAGGAGGAGGGTATACATACTGGCAGCTTGTCGGGCAATCAATGGACCAATTATCATATTCACCACACGTATTATAATCAAGAAAGTAACAACGTGCGGAATAATTGCGTGCGGCCAAGAGATGAGCTCAAACAAGATCTTTATACGAACTGGATAAGCTAAAGACATAAATAGCAATCCACGTCCAGTATAAATGCCGAATCTACGATACAAGAAGGACTTTAAGTTGTTGCTGTCATCGTCATCACTGAATTGAAAAGGCACAGAAGTGAAGTATAGTCGACTCCTCCCAGACAAGCTACCATACAAGGCCACAGCGCCTGCCAAAAAGCTTATGACAAGCAACATATCAAAGATTCGATATGCCCATAAAAAACCTCGACCCCAATGAGTCAACATGCCCACTGGAAATCGCCTCACCAAAAATATCAGCAAAGGAAATAAGTTGAGAGTTATAGCAGCGAATGGGAGAGTCCCACAAAGCCAATACGTCACATAGATCAAAGCATTCGCAAGGATGGTCAAGTCAAAGGAAGTGGTTTTATGGAAGAGCTTCGTCGTGGGGTTGAGTCGCAGCCATCGTAAGTAATTCAGTTGACTATTCGAATCAATGGAAGGCGGCCAGCAGTTTGACAAAAGAGTCATAGCTATTTGTTTCAAGGTAGACAAGAATGTAGTCATTGTCCAGAAACGAGCCCAATAACAACCAACCTCACCGCCAAAATCACTCACATGATCCAATGAAGTGTAATTGTTATTAGAGCTACTGCTAAGATGACGGCTCTTAACATCACCAGAATATTTGTTAGTGTCGCCGCTACGATTACTGTGGCTCAAGTCCTCGATATCACCTCTCACTAATCCACCATAAGCATCCGTCATAGGCATGGAAAGGTCTTTTCCATCATGGCATACTTCCAATAACCATGTCTTTAACGCTTTCATCTCTGGCAGAGGGCAAGGCCATGACAAGGCATAGTTAAAGATCAATTGTTCCTGTTCATCCAAATAAGAGAGTCGCTCAGAGAGTAAGATAATCAATCGCCTATAGCCCTTCTCTCTCAAGACACGACATGCTGCATAGGACGTTACTATTACTATCGATCGAATTTGGAGATCTGCCATGTTAAGCTGATGGAAAATGGAGACGTTACGGTGGGAATAACCCCCTACAGAGGATGGACGATCACCAGGAAGAACTAAAAGATAGTCCAGGATGTCTTCTATTGAAGGCTGCAAATAATGATTGTCCACATAAACGCATAGTTGATCTACTAGCCATTCACTAAACATGGCTTCAGGAAAGGACGAGAGCGAAGAAGATCTCATCAGATCATTTGCCTCCTTCACCTTTTCTTCTAACAACATGCGAACAGCTGCTGTGGCAGTAACTGACGGATGACCTGGAGGAGGATGCGATTGTGATCGAGTTGGGCCCGACGGCGGCTGCTGCTTGGGACGAATTGCTCGCGAGGACGAGGTTCGAATTGAATTTTTACTTTTCTCTTTCGTGTGTCGCTTAGGTTTATAAGGAATGGTAAACTCAATCTTCACTCCCTCTTCCTCCGTGGAAGTCAATGTGAAACTCTGCTTCAAAGTCCGCAGCACCTTCTCAACCATCATAAGATACGATTGATACAAATATAAGGCAGTGGGAGAAGCAGCAGAAACACCCTCAACATTAGCACGACAATGTCGAGCTTGAAGAACCACCTTGAGGAAACGAGCAGGTTCATCTTGCGATCGCGGCGATGCTTCAATCGGCCCTTCTTCGAAGAAGAGTCGAAATGGGAGCCTGCGAGTATCCGACTGGCTATTATCATCACTCCCTTCACCTCCGATTGCATTTACCTCTTCTTCCACAGTCATCATTGTCAGGAGAGCAGAGAACAAATAAAACAACAGAATGGACCAGCACCTCCTATCTGCGTGGAGTCGACTATGCGGTTGCAGAGGACTATGAAAGATCAAGTCCACACGGCTCTTCAGTGAAGTCGAGAGGCCATGACAAGCCGTCAAATGGGCCAAGACAGTCTCAACAAGATCCGAAAGATCGATCACATCACCATATTGAATACGAAATCGTCCTTCTTCTATCCTCAGAAAGACCAAGATATGGTCTATCAAATAATTCAAAGCGTCCAATCTAGGCACTATACTGGCATCACTCACAGCACCACTACTATCACTATCCATTGCACTGCTCATTCTTCGTATGCGATTATACTTCTGAACCACGTAACCCATGGAATGCAAAGGAACCTTTAAGTCACTGCACAATAAATTTACTAGTCCTTTCTTCTCTTCAGCTGCTTCTTTGATCTTCTTTACCATCTCATAGGAAGCATGAATAGATGCTTCTAAGCGACGGGACGGAATAATACCAACAAACAGATATGAGCTGGCAATTAAAATGGTCACACAAAATAGTAAAGGTACCGCAGTGCTATAATCGTCTGAATGGACACCGATACGATCATAACACGTTAGAACTCGCATCACTTGGGAAGTGGCCTCAATCAAGCAGATGAAATATATCCATGGAGTCGCAATAGGTAAAACAGCGAAAGCAAACATCTGATACATCTCGAAAATAATCAAGAAGGAGGCAAATCGAAAAGAAGTATCTTTGGGGGATAGAATGTCGTCCACAATACACACCTTATCATCCACTACCATATTGATCAAGAGAGCATGTAGCAAGACCAGTAGACGAGTTAACAACACACAGTTCCCCAGCCGTCTGATGCCATTGCAAATAGTTTCTTTGCCTTGCATCTTCTTTCCTCTCTTCCCCATGACACTTCCCAAGTCGCCGCTCCCCATATCAAAAACCCCATCCTCCAACACCTTGAGAATCAATCCACTATAGAAAATAAGAGTCAGTACTGTGAGTACTACCCAGCTACCCACTTCTAGCATAATGCCATACTTTGAAGAGAACAAAGGAGAGGAAAGACCAAAGGTTTTCAATGGAGTCATGATTAGAAAGACAGCTTGGTAACACAGGTTAAATAGAAAGGCGATGAATGTGATATATTTTGTCTTGTGGATATAGTAATATCGGAAATCATGATCATCCAAAGAATTTTCTTCTTCTTGAGATGTTTGTAACCATTTCAGGCAATCGTTGAAGGAAGAAAGAATGACATTTAGCCAGTGATGATCAACTTTCTTTGTTTGCTCAATTTCAACATAGGATGACCAAAATACATCCTCTTCTTCATATAAAGGCCATATAATTCTCTCATTCCTGATCATTCTATTTCCTCTTTAATTCATATTTTCCTTTTAATTCATCGTCATCTCCTTTTCTCCTTTCCTTTTCTCCTTTGCTCTCTGATTTTGATTCTTTCTTCGTGCACGCGGGGCGCGGGGTGCGAAATGGTGATCAAATACCGAAAACCTCCATTTTCGATATTTAAAGTCGATAGTTTTTATGTTTCGGCCGTTTTACTTGGAATTCCTGCAATTTTCTCTCCTTGTGCTGGCGGTACGATAACACTGATCTGCGGCCCGGTACTTGATGTTACTCAAGACTTTGTAAGCCTTCACGGTGACTACCACTATCAATAGAAGTGAACTACTCTAAGAATCACACACAGAGAAAGAAGGTCACACTACACAAGCTAACATATTGTTGTCTTGCGTGTGAATTGGATGTGTTCTCACTGAAGCACACAAAAGCCAACACAGAGCACCTTGTATTGATGCTTCTGCTTGCGCAGCCCCATAAATCCTCTACCTCGGTAGTCGCTTCAAAACTCGCGTTTTGAGGGTTAAAACTGGCAAAGCAGGCATTTGTGTGGTGCTGTTACTTGCTAAGTTAAGGTTGGAAGGCCTAAAAGTAATCGAGTTTGAAAAAAGTCGAGAAAAAGCGATTTATGGGGCTGCGCAAGTGGAAGATGCATGATGTTTGTAGTTGAGAGGCTTGGCTATCTTCACTGTCAGTTGAGCGTTGCTTCGAATTTGATGTGAGCAATGCATACATGGAAGCTACACTGAATATGCACAAAGATTGAAAGAGCTTTGCATCTGTGATTACGGAGATACTGTGTGACGTTTCAGCAACAAGATGATAAGAAAAGTGATTAGAAGTTGCAAAATAATGGAGTATATTTGTACAGGGCTTGAAAGTGTTGTGATGGCCGTAAAGCATCATTTGAGGCTGAAGAGAGTATTTTTGATGAACTTCGTTGGGAGAAGTAGATGCTCTTCGAGTGAATACTATGGAGGTTGGACTGAAGAATGATTGTTTGATATTGACCTTTTCATATGGTGTGCTTCAAGGAAGGGCTGCTGCTATTAAAACATCGGATAAGAATGACAAAGAAATGTACTGCATGACTTAAATCATTTGCTTCTGGATCTTGTTGATTGCTACGTCACATGCGAAATGCTAGGCTCTTCATAGTTTACGTTTTAATGTCTAATTCAAACTCTTTGCAGAAACATTTTCTCGTTGTTCTTCTTAGAATAGCAGGCATGGTAGTTGCCCTTCATGGATTCGACAAAAAACTCGTGGGCATTGGAGATTGACTAGAGCTAACCAACACAAGCTCCATTATTTCAATAACAAAACAAGATGATTAAACTAATGAACAATCTTTCAATTCATATCTTACTGTAGTATCACAACACTCTTCTACAACTACAAATCAATATTCTCACAGCAAGTATTTTGTTCGTTCAGAACAGACGACGATCGCCTTCTGGGTGTCCATGGTGCGACATTGGAGTATTCGATCCGAGCTCGACCACAAGAGATGGTAACAAACGTCTATGAGGAACAAGCGCATTGATTTGATCTATTAACAAATTTCTTGTTAATGGACCAAATCAATCGCTTCCTGCTCAAAGAGGTTTTTATCAACTCTTGTTCGAGCTCGGATCGATTATTCCAATGTCGCACCAGGACACACAGGAGGCGATCCTCGCCATCGATGATATCATAACACGCTCACAACAAACACAAGCATATTAAGCATACAGCTGATGAAACCTTGTCCACCTCGCCAGAAGATTCCAATTTGACCGGTCTTGGTCACGCTCAAAATCTTTTCAACAAGTCAACAACTTCTCATCATCAATACAACTCACTTACGATTGTGTATGTCGGGAGCTTTCACGGTGTCATCGATAACCTCTCTACCCGACTCCAACCAAAAGGCTGGAGTGAAATAGAGAGGGTCCCGCGACGATATACATCAAGAGACGGATTCCAGACCCAATCTCTTGAAATGTATCGTCTTGAGCGAACTCAGTGAAGAATACGCTTGGCAATAGCACGCGGCGATCCCTTTGGATCAACTGACACGCAAAGCCTTTTGAAAGGATGGACTTCTTCCTCTGTAACAGAAGAATCTTCCACCCTTCCTTTTCTCTTTCCATGACAGACTGTCAATTCATCACAGCCCGCCAATTTACCCAAATCAATCCAAATTTCTTGGTTGATCGGTAAAAGAGAACCACAAGAACTTAACTTGATAGATGATTTAATACCATCCTCCAGTAGAGTTTCACCTTCATCATCCATTCCAAGATCATCGAATAGACGATCATCAAGATCAAAGGAGAACGCGTCATCTCTGGAAGCATTCGACTCTACAGAGGTATTGTCGTCTTCCAATTGAATCTTGTTCTCAATTGGATGGTTAGTCCATTTACTCAAATCATCTTGATTGGCATTGACCGGCCAGAAAGAATCATAGCAGCCGGACTCGACAAATTTATTACTGTCCTCGAATTGAGCTTCATGTTCATCGTCGATTTCAAGATCATTGAATAGATCCAAATCTAGTTCCCCTTTTGAAGCCACAGAGCTGCCACACTCGATAGAAGCGTGACTATCCAGCTCCAACAGAACTTCCCAACACATGCCCCAATCCTTTTCAGTAGGGACATTGCACTTCTCGCAAATAATTTGTTCTTTGTCTTGATACCCACAAACTGAAGGCAAGAGGTTCAACTTCTCTTCGGCCTTCGGAGGAGATTCAGAGCAAAGGTCAACAAGGCTATCACACAGCTTCAGGACGCGGTTAACACCTCCACCATGAGAACAACCACCACAGCCGATCAGACAACTCGCGGCAGCAACCAAAGCCACTTTGTTGCCCGACTTCTTGACAAAAGGAATGCATAAGAATCTTGTCAGTACAAGATAAAAGCACAACAACATGCTCTTTTCCTCAGCTTTCAAATCCTTCAATGTGGACGCATAGTTCTCCTTCAATAACTTCGCACATGCCTCCCAATCATTCTTGTGTTCCAACAGGATGTCGACTGATCTTGACGGTAGAATGTCGTTAGTATGTCGGGTATAATAAAGAAGGTAGAGAACGACTAGAACCACTTCTCTGACTCGTCGAGGATCCAAATCACTGCAATGCACCTGTAGTCGAGCGAACACTGTTGTGCCGCTCTTGCATAAGTCGGTCAGCTTGGGCAGTTCTATTTTCTTCTTCCTGCTCTTCTTCTCACTTCTTGCCACAGCAGGAAAGAAAAACTCATCGATCATTTGAAGAGTCTCCAGGCGAAGTTCTTGGTTTTTATGCATGGATAACTTTGTAAACGCTTGGCAAGGATTTGCCAGCGACAAAGCAGGGGAGAGAGGACCAGTCGAAGGACCCGGAGGAGATGATCTTTCGATGGCACAATCGTCATTTTGAAAGCGATTCAAAATTTTAACAAGTTGCAAATCCACTTTTTCATAGAAAGCCTTCTTCTCGATATTCATGCGAAAGAGAAAGAGAAAGAGAAAAGGAAAGAAAGAAATAAGGTTGTTTGTCTAGTTTTGACACCAAGGTCTTGAAGCAATTGATTGTGGCGAGACACCCGCAGAGAGAGGAGCAGCGGCAGCCTCACTTTAACTTCACATTAGAGGGTTTTGGTGAGAGCCGGTGAAGTTAACGCCCAAAGCCCACACCTGCTCCAGATCTCTTGATTGTAGGAGGCTCAAATGCCAGTAGGGGAAGTAATCAGGGACTTCGTTAGAGACATCTAATGGAGAGACATGCTCAAATCGCGAATAGCAGTTTGCAGTTCTTTCGGAGGGTTGAGATGAGGATCGCAAAATCTAAACAAGGGTGCATATATAGAAAGTGCAGAGCACTTCAATCCGATGGAGAGAGAATCACTCTGGAGGGATAAGCCATCAAGAACTCCATGAAGCAACTCGGATTCTCCTGATTCTCCTGGATGAGTTGCAAAGGAGGCTGACCCCGATGCTTGTTATGGTGATGGATGAGAAGACTATGAGATCATCGTTACCATGACTGTGTTCTTCACTGTGTTCCTGTCAGTGCTCATCTTCAGTAGATATCCTACTGCAGATTTGTTCTAACACGAACTCAGTGAAGAATACAGTCATTTCAAATGTGACCTCTCTCACGTTTGGCTTGGTAGGCATGAAAGGGAGTGATAGTCTGTTTGCATATATCAAGTACTTATCTCAGTTATCTTAGTTGCAGCTATGAAGAGATTATCTCAGCTGCTGAAGTTGTATGCGCGAGCGCTGAGCAACTCTAGCTAGGGAACAATGGTTGAACATAGATATATTTATGGATTGATTGCGGCTGCCCTAAAGAGCTTGAAATCACTGGATAAGGAAGAAGCAAGCATTGGACTTAATAATCTCAACCTCGCCTTAATTCTAGCGGAAAGAAAAATTGAACATGAAAAGAGAAGAAATAAAAGATCATTTTAACACGCTTCAATTCGAACACTTCTCGCCTACAACCTATGAAACTGCTGCCAATAAATACGATAACAGAAGGGGTCGCAAAGCGCAACTGGTTGGAATAACATCATTAGTCGCTATTTCCTACGGTAGTATTTTCTTATTCTTATCATTAACAACCTCCTGAGCAGTAGGTTGGGATGATGGAGGACTGAGTTGAACTTGTCGAATGTTTTGATATGTCTTATAGAATGTATTCAGTGAGAAAGGTTTTGATATAAATGCATCCACTCCCATTTTATATGCTTGGTCTGTTGTTTCGCTATCAGAATTTGCTGACACACCTATTATGAGATTATGTGGATGTACTCTCATTGTTACATCATCGCGCGTCGTTGTTTGATGATGCAAACCTTGTTCTAATAGTCTAATTCGTTTTGTAGCCTCCAACCCATCCATAACCGGCATTTGTAAATCCATCAAAATAACATCAAACAGTTCAGCGCGAATAGAAACTGAACATTCAGAGGTATTGCTACCATTGCAGCTCTCATATAAGTTCTTCATATGATTTTCGCATAATTTGAGAGCTTCTGCCCCATTAGTCGCTGTGAAAACCTCGTGATTATGCCGCCGAAGCATCATCGAGATCAACTTTAAGATCGCCGGAGAGTCATCAACCAGCAAGATTTTCATCGGTTCCAATATTCCAAATGTCGATAAAGAAGCAATTCTGATGGGAACAGGTCTACCAGCATTATCTTCTTCCTTCGAATCCGGAAATAAATCCTTCCTTCTCACCATAGCGCACGCTCCGCAAGCTGCGCCATCTTTTAACAATCCAACATTAGAGGGAGATGAAGATGGGCTTTCAACCGCCTGATAATCAGGTCGATAAGGAATCTCGAACCAAAACAGCGACCCTTCTTCCCCATCTCGTCTTCGCTGCACTCCACATCCGCCCTCCAGCGCCTCCAAACGCTTTGCCAAACTAAACAGTCCCAACCCCGTGCCTCCAGCTAGACGCTGGGCCTGCTTGAAAGGACTGAATAACGTCGACATCACATCTTCAGACAGCCCGATTCCATGATCTTCGATCTCCACGCGCAGATACAAATTGCGATTCATTATATTCTGCAAATGCAAAGACGGATAAATGCGACTATCTTTCTCGTCCTCCAATGAGGCCTGTGACAACGTGTTATCCAAACATGGACTATTCCGCTGCTGTTGCGGGGACTGGTCATTAGGAAGTTTCAGCTCCGCACTCATTGAGCGGCTGTTGATTCGAGCCTGGAACTTGCGTTCATTCTCCACCAATACCACACTGATCGTCACTTCACCTTCGTTCGAGTATTTCACAGCGTTGCTCAGCAGACAAAGAACATTCTCTTGCAACCATTGCTTGTCCGTGATGATGTGAGAGCAGATCTCTTTGCTAATGGGCTGCAACACTATCGACACACGCTGCTGAATGTCTTTCATGCAATTCAAAGGCAAAGACAATGTGTCCATGAGGTCAATGGTCTCGAACTTCGGTACCAGCTTCACTCCTTTTGAAGCCTTGGTATAATCAATACAGCGATTGATGGTCATGAGCATGAAGGAGTTGGTATTGCGCATGTTCGTAATACACGTCGTGATGCAGTTCATCGCGTCATTTACATCCGATGGAGAAGTGGTACCTTCAGTGGTTAGTTTGTGATATCCATCGGTTATTATTTGTCCGATAAATTCCACTCCCGCGGTGAAAGAAGCCAATGGCTAAAGTATTCGAAATATCCAAGTTATCAAACATTCGTTCGCAGATGCAATGAGTAGACATGAATTCTTACCGTTTTTAGATCGTGTGCTACATTAGCTATCATATGACGCATCTCTTCTGCATTAGCTTCGTCTGCAGCTTTCTCTCGTTCTTTCAAGATTTCTTGCAACTTCAAATGTGTGAAAAACAGAAAGTAATTCTGTCTTCTTGCTTCCAGCATAATAAATATACTACTGATCATATAATAGAAAACAAATAATATCGAGTTAAAAGCTTCATCATAAATTAAAGAGAAGGCGATAACAGCCATAGAGAATAACCATAAAAATATGGCAAATTGGACATGAGCTGCTTTTACAGTAATTAGATAAAGTAAAGGAATCATCATTAAAATCATTGTTGTTTCAACCACTATCATATGTTTAGACTCAAGATTATTGCAATTCCATGCTTGTGTAAAAAAGGACGTTTTGCATTCTCCTATAATGGTCCGGACAACATGACGGTAACTAACAATGGCTTCTAGTAGAAAGTAAATAAGCATTTGGAACCTATGTAAGAAATCTCTCAAACTTGCAGAGAGATGTACTTCTTGACCTTTAAGTACTTGTTGAATATGGAGATAGACCTTCCACACAGTGATATTGATGGTCAAAAGGAGTACGAGAATGATAATACAACTGCTTAGCTCAAAGGCAGAAGAACTGAAAGCAAGGTTTGTTCCCATCACAATAATATATGGGATAGTGAATATAGAGATAAAGATGTTAGCAGAGAATAAAGCAGATAAAGTTTGATGATGATTGTTGAAAGTTTGGAAAGCATGGCGTGTAGAATGATCTCTTAATTGAAAGAAATAATCAACATTATCACTAACTTTTCGATCAATTTCTAATGCAGAAGTAAAACCAATATCTTCAAGAATAACATCATCTTTGTTTAAAGTGGTCATTGGATGGGAAATTGATATAGCTGTCGAAAATAAATTGCATCACATCATAATTGTTTTTGCAACGGAATTTAAAATCCATGGAATACTTCTTACTGTTGTCCATGGAATGCACTCACATCCATGTGCAGAGCTGGGAGCCTGTGAAACCATGATTTTGGTCGTTTAAAGTCGTAATGTTTAGTAATCTGACCACGTCCCCATCATCTCTCCGTCTCTGCTGTGAAAATGAGAAAAGATCCAGTGAGGTGTTGGAAGAGATAGAACCGAATAGCATTGATCAAAGAATAATTCTCTTCTTTTCCCCATGATGATACGTGTTCCTTTAGCTATCTTTAATGCTGATTTTAGAAAGAATTTTTTGTTTTCTACTGACCTATTACCTTCTTATGATCACTTTGTAAATGAACACCAAACTTTATCTTCTTTCCTCATTGTTAATATCCTAATTACCTTACTTTCTATACCTCATATTGTCATGTGTTGTCTTCTTATCGCCTAT
The DNA here is from genome assembly GCA_015146655.1 of Ochromonas danica. Taxonomy (NCBI): domain Eukaryota; class Chrysophyceae; order Chromulinales; family Chromulinaceae; genus Ochromonas; species Ochromonas danica. The sequence continues at coordinate 221,440 of VKHL01000005.1, forward strand.
TCTGATAGTACCACCTATGATCGGATTAGTTCCATTTTTGGGTTGGTATTTGTAATTGCCATAAACATTGTTGAGTGGCGAGTTCTACTCAAACACATTCATGATTTAAACGAAGATAATATTAGAATCTCTGAATCTTCTAAACTTTTATTGTTGCAATTCTTTGGGAGATGGCTCTGCTTTGTGAATATCTTAAGTAATCTGCATCTTGTAGTACAAACTATTGTTGGCTCTTGTTCATCCAATAGTCGCTCTTTAAATTGGAATTGTAATGCTTTTTCAAGTTCTCAAGGAATTGTCATGGATAGTAGCATTATTGTGATGATTTTCCCTCTTGTATTAGCGATTGCGTTTCCAACTGCGAAGCATTTGCGCTATATTATCGTCAATTGGATGATCTCTGTTGTCTCTTTGCTTTTCTGTCTGATTTATGCAAGTGCAATCAATTCAGTACTTTTCGTTGTTTATTATATTATAGGAAGTCTCTTTATTTTGTTCCTAATCCATCTTCATCATTATTCTATTTTTAATCAATATCGTCGATTGCAAGAGATATTGAGAGAAAGAGAGAAAGCAGCTGATGAAGCTAATGCTCAGGAACTACGACATATGATTGCCAATGTTGCTCACGATTTAAAAACGGTAAGCTGCTTCTTTATTCACCCATGACTGACGTTTGTAACATGGTTGTCTTGTCTCAGCCGCTATCGTCCTTCCTGTCAGGAATCGAATGTGTCGATCATGTAATAGCCGAACTAACCACTAAACCTATCACCATAAAGGATGGAGATAGTGTGCGCCAACCAGTTAGTAGTGTGAACCTTCAAGAAAGTTTGACAACTATTTTCCACTGTATCACCAACATGCGCAATACCAACTCTTTCATGCTCATGACCATCAATCGCTGCATTGATTATACCAAGGCTTCAAAAGGAGTGAAGCTGGTACCGAAGTTCGAGACCATTGACCTCATGGACACATTGTCTTTGCCTTTGAATTGCATGAAAGACATTCAGCAGCGTGTGTCGATAGTGTTGCAGCCCATTAGCAAAGAGATCTGCTCTCACATCATCACGGACAAGCAATGGTTGCAAGAGAATGTTCTTTGTCTGCTGAGCAACGCTGTGAAATACTCGAACGAAGGTGAAGTGACGATCAGTGTGGTATTGGTGGAGAATGAACGCAAGTTCCAGGCTCGAATCAACAGCCGCTCAATGAGTGCGGAGCTGAAACTTCCTAATGACCAGTCCCCGCAACAGCAGCGGAATAGTCCATGTTTGGATAACACGTTGTCACAGGCCTCATTGGAGGACGAGAAAGATAGTCGCATTTATCCGTCTTTGCATTTGCAGAATATAATGAATCGCAATTTGTATCTGCGCGTGGAGATCGAAGATCATGGAATCGGGCTGTCTGAAGATGTGATGTCGACGTTATTCAGTCCTTTCAAGCAGGCCCAGCGTCTAGCTGGAGGCACGGGGTTGGGACTGTTTAGTTTGGCAAAGCGTTTGGAGGCGCTGGAGGGCGGATGTGGAGTGCAGCGAAGACGAGATGGGGAAGAAGGGTCGCTGTTTTGGTTCGAGATTCCTTATCGACCTGATTACACTATTAAGGTTGTTGGGTCGCTGGAGTCGATTGGAGATATGGGGTCTCCTCTTTTTCGGAGTGCTTCCGATCAGAGCCTCTTTTCTGAATATTTCGAAAGTTCGAAGTGTTCATCTGCAAAAGTTGATGTACATACGTTTTTTGGAGCGGAGAGCTTGGAGTTAGAACATCCTTTGGCAACTTACAATCCATTGTCTGGAGTTTCGGTGGACAGCACCCCTTCGGTGAAACTAGATCCTGCCACTCCTCCTTCAAGTCTACATGTATTGGTTGTTGATGATTCGCCTGCCATATTGAAAATGACATCCCTGATGCTACGTCGTCACAATCATACTATCTCGACTGCCACAAATGGTGCGGAAGCTGTTCAAACAGTCAGTGAGCATTGGGAGGATGATAGTGGTTATGGAGGTTACTATGATGTTATTTTGATGGATTTGCAAATGCCAGTTATGGATGGTTTGGAGGCCACAAGACGTTTAAGAAAAATGGAGGAGCGTTACACTTCTAAAGGCAAGAAATTGCTTATTATTGGCATGTCGGCTAACTCTGACAACGAGACGGCCAATACCGCATTGAAAGTTGGCGTCGATGCCTTCATGGCCAAACCTTTTTCTTTGGAAACGTTTTACAAAACTTACCGTAGTCTAGTGGAGACGTGAGGGAATGAATGAATTGCCAACATCGGTTTCTTTTTCTAGATTCGTATGCGATCACCCCGCGATTGGGTGCGCATTTTTATTTTTTGTTTCATAACTTTCTCAACGTGGTGTGATGATTTGTAGTGTTTAAAGTGGTGTTATTCTAGTGTGAGAAATGATGATTCGATATGAAGTCTCCACAGCTGGGTGATGCAGTTCAAATTTGTTGTTTCCCAGTGTGATATAATGTGTTGTATTCGTGTAGTAAGTCGGCATGCCACCAGTTGAGTAGATTAAAGCGGAACCAATAGTTGAGATGTAATTTGCTTTAACTAAAAACATGAAGAGAAAATAAACTAGAAGGAAATCACTCGTTATTCAGTCAACCAGAGCTATCAACCACTATTGTTGTGTTAGAGCTTATCACCAGGAGAGGAGGACGAAGGAGAGGGAGGATCATTGCTCTTTGGTAAGGCAGCAGAAGCCTTAGCTCTTTCTGCTTCAAAACTTTCTTTAAACACAGTATATCCTTTTATAGAAGGAAAAGACGAAAAGAGAGTTTAAAAGTTGAGAAAGAGTCAAAACAAATAAATAATCTGACCTGTCACTGTTCCCAAAATAACAGCAAATATCCAATTCGACTTCATGTCTGATCTTGGACGAAATCCACTCTTTCGGAAAAACATGGTTGTTCTCTGTTCTATAGTTGAATCCAATCCAATTTGGTACCAGACAATCTCTACAAGTACAGTACAATGCTTTTATTTCTCTCTTTCGAACCACAACAAAGCAGTTCATTCCATGGAATGGGAGGTGCTTAGTTAAGTTAAGAGCAACAGCAAGTCGGCAATTATTATTAAGTTAACGGTTGGTCCTCTGGATTATCGATGATCAACCAATCTTACGCTTAGCTACTCCAGCAAATATGACGAATATACAACTAATTATATTTATGCTTTACTTGTTTATTTTCAACTGTTTTTTAGCTATAGTTAAAAGTAGTACCAATCCTGTCCCTCCATTGTGTATTGACTCGGAAGATAGCTTGGGTTATGTAAATGGCAATCTCTCTGCTTCACAAACATTTTATAATTGTTTGGCAAATGTTTCTGATGGTGGACTATTACCCAGCTATTATAACGGTGGTATCTATGGACCTGTAGCATTTTCCACCGGTATTACGTTAAATAATCTCATCGAGGTAAGGCTATGTTATGCTCTAAACTATTATCTTCCTTCGTATTGATGATATATCCCGTGTTTCTTTCATAGATCGACGAAGTGCATGGTACGGCAACCATAGCATTCAGTATTGGTTGCTCTTGGGTCGACAAACGCTTTGCGATGCCTTTGTTCTGGAGCAAATATCATGCCTCTTCCATCCAACTCACTTTTATTGCAACGAACCAATCGATTGTATTATTCAAACCACAGCTTCGCTACATAGATGCCAAGGATCTAGTATGTGTTGATGAAGATCTGACACTTTCCAGCAAGAACATGTTTCTCTATAAAGCTGCATGCACTATTACAATGATTCAGACGTCATTGAAATTCAACAATTATCCTAATGATTATCAAAGTTTACATCTTCGTGTTTACGCTTATCCATATGATAATACTACCGCAGTCATGACCATTTATAATGGTGTTTCTTTCTCTACAGATGAAGAAGGAAAACCAACATTCCCACAAAATCAACTGTGGAGCTATAAAGGTAGTTATGCTAGTGTTTATAACTCAGGGGGCTCTTCATCTTCTACTAGTATCGCTACCTTTGTGATAAATGTCCAACGTAAAAGCGCCGGTATAGTGTTGAGATTAGTCGTACCTGTGTTGTTTCTTGTGGTCTTGTCCACATTAACATTTTGGACAGTCCCTGATCAGCGTGTGTCAATCACCATCACCATTCTATTGTCAGTATCGGCCTTATATATTGTTATTATCAATAACATTCCCATGGTCGGATATCTTACGACGGTGGATCGCTTCATTTTCGCGGTAAGTAGTATAGCAGATGAATTGCTCAGTGAATCGCTCACATTGCTGAATTTGCTTCTCGTTTGGTGTGTATAGATGTTCCTTGTTTTGGTGCTGGTGGTAGTTGTTCATCAGATTTATTCTACTCTGCAAGAAAAGCAAGATCGCTGGCCTTTGCGTCTAGTTTATCTTCGCATATTGGAGTGCGCTGGTCGCACTGTTGTTCTGCCTTTTGTCACTGCTTATTTCGTTTTCGCGATGCCTTCTGCTTTGGGGGATTCACCTTCCCACGAAGCACTCCGAAAGGCAATCTTCGCAATCGTGGTCGCTGGCTCAGGCATCATCTTCCTTAGAGAGCTGACAGGTTTGTATGCAGCTTGGATCCGTGCTTTAACTTTGCTCGTTGCAAAAATCAATGCGAAAGATACTACGGTTAGTGATTTATCTTGGATCGAATGCTTTATTGTAAATATTTGGAAGTTTGGAGTGATCTCCTTCTCTCCTCAATTCTTGATTGTGGTTCTGCAACATCGGGAAGAGATGGATTTGGGCTTTAAACAGCGGTTAAGCTTGCGGCAAGAGAGTATCATGAGAGAGTTGAGGAAGAGTCCTTCGAAAAGTAGTACAAGGCATGCTGAAGATGGCACGAGAAAACGCTTTTGGGTGGAATCCACCGAAGCGGGTGATATCGAAGCATCCATGTTGCCTCCTGAAGAAGAGAAAATTCTCGAGGAGCTCAATCAAGAGATGGGTGTTGTGCATTGGATGCCAAGTAAAATGAACTATATCGAGAAACAAAGTGATGAAGAAAAGAGTGGAAAAGATGACGCCGCTGATTAGAAGCGATCTGATGCAAATTCTTCGTGCTATAGGAAGGATGTTTATGGTATTGTCTTACCTGCTGTATTGTATGTGTGGTGTGATCCGTTATACCTTATGATGTAAAGTGGGAGCATGTGTTGCTTAGTCGCCAGGGGGATCCCTGCTTAATTGATTCGATTGGCTGAACTTGTTCGTTGTCCTGATCGCAGTCAGTGAGTGCGAAAGCATTTACTTTCTTGTAGTATGTGTGTGTTGGTGCCGAAGATGTTACTGATCATAGATGTGTGTACACGCTTGTTCTAGCCTCTTATTGTTTGGAGAGAGCGCCAAATCATATACTCAATTTTTCTTTTTTTTAATGTGACTGCATATCGTCAGCTGTGCTGACAAACTGTTTTCGGCAAAAGGGCGTTGTTGTCCACTTTCCAAAAAACAGAATTAAGAAGAAAACGCGCTTCTGAGGTGTAGTTAGTGCTGTTGTTCCGTTGCCTTGCCGGACCAGCAGCTCTGCATCAAACACGTCGGGAGTTCCATCCCACCTCACCTCCGCTTTCTTATCTCTACGTCCAACACATCGGGAGAAGGAATGGAGGAAAAGGGATGAGCTCATGAAAGGACCTGCACACAATTCAATTCCTTAAGGGCAATAGGATTTGATTCTATTTTTAAGAGAAATCCATGACGAGCTCCAGTAATTCGTATTCAGTCTTGGCAGATAACAAGATCCGATCAGAACTCGCTCTGCAGGTTGTTGACCAGGAGCATCGCATCGAAGAGTTAGAAGAAGCCTTGCATGAGCATGGCATTGAGCTTCCTGAAGCCAAAGAGAAACCCCAACCTGCTGCTATTGATGCTGTTGGAGTGTCGTCTATCTTGGAAGATGGGAGCATTGATGAGTTGCGCCGTCACCTGGAGCAACGTGTGCACTTACACAACCTCCCAGACACTGATATTGAGTTCCACAATCTGAACTTCTCCACCACAGTCGATGTCAATCGCTCCATCTACACAGCAGGTTCCTTCCTCTCTTCTTTGGTTTGCTGGTGGCAGTGGTTCCCACCCCAGCGCAAGATTGACATTCTCGCAGATGCTACGGGTCGAATCCCATCGAGGAGAATGACTCTTCTGATTGGTCCTCCAGGTTCCGGCAAGTCAGGTAGGTTCAACTCTTCTTCTCCTTTCCTCGATGATACTAACCGTGCTATGGCGTCTTCTCATGCCTCATGCCTCCTGTAGTCTTGCTGAAGGCGTTGGCAGGCAAGCTTCACTCTTCAGGCAAAGCGAAGTACTCTGGAGAGGTCTATTTTGAAGGGGACAGTATCCGTAGTGGTAAATTTGTTCCCTGCAAAGTGGCCGACTATATCGAACAAGGAGATACCCATGAAGCCATCCTCTCTGTGGACGAGACATTCAAGTTTGCATGGGAATGCACAACCGGTGGTCACCATGATTATGGTGTTGCTCGCGATGAGGCAGCAGCGGAGATCCTGAGGAAAGACGATGCGGTGTATGCGATGGTGCAGAACACGACCGCTATGCTGGGTCTGAAGGGTTGCAAGGATACTTGTGTGGGAGATGCAATGATTCGAGGTATCTCAGGTGGGCAGAAGCGAAGAGTGACGATCGGAGAGATTATGGTGTGTCCTCGTCCCGTGAAGCTGATGGACTGCATCTCGAACGGTCTGGATACGGCGACAGCTTTTGATATCATCAACTCTGTGCGCGCCTTCACCCATACTCTTGGTTTGACCACAGTGACCTCTCTGTTACAGCCTCCTCCCGATGTGTACAATCTCTTTGACGACATCATGGTGTTGAGCGAAGGCCGAATCGTCTATCATGGACCCCGAGATCAGGTGATGGGTTACTTCAATAACCTGGGCTATGAATGTCCCGAGTTGGTGGATGAAGCCGACTTCTTACAAGAGCTTCCCACTCCCGAAGGACGCAAGTACCGCATGAAGCCGTCTGTTCCTCACACCACCTCAGCTCTTGCAGCAGCCTGGAAGGCTTCTGAAATCTACAAGCAGATGCTGGCGGAGATGAGATATCCCAGTCTGGATGATGCTCGCGCGTTGTCGAAAGGCAACCCCAAGCAGTGGAATAAGGAATTCAGAGAGGTGTTTGCAGGCAGCTTGTCTTTCTACTTCCAACAATGTGTGAGAAGACAGTTCCAGATTATCTATCGCAATTCAGCGTTTGTTGGCGCACGCATTGGGCAGAGTCTTCTCATTGGTGGTATCACAGGGTCTCTGTTCAATAATATCGCTACCAAGGACACATCGACAATGAATGGCTTTCTCTTCAACAGTGTTCTCTTCACAGCCATCTCCAATTTCTCTACCTTACCTGTCCTCTATGACCAGAGAAATGTCTACTACAAGCAGAAAGACGCCCTTTTCTTTCCCACGACCGCTTTTACGTTTGCTCAGATGCTTGCGTTTCTACCTCTGCAGGTTATTGAAGCTATCCTCTATGTCGCAATTGTGTATTGGTCAGCAGATCTCTCAGCTCAAGAGAATGGTTCTCGTTTCCTCACCAATGTACTGATCTCGATCGCCTTTGGAGTATGTTTCAGTCAGATCTTCCGTTTGATTGCAGCATTGATGCCCACGATGAATGCTGCATTGCCCGTTTGTGGTGTCGCCCTCACACTTTGCGTGTTGTTCAGCGGCTTCATCCAGCCGAAGTCTGTCATCTCGGATGGTTGGATCTGGTTCTATTGGATCAATCCCTTGGCGTGGGCCTTGAAAGCTGTCACAGTGAATGAATATGCTTCTTCGAAGTATGATTTCATGACCTGCGTGAATGCGGCCTGCACAGAGCATGAACGCTTCGGAGACTACACCTTGAAGCAATATGGCAATCCTACCAATGAGCGTAACATCTGGTATTCCTTCGCGGTCTTGATCGCCGAGTTTCTGTTCTTCTTCGTCCTCACCGATTTGTCAATGACCTATGTGCGTTCCATTCCCACGCCTCCTCCACCTGTGCGCATCGATCCTGAGGATGAGGAGCGCTATGATGTGGAGAGCGCTGAGGCATTGTCTGCACCTGTGAAGGTGGAGCAGTTGCCCTTTGATCCTCTGGTGTTCTCTTTCAAGAACATTGGCTATCGGGTCACGTTGCCTAACAAGGAGGAGATCGATCTGCTGCAAGATGTGAATGGGTTCTTCACTCCAGGGTCGGTAACAGCTCTGATGGGCTCATCGGGAGCAGGCAAGACGACGTTGTTGGATGTGTTGGCAGGACGCAAGAACACGGGTGTAGTGACGGGCGAGATGTTCATCAATGGTGTGCCAAAGGTGGATGCTTACTTTCGCAAGGTGACAGCTTATGTGGAGCAGTTCGACATGTTGTCGACGAAGAGCACAACGAAGGAGTCGATCGCCTTCTCTGCAGCCTTGAGGCTTCGTGGGAATGTCACGAGGTATTATTACCACCACTAATAGTTTTGTTTATATCACAGCTCAACCGGGTGATTTGCGGTGTTGATATGACATTTGTTGATAGTGCGGAACGAGCGAAGTGGGTAGATTCCGTGATCAAGATGATGGACCTTGGACCTTTGGCCGATGAAATGGTGAGTCTCACGTCTGTGGGTGTTGTAGTCTTCTTGCATTAGCTCTACCTGTCGAGCTAGTAGTTTATGTGATAGTAGTTGTTGCTGAATCCTGTACTGACCCAGATTACTTATGTGGTTTTCCTGATTTGCGTTGTGTGTGTTTTGTTTGGCAGATTGGAGTATTGGGTCGTGGAGGCATGAGCTTTGAACAGCGCAAGCGCGTGTCGATTGGTGTGGAGTTGGCATCAAATCCCTCGATCGTTTTCCTTGACGAGCCCACGACCGGCCTTGATTCGCGCGCAGCGCAGATCCTTGTCCATAACATCCGCACGATTGCAGCGACAGGTCGCAGTGTGGTCTGCACCATTCATCAGCCTTCCACAGTGATCTTCAACTCATTTGACTCTCTTCTCCTATTGATGCGAGGAGGCAGGACTGTGTTCTTTGGAGAGTTGGGATCACAAGGCAAGAACCTCATCGATCACTTCCAGAGGGCTCCTGGAGTTCAGCCAATGACTCACCACATGAATCCGGCGACGTGGATGTTGGATGTGATTGGCGCAGGCACATCAGTGGCATCGAGCAGCAATCAGACCGACTTCGTGGCTCACTACAAGAACTCGGCGTTGTGTGAAGTGAATACTCAGCAGTTGGATATTTTGAGTCGTCCCATCGAAGGTTCGAAGCGCTTGACAGCGGAGGATATGGAAGAACAGACAGGTTATAATGCCTCTTATATCAGCCAATTCATGAGTATCATGTATCGCTTCACATTGACCTATTGGCGCTCTCCCATGTACACGGTCATGCGACCAGTAGTGAATGCTATTATTGCTCTGATCTTCGCTTCAGCCTATCCTCTCTATTCTTACCACAACAATATCGAGTTAATCTCAGCGACTGCTGTCATCTTCGTCACCACCTTTTTCTGTGGTATTCTTGCTGTCGTCATGATTATTCCAGTGGCAATGGCAGACAGAGGAGTGTATTATCGTGAGCAACAATGTCGCATGTATCATCCTGCCATTTATACCTTTGCTATGTTCTTGGTGGACTTACCCACACTCTTCATGAGCGCAGTGACATTCACTTTGCCTTTCTTCTACATTGTGGGGTTCAACAGTCCAGGCCATGCCACTCCGAAGTTTTTCTGGTATCTCTTCTTCTCATTCATGATGCAAGGAGTGTTTTTATATTTGGGACAGTTCTTCGCTGCTCTGACTCCCGATGAAGCTACCTCTCAAGGTAAATCATGAACTTGCTGTCTTCTGTGTTTTCGTTTTCACTTTTGCAAGGCTGATGTACTATTATTGTTTTCGTTGTTAGTGGTGATGGGATTGTCAATTACTGCCACTTCTTTGTTCTGTGGATTCCTTATTGTGGAACATAAGTTCCCGGACTTCTGGATCTTCATGTATTGGCTGAATCCTTTGCACTATTGCCTGGAAGGAATGTTGAGCTCTCAATTCAAGGATGATCACACTTTGATCAAGACATCAAATGGGGCTGTGATGGAGGCTGTGGACTACATCACGAAGATCCAGTTTACAACTTGGAAGTACGAGCATATCGGATACGATGCCTTGGGCGTGTGCATGTTGGCTTTCGGAGCAGTGTAAGTATCTACTTTTAGTTCTTACTACATTTTCTTTGTGATCGTTCTTATTCTCTCTTTTGACTGTTTGTTTTTTGTTCAGAGTTTGCAATTACCTGGCATTAGCCTATTTGAGACATGATAAGCGTTAGTGTAGGATGGCTCTGGTTTGATTGCTTATTGATTCGTGAATGATTTTATTACGAGGTGCTGTAACATTTGTTCCTTTAACTTCTCCTGTCCTCTTTTGCGCAATTTTGCAACAATGTTTTGTTCAATTTCGTTTCTATTTTAGCCGTTAGTTCAGAATAATAATGAGCGTGGAAGAAATAGCAGGCAAAAGATGATGGAAAGCCAGACAAAATGGGATCAGCTATCAGTGTTTATATCAGATCATATCAGGCACGGATCATTTTTTATGTTTCCAAGGAACCGACACCCACACAGAAAACATCATCACGTGCATTGTGATGGTTTACGATGTTCTTCACGTCCTCCAGCAGGAAGAATAGTAGAAGTTCAAGTGGCTAATGCGAATACCCATCCACCTCGTCTTGATAGGATCTGTTGATCATAACATGACAAGCAAGCCAATGCAATGCTTTTCCGCTTGTGTCGCAGACTCGGTTTTACTCCCGCTCGCGCCGGCTCTCGTCGCTTTTTGGCTTGCATTTTCCAAAACAGTATAAGACCTCAGAGGCTAACAAGTCGACCATCAACCCATCATGTCGGGATTGAACGTCCAAATGGCTCTTTCAGCAATGGTGCTCTGCCCAGACAAGAATCGAAAAAGAAAGAGTTTTCTTTAAAAGCCCGAATTCACCAGCGGGTATACTACGTTTTATACTCAGCCAGGAAGCTAAGTGCGAATCATTTTTCGCACATTCCGTGGATTTTAACCGCTTGTTTGTCATCCAACCATGTTGCCAGCGCGCCGGTACAAGATTGTTGGGCTTGCATGCACAATCCAGTGTGGATTTGTGGCGGACACCACAAGGTCCACAATTACTGAGCACTCCTCGTATCCACGTTCAGAAGGATGCAAGGCATTTTCATCTCAGCTTGAACGATGACAGCGATACTGGTTGGTTTATTCGAATGGTGAAGACGAGGATGTTGTGGACCGATGCAGATTCGATCCCCAGTGTTTGCCAAGAAGTTGAAGCGGCATAGTTGCATGGTTGTGCTGGGTGATGCACTTAATTATTGCAAAATCACTTCTTGCATTAAATCCGCCAGCATGAAGAGCATTATGATAGTTTGAATAATGAAAGAATTACGCTGTTCATCTTCTGTCTCTTTTTTTCGCATCTCAATAGATCACAGCATGGAGCAGGCGTTCTAACCGTCGGACGTTAACTTAAGTAGAAGCGAGCAATGGGAACGAAACTCTGCTGGCAACACATCGGGAAGTTCCTGAGCTCCTTTACTGTCAACTAACTGTCAGTCACAACTCTGCATCCAACACAACCGGAAGACAAACCATGGAAAGAATCTCTACATCCTACACACCGGGAAAAGGAATGGAGAGAAAACATGAACGACCTCACATCTCAATTCCATTAGACTTAAATCCGACATTAAGTATCCGGAAAAATATCCCATGGAAAACTTAAGTAATTCATATTCGATGTTAGCAGATAACAAGATCCGATCAGAACTCGCTCTGCAGGTTGTTGACCAGGAGCATCGCATCGAAGAGTTAGAAGAAGCCTTGCATGAGCATGGCATTGAGCTTCCTGAAGCCAAAGAGAAACCCCAACCTGCTGCTATTGATGCTGTTGGAGTGTCGTCTATCTTGGAAGATGGGAGCATTGATGAGTTGCGCCGTCACCTGGAGCAACGTGTGCACTTACACAACCTCCCAGACACTGATATTGAGTTCCACAATCTGAACTTCTCCACCACAGTCGATGTCAATCGCTCCATCTACACAGCAGGTTCCTTCCTCTCTTCTTTGGTTTGCTGGTGGCAGTGGTTCCCACCCCAGCGCAAGATTGACATTCTCGCAGATGCTACGGGTCGAATCCCATCGAGGAGAATGACTCTTCTGATTGGTCCTCCAGGTTCCGGCAAGTCAGGTAGGTTCAACTCTTCTTCTCCTTTCCTCGATGATACTAACCGTGCTATGGCGTCTTCTCATGCCTCATGCCTCCTGTAGTCTTGCTGAAGGCGTTGGCAGGCAAGCTTCACTCTTCAGGCAAAGCGAAGTACTCTGGAGAGGTCTATTTTGAAGGGGACAGTATCCGTAGTGGTAAATTTGTTCCCTGCAAAGTGGCCGACTATATCGAACAAGGAGATACCCATGAAGCCATCCTCTCTGTGGACGAGACATTCAAGTTTGCATGGGAATGCACAACCGGTGGTCACCATGATTATGGTGTTGCTCGCGATGAGGCAGCAGCGGAGATCCTGAGGAAAGACGATGCGGTGTATGCGATGGTGCAGAACACGACCGCTATGCTGGGTCTGAAGGGTTGCAAGGATACTTGTGTGGGAGATGCAATGATTCGAGGTATCTCAGGTGGGCAGAAGCGAAGAGTGACGATCGGAGAGATTATGGTGTGTCCTCGTCCCGTGAAGCTGATGGACTGCATCTCGAACGGTCTGGATACGGCGACAGCTTTTGATATCATCAACTCTGTGCGCGCCTTCACCCATACTCTTGGTTTGACCACAGTGACCTCTCTGTTACAGCCTCCTCCCGATGTGTACAATCTCTTTGACGACATCATGGTGTTGAGCGAAGGCCGAATCGTCTATCATGGACCCCGAGATCAGGTGATGGGTTACTTCAATAACCTGGGCTATGAATGTCCCGAGTTGGTGGATGAAGCCGACTTCTTACAAGAGCTTCCCACTCCCGAAGGACGCAAGTACCGCATGAAGCCGTCTGTTCCTCACACCACCTCAGCTCTTGCAGCAGCCTGGAAGGCTTCTGAAATCTACAAGCAGATGCTGGCGGAGATGAGATATCCCAGTCTGGATGATGCTCGCGCGTTGTCGAAAGGCAACCCCAAGCAGTGGAATAAGGAATTCAGAGAGGTGTTTGCAGGCAGCTTGTCTTTCTACTTCCAACAATGTGTGAGAAGACAGTTCCAGATTATCTATCGCAATTCAGCGTTTGTTGGCGCACGCATTGGGCAGAGTCTTCTCATTGGTGGTATCACAGGGTCTCTGTTCAATAATATCGCTACCAAGGACACATCGACAATGAATGGCTTTCTCTTCAACAGTGTTCTCTTCACAGCCATCTCCAATTTCTCTACCTTACCTGTCCTCTATGACCAGAGAAATGTCTACTACAAGCAGAAAGACGCCCTTTTCTTTCCCACGACCGCTTTTACGTTTGCTCAGATGCTTGCGTTTCTACCTCTGCAGGTTATTGAAGCTATCCTCTATGTCGCAATTGTGTATTGGTCAGCAGATCTCTCAGCTCAAGAGAATGGTTCTCGTTTCCTCACCAATGTACTGATCTCGATCGCCTTTGGAGTATGTTTCAGTCAGATCTTCCGTTTGATTGCAGCATTGATGCCCACGATGAATGCTGCATTGCCCGTTTGTGGTGTCGCCCTCACACTTTGCGTGTTGTTCAGCGGCTTCATCCAGCCGAAGTCTGTCATCTCGGATGGTTGGATCTGGTTCTATTGGATCAATCCCTTGGCGTGGGCCTTGAAAGCTGTCACAGTGAATGAATATGCTTCTTCGAAGTATGATTTCATGACCTGCGTGAATGCGGCCTGCACAGAGCATGAACGCTTCGGAGACTACACCTTGAAGCAATATGGCAATCCTACCAATGAGCGTAACATCTGGTATTCCTTCGCGGTCTTGATCGCCGAGTTTCTGTTCTTCTTCGTCCTCACCGATTTGTCAATGACCTATGTGCGTTCCATTCCCACGCCTCCTCCACCTGTGCGCATCGATCCTGAGGATGAGGAGCGCTATGATGTGGAGAGCGCTGAGGCATTGTCTGCACCTGTGAAGGTGGAGCAGTTGCCCTTTGATCCTCTGGTGTTCTCTTTCAAGAACATTGGCTATCGGGTCACGTTGCCTAACAAGGAGGAGATCGATCTGCTGCAAGATGTGAATGGGTTCTTCACTCCAGGGTCGGTAACAGCTCTGATGGGCTCATCGGGAGCAGGCAAGACGACGTTGTTGGATGTGTTGGCAGGACGCAAGAACACGGGTGTAGTGACGGGCGAGATGTTCATCAATGGTGTGCCAAAGGTGGATGCTTACTTTCGCAAGGTGACAGCTTATGTGGAGCAGTTCGACATGTTGTCGACGAAGAGCACAACGAAGGAGTCGATCGCCTTCTCTGCAGCCTTGAGGCTTCGTGGGAATGTCACGAGGTATTATTACCACCACTAATAGTTTTGTTTATATCACAGCTCAACCGGGTGATTTGCGGTGTTGATATGACATTTGTTGATAGTGCGGAACGAGCGAAGTGGGTAGATTCCGTGATCAAGATGATGGACCTTGGACCTTTGGCCGATGAAATGGTGAGTCTCACGTCTGTGGGTGTTGTAGTCTTCTTGCATTAGCTCTACCTGTCGAGCTAGTAGTTTATGTGATAGTAGTTGTTGCTGAATCCTGTACTGACCCAGATTACTTATGTGGTTTTCCTGATTTGCGTTGTGTGTGTTTTGTTTGGCAGATTGGAGTATTGGGTCGTGGAGGCATGAGCTTTGAACAGCGCAAGCGCGTGTCGATTGGTGTGGAGTTGGCATCAAATCCCTCGATCGTTTTCCTTGACGAGCCCACGACCGGCCTTGATTCGCGCGCAGCGCAGATCCTTGTCCATAACATCCGCACGATTGCAGCGACAGGTCGCAGTGTGGTCTGCACCATTCATCAGCCTTCCACAGTGATCTTCAACTCATTTGACTCTCTTCTCCTATTGATGCGAGGAGGCAGGACTGTGTTCTTTGGAGAGTTGGGATCACAAGGCAAGAACCTCATCGATCACTTCCAGAGGGCTCCTGGAGTTCAGCCAATGACTCACCACATGAATCCGGCGACGTGGATGTTGGATGTGATTGGCGCAGGCACATCAGTGGCATCGAGCAGCAATCAGACCGACTTCGTGGCTCACTACAAGAACTCGGCGTTGTGTGAAGTGAATACTCAGCAGTTGGATATTTTGAGTCGTCCCATCGAAGGTTCGAAGCGCTTGACAGCGGAGGATATGGAAGAACAGACAGGTTATAATGCCTCTTATATCAGCCAATTCATGAGTATCATGTATCGCTTCACATTGACCTATTGGCGCTCTCCCATGTACACGGTCATGCGACCAGTAGTGAATGCTATTATTGCTCTGATCTTCGCTTCAGCCTATCCTCTCTATTCTTACCACAACAATATCGAGTTAATCTCAGCGACTGCTGTCATCTTCGTCACCACCTTTTTCTGTGGTATTCTTGCTGTCGTCATGATTATTCCAGTGGCAATGGCAGACAGAGGAGTGTATTATCGTGAGCAACAATGTCGCATGTATCATCCTGCCATTTATACCTTTGCTATGTTCTTGGTGGACTTACCCACACTCTTCATGAGCGCAGTGACATTCACTTTGCCTTTCTTCTACATTGTGGGGTTCAACAGTCCAGGCCATGCCACTCCGAAGTTTTTCTGGTATCTCTTCTTCTCATTCATGATGCAAGGAGTGTTTTTATATTTGGGACAGTTCTTCGCTGCTCTGACTCCCGATGAAGCTACTGCTCAAGGTGATCATGATGTTGTTAAACGTATCTTGTTTTCTGCAAGGCTGATGTACTGTTTTTGTTTTTAGTGGCGATGGGTTTGTGTAATACTGCTACTTCTTTGTTCTGTGGGTACCTTATTGTGGAAGACAAGTTCCCGGACTTCTGGATATTCATGTATTGGCTGAATCCTTTGCACTATTGCCTGGAAGGAATGTTGAGCTCTCAATTCAAGGATGATCACACTTTGATCAAGACATCAAATGGGGCTGTGATGGAGGCTGTGGACTACATCACGAAGATCCAGTTTACGACTTGGAAGTACGAGCATATTGGATACGATGCTTTGGGTATGTGCATGTTGGCTGTCGGAGCAGTGTAAGTGTCCACGTTTAGTTCTTACTACATTTTCTTTGTGATCGTTCTTATTCTCTCTTCTCTCTTTGTGTTGGTTGTTTGATTTTGTTTAGAATCTGCAATTACCTGGCATTAGCCTACTTGAGACATGATAAGCGTTAGTCTATGGAGATTGTATATTTTGCACGATTTGTGTTGTCATGTTGTTTTCCTAATTAGCTAGCTATTCAATAACATAGTATAGTGTTGGATAGCATTTTTTCCCTTGTAACAGTAGTCTTCACCATTCTTGAAGATTAGACCTGCTTTGTCTTTCCATTGTTCTTGCAAACCTGGAAATATTTGATGAATCTGCTGGTGTGTCACTACCTACAGCAGTAGACCACCAACAAAGTCGTGATAGTAACAACCAAATTGCGGAATGAAAACACTTTCATCTTATCCTCATTGATGTATATGTGTGTCATTAATCCGGATTGTGGTACTCTGTGTGCTGCGAATTGCACAACTCTGACTGCAGTTTATTAGACTCTGATTTGATTGTACAACCGCAGGTAAGTAAATACATAACTATGCTAAGCATTATACTAATTCTCTCTACAGCCATTTTCATCTTTTGTGGTTGTTGATGAAAAGAATAGCTTAGACTTCACCATGAGCACTACCTTCACTAACCTTGCAATTTGTGCTGATAGTGTACTGGTACAAGATGCTCAAAGCTTACTTGAACTAAAGAAAGAATGTGGATTACATTCTATTACTTATCCACTTTTCCATCCACGATTACAACGTGGTGATTTATTATCAAATCAACGTATAGGTCCAAAGACACGAAGTGATCGTTTATTATCAACCAGAGAATGGACTAGTAATTTCATTGCTAAAGTAAGTCCATGGATAGATATTGATAGTCCAAGTTTATCATGTCGAAAATCATCTGAAAAAGTTTTGATGGAAGAATTAAATCATGCTGTTCATTTAGGAATGAAACATATCTTATTACCAACACCACGTTTTCATGCTTCGAATTATAGTAGATGTCTATTAAGACATTGTGATGCCTCTGCTACTATTTCACAACAATTGTTAATCAGAATGCCTTGCAGTCTGCCTGTCCATCTACATCAACAACAACACCATTACCACCATTCCCAGCAAGCATCCTCCTCTCTCACCTTAAACAACGATGTTGGAGATATTGGAGATGGTTGGTATTTATGGAATAACTTCCAGCAATTAGTGGACTATCACACGAAGATCTTCATTGCGTTGGAGTTGAATGATGACCTCGTATGGGATGGATGGGCTAGTGCTAGTGCTGGTAATAGTGATGCTTCTGTTATAATTCCTTCATGGTTACGTCGATTGGGAGCAGAGCCAGTGAAGATGATTATCCTACCTACTCGATTGTTTGTTTGGAATGATGCTGGATATCCCGTACTACCCAAAGAACTACAAGAAGTTATCATCTTTTTCTTACAGCGATTCGTCACGATAACACTCTCAGGTCCTGCTCAATCTGGAGATGTTTCTACTATATCTTCTTCTACTACTTCTACTTCTACTACTACTCGTCCTTTGCTTCCTTATATTCGTTATATTAGACATTTGCAACATCGAGCTGAACAACGACTAACAGAAATGGATCGTTATATTCGACCTTATTTTGATGTTTTACAAGTACCATTACAACCATTAGGTGATAATTTAGAAGCACAAACCTATGAGACATTTGAAACAGATGTAGTCAAGTATATTCTCTATCAACGTGCTATTGTTAAGGCATTGAATCATTGGGTTTCCAAGAAAGCTCGTGAAGCTCCTCTTTTGAATGATAAAGATCACGATGGTCTTATTATGAACCAAGAAGAAAGTGATGCAGAGATGAATGAAGAAGTATCTTCACCAGCTGAGAGTGTCAATCAATCATCGGTGAAGCAAAGTCTTCGAGCTGTAGTGTTAGTCGTTGGTGCTGGACGTGGTCCTTTGGTCGCGGCCACGTTACAAGCAGTGGAAGAAGTAAACCAATCTCTTCCACCTCACTTACAATCTCAATACAGTCTTTCTGTATCAATCTATGCCATAGAGAAGAATCCTGAAGCTATTATTACATTACGTAATCGAGTTCTAACTGAACAATGGCGAAATGTGGAAATCATTTCACAAGATATGCGAAACTATCAATTCTGTGAGAAGGCAGATTTCGTTGTGAGTGAATTGCTTGGCTCATTTGGTGATAATGAGCTTTCACCTGAATGTTTGCGTGGACTCTATGCTGGCTATTACCAATCCTTCCCCAGACAACCATTAATTAGCATTCCACAACAGTATGCCTCTTTCTTGCAGCCTATTTCAAGTCCTTTACTCTACATGTGTGCCAGAGATCTTTCTCCCAATAATGGTGGTATGGTAGGGGCAGGAATGGGAGGGTTAGGAGGGCGACTACCCTGTGGTCTTCAAACACCCTATGTAGTCTATCTTCATCGTTTCTGCCCATTGAGTGACAAAGCCCAACTTGCTTGGGAGTTCAAACATCCTCACTTGTTTGATCCAACAGAAGATGAAGAAGAGGCTGCTAAGAGATACGCAGAGCTAAGATTTACTATCAGCACCACAGGAATGTGTCATGGCTTTGCAGGATACTTCTCTTCTTTACTCTATGGTGACGTTTCTCTGTCTATCTTACCTTCAACTCACACACCTGGTATGGCAAGTTGGTTTCCCATCTATTTGCCAATCTTGCAGCCTGTCTTTGTGCGTGAGGGAGAAGAGATCGTATTGCATATCTGGCGATGTCTAGATGGCCATAAAATGTGGTATGAATGGAGTTTAAGTAGTCCACAACATACTACGGTACACAATCTGCGAGGCAAGCACTACCATGTGATCCTCTAGTTAATACCAACGGTAGTTAATTGTTATAGATGAACAACGAGGGAGGTGATAGATGACGTGATGTAAGGTAATTTATCCAACAGCTCAATTGTTATCCTTCTAAGATGTTTGAAACTCTATGGATGAAGATAAACCCTTGCTTGTGCAGGCAAGAGCAGTTAACAAGATCTAGTTAGTTTAATGTTTTCATGGGATGCTGTGCCAAGTGATCCGCTTGCCTAAGGAAGGCTGAAATGGTTAATTAACTACAAGGTGGTTAATTAGTCGATATTCTAGCCGTTGTTGTCCCTCTTTAATTGTACAGTAGTCTGGTCTAGTCTAGTCTAGTCTAGTCTACACCGCAGTTGAATAGCCAGATGTCTAGCTCTACCAGTCTGGCGTAGAACCTTCCTTGTGGCTGTGTGCTCTGCTCTGTGTGCACAGCGTGTGCACTGTGTGTGTGACTGACTCTCCGTCGTGTCGTCTGTCATGTGTTGGTGTTGTTGTTTGGTTGAGCGATCCAATCAATTTGAACTCTTTTCTCTCAGCTTGCTACAGTTTTCCTATTCACACGATAACTTTTGCTACCATGGCGAGAATCTATATTGGTAATCTTCCTACTGATATCAAGGAGTCTGAATTAGATGACCTCTTCTACAAGTGAGATCTTCAATACTTTCCTTTTGTTTTCGTTTCTTTTTCTCTGATTTTGACAACTTATCTTAGGTATGGACGTATTCGTGATATTGATATCAAATGTCCTGCTCGTCCACCTGCTTTTGCTTTCATCACATTTGATGACTCTCGTGATGCTGAAGCTGCTATTCGTGGTCGTGATGGTTACAGCTTTGATGGCCATCGCCTGCGCGTGGAGTTTGCCAAAGGTGTGTGCCCTTCCTCCTCTTTCCTCGCTCTTAATATGCCCTTATCCCGCCATATTTCATACCATCAATAGGCAGTCGAATGGAAGAACGCGGCGGCCGTGGAAGTGCTGCTGGTGCTGGTGCTCGCGCTGGTGGACGTCGCACAGATTATGGCGTTGTTGTCACAAACCTTCCTCGTGGTTGCAGCTGGCAAGATCTTAAGGACTTCATGCGCAAGTCTGGTGATGTCGTCTATACTGATGTTGATCGCTATGGAGAAGGTGTCGTGGAATTCTCCAATCGGGATGACATGGAGAATGCCATCCGCACTCTCGATGATACTGAGTTCCGCAACTACAACGATTCTTCCTACATTCGTGTGAAGCCTGCCAATAAACGCCGTGATCGCAGCAATGATCGTGATGGCAGTCGCGGACGTGGTGGCAGCCGTGATGATCGTTCACGCTCTCGCGATCGCAAGCGTTCACCAAGTCGTTCTCGCTCTCCTTCTCCTCGTCGCGATCGTTCAAGATCTCGCTCTCCTTCCCCTCGTTCACGTAGCGCTAGTCCTCGTGATGAGCCAGAGAGATCTCGTAGCCCTGAGAGAGATGTCACTCGTGATTCTGACGCTGCTGCAGAGGAAGCCCCCGCTGAGGAGGTGCAGGCCTAATTCTGTTCCCCTCAAGGTGAGTTTGTTGAGTTCTTAGTCATCTACTCTTCTTCTTCCACCTTCTTCCCGCCCGAGAGGCTTGACAAGAGCGAAAGAAATGCAATGCTTGAAGACTAGGCAATGTAGCTGCTGCTAGGAGTAATGTATACAATCCCTTTTCTTATGGATGCGGCTGCTTGCTTGCTTTGGCCTTCTTCCTCGCTACCTAATTTACCTTTTCTCTCTACTTTGGCTACTTCATCTCCTGTGGTCTATCTCTGGAAAAAGGGATTGGCCTTGCACTCACTGGAAGCATCAACAAAAAGTTGTCGCTTCCCCCATTTCGCAGGTGAATTGAACGCAATTGAGGAGACAGGGGACTCTTATTTGCATCTCCTTCTGTTCGCGGCCACCATTCAAGAGGTCTCTAACTCGTGTAGGAGAGAGGCCGCTTCAGTCGTCCGTTCTTTGTGAAATCCTTCCAGCAGGCAACCAGGAACGCCAAGAAGAGATCGAAGAAGCAACTATGCTTACCAGCTTGGTTGGTGTCACCCAGCCATCCAGTTCCCACACCCGTCTGCTGCAGCTCTTCGCCGGAGACAAGACGAAGAGGTTGTAGCCAGCGCTGGATGCATAGCCGAATCTTGTCGATCCTCCGCATGCCTCTCCAAGCTGCCAGAACATCAGTACGATGTGTGAAGCGGCTGTAATAGAAGCCCAAGGTGACCAGCACGGCCGAGGTTGAGAGGAGGTGTGGCGGAGAGACGGCCAGGAGTTGACGAGCAAGCTCTGCTGACTCGAGATCCTGTTTGCCCAGCGAAGAGAGAAAGGAGGCATAGAGAGGGTGTTGTATCATCGTTGCGGGGGCTTTGGCCTTGCGAGGCTTCTCTTCTATCGTTTCCACCACGGCAGGAGGAGGGGGTGGAGGAGGAACAGGAGAAGGTGTAGCAAGAACAGGACTTTTGTTTCCTTTCTTCTCGCCGCGAACATTTCCTGTTTGGGTTGTATTGAGAAGGGCTTGAATAGCCTCGTTGAGACGATTGCTGTTTGCCCTTCTTGGTCTCCGTCTCTCCTCTCCCTCTGCCGGCTGTTGCACGACTTCGTTTGACGGAAGCGATGCATCGATGGAAGATTCTTGCAAGGGTGGTGGTGGCAAAGAAGCTGGGTCTATCTTTACCTTGGTCTCGAACTCGGTACTCATGTCCCTTCGAAGCTTCTTCTTCTTGCCTTTCCTCGCATCGCTTGAAGTTGTGGATGATGGCGGTGGTGGCGAGGCCACCGCTTCCTTCAAGTTGCTCTTCATTTCTCTCTCTCGCTCGGGTGACAATATCTTATCCAAAGCCGAGGATATTTGCTTGCAGTCGTCTACCCCTGGCTCAACGGGGACAACTGCTAGCATCTCGATCTCTACAAGGAGTGGCAGCACTGCGCGGTTTTCGTAATCTCTCGCCATGAACCATCGTGGCTGTGAGAGAAGGGATGGATTATCCTTTTCAGCTGTGCTGATAATCAAGCCAACAAAGGGTTCTAGACCAGTGATGGGGTCATGAAATGCTGTCTGCAGGCCGTAATGATTGGCAAGGTCGATGATTGATGGATCCGGTGCAAACTTAGGATGTGAATGATACCACCCCACGATAGATAAATCAAGCTTTGCCACAGTTTCCCGCACCACAAACTCTGCCGTTGCTTCCATTTCCACATCCGTTGCCCCATTATCCTCACGTAATGTTGCTGTGCAAGGAAAAGCTGCCTGGATGTAGAGGATGCGCTCCGTACTGTCCCACCTTCCCCCAAGGAGACCAATGACTTCTGCCGTGCTGAGCTGACAGTGAGTATCACAGAGAAGGAGTGCCTGTGGATGTACCACAACGCGGAAAGGTTGACTCTCATTCGGTGCGATGCCTTGCGCATCTCCAAAACGGAAAGGTTCAATGAGATGATAAGGATCATAACTCACTTGAGACAGCTCAGTGAGGATTCCTTCCACAGTCTTGCGAGGATTGATAATAGTTCGACGAGGACGATCCTGTGGACCACCACTAGTTGTTGTTGTTGTTGCTGCTGCTGGGTGCTGTGCAGGGACTGGGAGAGTGGAATCAGCTGAGGTCTCTCCCAGTACTGGCAAAACTACAGCAATCTTTGCATTATCCCATGCTGGTAGACCAACTTTAACATCCCATTCTGAAGGTAATGAATGGGAGAGCTTCTCAATAAATTCTGACTTCCAGATATCCATGAGGAAATCTCTGTATGTGAAGTCAGTCAGAAAGAAAGGGAGTAAGAAGAAGGCTAAAAGAAGAAGCAAGGGATCTACGATGACATACCTGGCATCTCCATTCGGCACCACTGCCATCTTAGCTTGGTGATCAATTAGTATGAATTTGAATTCTCTCACCAATTTCTGCTGAAGGTAGAAATGCCTTCCTTCGGGTTGGGAGAAAATAGCTTAACTATTATTGTGTTGCCCTAGAAATCTCTCTTCCTCATTCGTGAAGAAAGTCCGAAGAAGACCAGACAAGGAAATGACACTATCTCCAGCCTTATCCATGTACAAGAACTTGATGAAGTTTGCTAGTCGGCTACCGGCTAATAAACGGGAGGAGAGCCTAAAGAGAATCAGAGAGGAGTTTCGCAAGAACAGTCAAGAACACAATCCGGAACAAGTCGCGGAAATGTTAAAGTTTGCCAGTTCTACTCTTGGGTACTTGAAGATTGTGACACCAAGGAGTGTCAAAGAGCAAAGAGGTCACACTAGGATAGTATTTGGCGATGCATCGAATCCTTCCAAAGCTGTGAGCAACTGGACGGGGTCCAACATGGACCCTGACAGTGTGAGCCGCCATTACAGATCGCTCAAGAGAGCTGGCTTCACTGATAATAAGAGTGCGAAAGGTTTCTTTTAATGTAAATAATATTCCTTTACAGACTGGCAGAGCCAGCTTAGCTTCTAATTCATGCGTTTCTTGTTCTTCAATTCCTTCCTTTCCTTAGATTCCATGAAGTGGGGCATCTGGAAGAAGAGCACTTTGCCACGGCGATTTCCTACGGCTAATGTATCACCATCGGGACTGAATGACAAGCTTTGCACGGTGTGAAGAGGAGTCTGCTCCATTGGCCAGTTGGTGAAGACTGTGAAGGTTGGGAGATGGAGGAGCTTGACCTGATCCTTCTTCTGATAAGATGACATGGCAAGAATCTGTCCAGAAGGATGGAATGCTAACGAAGAGATACGAGTTGTGATATTGAAGATGGTCTTCGCCTGCAATAATCCTGCTCCCATATCTTCGGCTGGATTCATCATAGGATAATAGTTTCCTGCAGCAGGTGGTGGTGTGTGATCAACAGATTGGAAGAGAGACACCACACCTGAACTGGTACCCACAGCTAAATATGCACTGTCAAGCGAGAAACGATTCTTCAAATGGCCGGTATGATTTGGATGATAAGCTGCCATAGCTGTTGTGGCTGAACCATCATCATGGTTAAATCTGGACGCGCATTTGAAATTGTGCATAGCTTCCTTCCCATAGCGCAAATCCCAAAGGTAAACCTCTGCTTCAGCGTTGCTAGTTGCCAATACATGATCAGTCAAAAAGCACGCTGTGCTTGCTTGGCCATTCATTTTCACACGATCAATCCACAATTTGCTGCTAGCATCGCCAATGTGAATATAGCCACTACTCCCAACCACACTCATCAGCTCACCTCCAGGCGAAACAGATAAATGTTGAAGACTGTTCAGATCTCGATCCACTGACTTTCCAGGGCCCAAAAGCTGACTGACCTGGCCAGTAGCACTATGAACTGTATAGAAATGGGGCTTGCGACCAGAAACAATAATCTCATCACGAGAAGAGAGGTTGACAACGGAGCGAGGAGTCATTTCTTTGAATTTCAGACCTATCGAACACGACGCTGTCAGCACTAGTCGGTGAAAGCAAAGGAAAAAAGGATAAAGACATACTCAGTAGCACTGGATTAGAAGCATGATCCACGCGATATACTCGGAGGAAACGATCTTCACTTCCAACGGCAATACTTTGAGAGCTGTCATGGAAGGACATCGCGGTAACAGCATCACCTGCTGGCTCAGCAGTATTTCCATCTAGCACACGCTGAACACGCAGCTTCTCGGAAGGAAGGGGAAGCGTCACTTCTCCCTTCTTTCTTCCAACCAAACCATGATTTTGCTGAAGAAGCTCATAATCTTCATCATCCAAAAGTTCATTTCGTGGTGCTTCTTCAATAGATGTGGTAGCCCAGTCAAACTTCTGAGTCTGGAACCTATCAAACATATCCCAATATTACATAATTTTCATACGAAGTGACCAAACGAGAGACAAACAGATCTTACCGCTCCTGAAGTAAATTAGTCAATTCACGACCAGTCACCACATTGGAGCCACTGGCTTGCTTGGAGAACTTTAGTCTCTTCAAACGAGAAGTCTTGTCAAGATTGACCACTATTTGCTCGTCGTCTTCATCATGCCACACAGGCTGTTGGATGGCGTCATTGTCTTTCACTGCCGTGGGGGCAGTATCAATAGAAAACTACCCACACAACAAAAACAAGAGAGAATTGAGTTATTCCTATTCCTTCAAGTGATCCAAAGTAGAGCAATAAAGAGTCGTTGAAGTCTACCTGGACAGCTTCTTCGATGTCTTCCCATTGTGATTTAGTGGTCACAGTGTCCTTGCCAAAGAGCAGTCCTTCCAATTCCTTCTCCTGGGCACTGACCTCTTCTAGAGACAGAGAGAGTATCTTTCAGAGACAAGAAAAATGAAAAGATTCTGAATGAACTGAAGATACCTGAAGAGAGTTTTCGTTTTCCAGTCATGCCTTTCATTTTTTTGTTTCCACAACCATCACTCTTTCTTCTTGTTCACAGGTCCAAATCCCCAGATCTAGCTTTAACTTCACGTGTTGGGTTGTCCATTGGGTAAACTAAATTAGTCTAGACCGGTCTAGTGTAAATTATTAGGACATAGGCAACAATAGCAACTTCTTTTCAACAAGGAGATTCTACACTAATAGCTAGATCAGAGTGAAAACCAATCACGAACGTTATCAACACCAGTCAGCCATTAAAACTTAAGACAATCACTTGAGGTATCTGGCATGGAAGGCAATATGGTCAGCTATAAAAGTAGAAATAAAATAATAGGAATGGTCATATCCTTCTTGCATTCGCAAGGTGATCTTCTGTCCAACTTGTCCCGCAGCCTCAATCAACTTCTCTGGTAGCAATTGTCCGTTAAGATAGAAGCTATCCGCCGTGCCCACATCAAGCAGGATATCCGGATAATGACCTGAAGCTATCTTGATCAACTCAGTAGCGTCATATTTCGCCCAGAGACTTCTGTCTTCGCCCAGATAACCAGTGAAGGCTTTGATTCCCCAGGGGCAATTGGAAGGGTTACAAATAGGAGCGAATGCTGAGACACTTTTGAACTTGGTGGGGTTCTTCAATGCGATAGTCAAGGCACCATGTCCCCCCATTGAATGGCCTGTGATGGATCTTCTCAGAGGATCGAGGCAAGGGAAGTGTTCAGCCAGTACCTCGGGCAGCTCCTCGACGATGTAGGAGTACATGCGATAGTTAACATCCCACGGAGTCTGAACAGCATCTAAATAGAAACCAGCGCCACTGCCAAAGTCCCAGCTATCATCCTCGCCGGTGATACCAGCTCCACGAGGAGAGGTGTCAGGGGCAATGAAGGCGACTTGGCTATCAACCAGAGCCTTGTAAGGACTACCCTTCTGACAGACGTTTTCATCCGTGCAAGTGAGTCCAGAAAGGTAGAGAAGGGAAGGGAGCAAAGAGGTGGTGCGGTCAAGACGATCCCTCTGGTCGGGCAGGAAGACCGCACAGGTCATCGTGGTCTTGGTCTCCTTTGATGGATGGCTGAACCGAATCAGCTGACCACCATGGACTTTGACGGTAGACTTGATCTCGAAGGAAGATGACATGGCAGTGACAAGATGAATCTCACACTCAAAGGTTGGATCTCTTACAGATAAGAAGATGATGATGATGATGATGACAGAGAGAACACCCCAATCTCGACATTTGCAAAGCTGGCCTTTAGCAGGCCTCCAAACTTCCAAAGTTTGGCCATTTGGCCCCGTGTTGCCAAGTGGGCTGGGTGATGCATGAGAGACGAAGAAGATGAGGATGATGAAGAGGCTGTTTGCTTGCCTACTCCTTCTACTTATTGCAGTAGTTGGGGCCAATATAGGGCCAGTATTTTTGAAAACGAGAAATCCACTATCATCGCACTCCAACTCTTTGTCAATACCTCCAACCACACCTTCCAATGAGAGCATCGATGAGTCCTTCTATTCGCGTCAATTGCTCGTCTATGGAAAGTCAGCACAAGCCAAACTAGCCAATGCAAGAGCACTCTTGGTTGGTAGAGGGCCTCTTCTGGATGAAACTGTCAAGAATTTGGCTCTATCTGGAGTGGGCAGTCTGGTCTTGTTGGCCGAGAAGAAGGCAGAAGTAGAAGCAGAAGCACTGCAACAGCTCTCCTCCTCCCCTCCAACAGCATCTTTGTGTGGCCAGGATGTTGATCTAGCCGAGTACGCCAAGTCTCTCAATCCTCATATCAAGGTCAGTGGCGGTAGTGAGGTTATGACCTGTTCATTGCCTCTAACTGTGTCTGTCTATACTAACTAAACACGTGATAATAAGGTTGAAGTAGTCCCTCTAGAAAGCTTCTCACAGGCTAGTTCTTTGTTGTCTGGAGGTCATTTTGATGTGGTCATTCTGTGTGACGAGGGCTTGGATTCCCTCAAGGCATGGAATGCTCTCAGCCGACAACAAAATGTTAAAATGATCTCCTCTACTGTAGTGGGGGTTACAGGGATGATCTTCACAGACTTGTTGGATAGATTTGTTGTGGAAGATATTGAAGGAGAGTCTCATAAAGAGGTAGACATCAATCGCGTTGTTCCTTCTTGTTTCCATTGGATGCTCAGATTGGCTTTCCGTCAATGCACAGGTACCGCTTAGTAGCTCGTGGGAAGGATTGGATAGTCCAAGTGATGATGCTCTTCTGCTTTGTATTGAGAGCATTCCAGAGGAGAAGCT
Organism: Ochromonas danica; assembly: GCA_015146655.1. Lineage (NCBI taxonomy): Eukaryota > Chrysophyceae > Chromulinales > Chromulinaceae > Ochromonas > Ochromonas danica. Next base: position 249,198 of record VKHL01000005.1, read on the forward strand.
GGGCTATGGCTTGAGCGATGTCATCGAGCTGCGCTCCAGTACAGACAGTCAATTAGTAATTCCAGCGACTGTAGAGAAAGTCATCAACACTCATAAAGTCGTAGTCCGCATTGATGGTCATAGCAAGTATCAAGAGTTGGTTCATGCAATCGAGAATCAATCAGGCCTGGCACAAAAGGTAGAGTGACTGTATCTGAAGTTGATATGATATGATATGATATGATATGATATGTTGTTATAATCTTTGGTTTCATATTCTCTCTGTTCTCTCTTAGTTGAAGGCACAAAAGATTGTGAAGCATGAAAGCCTTCTCCAACAACTGTTGAAGCCTTCATTCAATCCAGCCAATGGCTGTTTGTCGCCGAAGCAAGATCGAGCTCTCTCGCTCGTCTTACTTGCTGCCTTCAAAGCCCGAGAGACGCTCAATAAGAGACTGCCGAAAAGTCGGAAGTTAACAAAACTGATATTTATTTCATCTGTGTTGCATGAGCTAAAGCTTCTTGGTGTGTCGAATGCAATGCTACCTATCAAGAAAGGTGGATTAGTTGGCGCTGATTGGGTAAAGCTTGTGGTGGATGGGTTTTACTCGAGTCAGTGCTCTCAATGTCCTGCTACAATCTCGATTATGGGAGCGATCGCAGCCCAAGAAGCTATCAAGGCTATTACTCAAATGTATGAGCCAATTTCTCAATTCCTCATGTTTGAATCGATTGATGCTTTACCTTTGAAGCCGCCGGGTTTTGATGAAGAAGAGATAGAGACAAAAGAGAGAGTCAGCTGCTATGGTTCAGAATTAATGGAAGAGATAGCAGGATTACGAGTCTTTGTCATTGGTTCAGGAGCTATTGGCTCGGAACTGTTGAAGAACTTTGCTTTGCTTGGTGTGGGTGTAGGTAAGAAGAACAACACTTTGACCAGCACTGTGGATGGCAATTATAGCGCCAGCCCAGCAACCTTGTGGGAGGAATTCGGCTTGGCTGAAGGAGGCATTCTCATCACAGACATGGATAGCATTGAGCGCAGCAATCTCAATCGCCAACTACTCTTCAGGTTCATATATTTCCTTTTACTCGACCTTTCTCTATTAATGTTGCCTCACATTGTTGTTCTTGTGTGCTTACAGAGAAAGACATATTGGCCTTCCAAAGGCATTGGTTGCCGCTGAACAAGTGCGGGGCATTCGACCTGATCTGCGCATTCATGGCCTCACTTTAAAAGTTAGCAGTGAAACGGAAGAGATCTTTAGTGCCGCCTTCTGGCAGTCAACAGATGTGGTCATCACTGCTTTGGACAATGTTGAAGCCAGGAAGTATGTTGACGAGCAATGCTTGAAATATAAATGTTTTATGTTGGATTCAGGCACTCTCGGCACGAAAGCAAATACGCAGGTAGATACACAGTTGCAAATATTGCGTTTCTCTCAGTTTTATCATTCATATCTGCATGAACTGTATTTTGTGGTCCGTCAGGTGGTTATACCTTATCTAACTGAAACCTACTCATCTTCTGCTGATCCTCCGGAGGAAGCTGTCCCGTTGTGTACTATCAAGAGCTTTCCTTATCAAGTAAGGGCATCCATTATCAAGTTGCTAACTTTTGCACTATTTTGAAACTAATTTTTTCATCGACATTTTAATCTACTCGTTAGCCTGAACATTGTGTGGCCTGGGCGAAAAATATGTTTAACCAGTATTTTCAACAGGACATTCAGAACTTGAACACTATCTGCTCCACACTCTCTTCCTCGTCTTTGCCATCGAAAGATATTCTACAATCATGGAGTGTCGAGCTTACCCATGAAGATCAAATTTCGTTGATTCGTTCCTTGTCGTGTCAAGGTCAATCGTCTGCAGACATTCGATCTGCACTCACGTGGGCGAGAGAGACATTCATCACAATCTTTCGAAAAGAAGTCGAACAACTGATGCGAGATCACCCATTAGACTCTCTGGATGATGAAGGATTGCCTTTTTGGGGTGGATCCCGGAGAGTACCTAAACTTATTCCATTTGATTTGAATGATCCTCTCGTTGCAGAATTCTTGGTATGGTCAACGTTTTTGTACTTGCGATCTTATGGTATGAAGCCGACTACATTCGAGACTATAATTCAGGAGATGAAAAGTCAACAACCCATTGAAACAGTTGCATCCAATCCGCTGGGCGAACAATCCACTGCCCTTGAGCAACTGGCCGAAAAGTTCTATTCCCAAGACAATTTCAATAGATGGAAACATCTACAAAGCATGGAATTTGAGAAAGATGATCTTTCTTTGGGGCATGTTCAATGGGTGAGAGCTGCAGCCAATCTGCGTGCTCGACTCTATGGCATTCGCGAGCTGGAGACGTTGGAGGTACAAAAGCTTGCAGGTAATATTATCCCTGCATTGGCAACAACAACTTCAGTGGTTGGAGGGTTGATTACTCAAGAATTAGTCAAAGTTGCGACAGAGCGACTTGCTTTCAAACACTTCCAACAGTCTCGTCTATCGGCCCCATTGCCACCTCTCCCACCAGCTATCAATAGTCAACCTGCTCGAAGAAGATCTTTGTCACGATGGTTTCGGTCCAAGTTACCATCATTAGCTTCATTCAATAAGAGTCCCTTCAAAGATGAAGATGAAAGAGAGGAAGAAGGAGAAACAGCAAAGAAGATGGTTCCTCTTCCTGGGAATGACCCTCGATTGGAAGCGTTCAAGCTCTTCATTCGCCAGAATAAAGACAGATTGCTAAAGAAGTTTCGCAACGCTTTTGTCAATCTTGCCAGACCGTTGGTGGCATTCACTCAACCCATGGAGGCTCCGCCGTCCACTTTCTTGCATTATGCCTACAATCTGTGGGATCAGATTGAAGTACCCATCGACCTGGAAGATTTGACTTTGCGAGGACTTGCAGATTATTTGGATCGCCAGTTTGACTTACAGATCGTCTCGGTGGCCATGGAAGATCAATTGCTCTTCGCTAACTTCTTGCCCGACAAAGAGCAGCTGCTGGACCTTCCTCTTATGGATGTATTGGATAAACTCTCACAGGAGATGGAGGAACCAACTAGCGAGAGGGAGGAAAGAACTTCTTCGGGTAATATCTACGAAGGTGGGGCCGTACCAACTGCCAGGCCCACTCCCCTTCCTGCTTCCTCTGAATGGACCTCTCCTTCAGAGAATCTCAGTAGTGAAGAAGACAAACTATTGCCAATTAGCGAAGACAAAGAACAAATAGCACCTTCTGCCCAGGAAGAAGAGCCGAATGAGGAAGAAGAAGGGGAGAAAGATGGCGAGGGTGAGGATGAAGAGGAAGATGATGGTGATGATGATGATGATGAGGAGGAGGAGGATGAAATCAAGGAGAAGGCGGGAAAAACCGAGGAGGAGGGTGAAGACGAAGAGGATGATGAAGATGAAAACGATAAAGAGGAAAGAAAAGACAGCTGCCAGCAAGCCCAGGTGGATATGATGAGCACCTCATATGATATATCGAGCGAAGCTTCGTCTGATTTCCGAACTTCAGCGAGCGAAGAAGTTGTGAGTGGGAATGATGCACTCGCTGAAGAAATTGAATCCATAGATGACATTGATGTCGAAGAGGAAGAGAGCAACGAGGAGATCGACGAAGATGGGGACAATAAAGAGGGGAATGAGGAGGAAGACCATGAAGAGGAAGAGGAGGGCGGTGTTGAGGAGGAAAGAGAGAGAGTTGCGGCAGATCCCGATCTCTCAAGTGAGAAGACGCCTTTGTCGTCTAGATCTCTGGATGGCGATGAAATTGATGAAAACACCAATAGCAATGAAGACAACGAAGAAGATGAGAATGGTGAAGACAATGAAGAAGATGAGAATGGTGAAGACAACGAAGAAGACGAGAATGGTGAAGACAATGAAGAAGACGAGAGTGGTGAAGACAATGAAGAGGGCGACAGTGGGGATGATAAGCGCGGCCAAGATGTAGAAGCAAGGAAAGAAAGGGAAATGTCTCAGGAGGATGCAAGTGACCAGATCTTGCCTACAGAGTCTCCTTCGTCACAGGAGAGAGATGATGATATAGCAGCCACTTCTTCCATCCCTTCTCTTCCCAGGTCGACAAAGCTACCTCTGCGTGCCGGCAGAAGTCGGCGCTTCCTAGAGGGCAAAAAGTTCATTGTCTTGGATGTGATTGCTGCTCTGCCTAGTGAAGGAGGTGATGAAGACGATGGCTTCGAGGTGCATATGCCACCCATAATAGTGAAGATAGGAGAAAAGAAGTCGCCATCATGCTACTCGCCAAAGCAAGCTTCTTGGAGGAACAGATGGAGAGGGTGGTTGCAATCAGTGACGACGAAGATTCGACCCAAACGTGAAAAGCGATGAAGTCCACCTAAAGTCTGAACAGTTTTTTGTGTAATTTACAATTAAATTTCGTGGATAACAATAGTGTTAAGCTGTGGTCTTGTCTATCTGACAGGTTTTGCTCATTGAAGAATGGAATCTGGGAATGTGCTGGAGATTCAAAACCTCACACAAAACCGAAAACGAAAACGAAAACGAAAACGAAAACGAAAATTGAAGGAGGGGAGGGTGATTGAAGAAGGCGGCCTGTGCCGCCAGGACTGAGGCAGCAGCACAGCACGCCACCAAGCCAAGAAGAACTGCCCAACATCATCAATTCTATTCTCATTCATCGAGTGTGATTTAACATGCTGGGAAGAGTCTTGAAGTTGGAAGGAACTGTTGTGCGATCTTCCTTAAATGGAAGTCATCGTGCTCTTGCGACAAAGCAGAAAATGCTTTGGGATGATGCCTTGTTGTGGAAACAGCAACTGTCCGATGAAGAGCAAATGATTATGGATAGTGCCAACGGTTACTGCCATACCAAATTGATGCCTCGTGCCTTAGAAGCCAATCGCAAGGAGATTTTCGACAGAAGCATCATGGAAGAGATGGGTGAGTTGGGTTTCTTGGGACCCACTATCCAAGGATATGGCTGTGCTGGTGTCAACTACGTCTCCTATGGATTGATTGCCAACGCCATCGAGAGAGTTGATAGTGGTTATCGTTCTGCGATGAGTGTTCAGTCTTCCTTGGTGATGTGGCCCATCTATTCCTATGGCTCAGATGCCCAGAAGGAAAAGTACTTGCCAGAATTGGCCTCGGGAAAGAAGATTGGTAAGTGAGCTCTTCCTCTTTTCTACTTATGCTCCTTAGTGGATCTAATACTAATGTTTGTATTGGCAGGTTGCTTCGGTTTGACGGAGCCTAACCATGGCAGTGACCCTGGCAGCATGGAATGCCGAGCAAGACAGCAGCCTGACGGTTCTTTCTTGCTTTCCGGAGCTAAGAACTGGATTACCAACTCTCCTATTGCCGATGTTTTTGTTGTGTGGGCAAAGGATGATCATGGCGATATCCGCGGCTTCATTCTGGAGAAGGGTTGGGCTGGTCTCAGCGCTCCTGCCATCGAGGGCAAGTTCAGCTTGAGAGCTTCTATTACTGGCATGATCTTCATGGACAACGTTCATGTTCCCAAGGAGAATATGCTCCCCAAGGCTAAAGGTCTTGGTGGTCCTTTCGGCTGTCTGAACAATGCTCGTTATGGCATTGCTTGGGGTTCTCTTGGTGCTGCCGAGTTCTGCTATGAAACTGCTCGCTCTTATGTGCTCAGCCGCAAGCAGTTTGGCTCTCCTCTTGCTGCCAATCAGTTAGTTCAGAAGAAGTTAGCTGACATGTACACCGAAATTGCTCTGGGTTACCAATCCGTTCTCCGAGTGGGTCGTTTGATGGACGAAGGCAAGTACTGCCCTGAGATGATTTCTCTTGTGAAGCGCAACTCTTGTGGCAAGTCGTTAGATATTGCTCGTGTCGCAAGAGATATGCTTGGAGGAAATGGTATTTCTGACGAGTATCATATTATTCGCCATGTGATGAACTTGGAGGCTGTCAACACCTACGAGGGCACTCATGATATTCACGCCCTCATCCTTGGCAGAGCCATCACTGAGATTCCTGCCTTTGTACCTCTTAAGCAGGCTTAAGGCGAGTAGATGCACTTCACTACCTACCGTGTAGAAGACAGCCCCATGATGTGTATCTTTAACTGATAAGTTTAGGTCTTTGAGAAACAGAAATGGGTTTCGGATTTGACGGGTTGGCAGCTTGTGACCCAAATGGGCTTGGGCTTGGGCTTAGGTCTGTTGGCGACAAACATTTCGTTGCCCACCATTGTTAACGAGCATGAATCAGAGCAGCTTTAACAGCCCAGGTCCCAGCTATCGGGGTGAGAGGGACCCCTTTAGTACCTCTCTCCTCCTTGGTGACAATCGATCCAGCGTAAGTGGAATAAAAGCTTTTTGACTTGACCTCTGTCTGATGAGATGTCATCATTGTTTTGCTCATCCTACCCACCAGGCACACAAGCAAAAAGCTGTTTCACCTCGTCAAAATGTGTCATTGCATGATATTCAGTCCAGGTATAAATCAACTATCCTCTGCTGTGATTCCATCTAATCGTTGTGGTCTCATTGCAACTGTCTGGTGGTGTGTGTGTTATTGTGTTTAGTGACAAACGAAGCATGATGGATGCCTCTACACCCATTAGTCCTACACTATTAGAGAAGAAGAAGCTAAGTGAGCATCAGAGTTTGTCTAAGATTCAAGCTCATAAACCACCCAGTGCCCTGCCGCCCGTCACCTCGGCCATACTCGACGATGTGAGACTTCCCAGCAATACTGAATCAGACCTTGCCTCTAGATTGCATGCAAAACAAAACGAATCTTTTCAAGCCTTTGAAACTCCTTTAAAAGGCAAGTGTTTCTTCTTTCATACTTATTGCCATAATTGTTGTTGTAATTTGAATTCTTTGTTATTGTTGTTTTGAATGAAGTGGCTGATTTGCATGTTGGTCGGAGTCCTCTGAAAGACTTGCAAGTCAGCTTGCCTGTCAATCGCCAAGAAGTACTTTGGAGCTCTTGGATTATGGTCTTCGGCTTTGACACTACTCAATCACCTTCCAATATTCTGCAGCGCTTCCAAACCTTTGGAGAGATTGTACAACACCGCTTAGGTGCTGGAAATTGGCTCTTTATTCGCTACTATTCACCTGTTCAAGCAGAGCGAGCAGCATGTCAACATATGACCTACTTGTCCAGTACTTCCATGGCAGGTGTTCAGCAGATGAACAGCTCACTGGGTCGTCAGATGAATCTACGACTAACAGAGGATGGAGGCCTTGTGACAGATGATGCTGCTCAGACTTACTGGAGCAATCCAGAAGAACTGCAGTTGCGCAGACGGCAACGTGGCCGAGTAGAGAGTGTAGCACAGCACAGCGAGGTCGATGCTGACAGTCAGGAAGATGATGGATTATACCTGCGTCCTCAACGTCGGAAGAGTGTTTGCGAGCAGTTACTTGACTACTTCTGGGCTTATTAACAAAAACAAAAATAACAACTGTCTAAATTAAGATGGTCATCAATAAAGGAAGATAATAATACTGTAGATGATGTTGCTTTCTGTATTACTACTACCACTCAGACAAACTCTCTTTGCAGCATTGTTGCAGCTAACGTCGTTTTACTAACTTGGACACGTTGTTGCTGAAGAGCTCGCAAGCGAGACTTCTCAGCAGCTTTCTTCAGAGTGGCGACATAATCTTGAAGTTTTGGAGGCTCAGTCACTCTCTCACCAAAGGCTACAGCAGAAGATGATGACGACGATGAGCTAGGCTCATGATGATCTAACGAGGAGTCGATGCGACGAGGAATGAAGTGTTCATCAGGAAGGGCATCATTGCGTCGCTGCTCCTCCTTGGCTCTCTTCTTCACTTTCTTCTCCTTCATCTTCTCCTTCCTTCGAATAGCTGACTTGCGCAATTTCGGTATCTCTTCCAAAAGAGCTTTGCGAGTCTCTTCTCGTACACGCTTTTGAAAAGCTTGTAAGGTCTCACCTTTGCGTTGAGATTCGATCGAAGGCGCGGCTTTGGAAGGCTTGGGCTGGAAGTGCAATCATCGAGTGAGTGAGTGAATGAGTGTGTGTGTTGAGAGTGTGAGGATGTAAAGAGAACATACCTTCTGACTCTCCAACTCCTTGAGTAACGCTTGTTCATCTAATTCAGTGGGGTCCATCTCTTCCATTCGTTTGATTCGCTTGGATAAGAGGCGCTGCTTCTTCCGCCCTGGACACAAACAATAGAGAATAATGAGATTGTGTGAGGGTGCCAGGCATTTATTGACTAACGCTTTTTCTCGAAGAGTTCGGGAGGGTCGTCATGGCTGGTGTCGAATGTGTTTTTCGTCTTCTTCTTGGAGAAAGGATCGCAAGCTAGAATAGAGAGAAGAGAAAGAGAAGGACTTAGAGTAGTAAGAGGAAAGCACTATAGAGATAGAGTTATCACCTTTGATAGCCTTGTATCGCCTCACTCGTCCCATGGCAATAACGTTACTGCTCTAGGCAATGAACGAATTGAATGGAATGGGCAAGCAGCAGGGTTAACTATTACTGCGATGCGTGGGGATGGTCCAAAGTAATCCCTTAAGTGTGTTTGCTTCACTAGACTAGGTCAGTGTGAAGACTAGGTCATACATCTAGTGGGTTGTTTCCATCACATCAACCACAAGACAAATAGATCCTCACATATGGCTAGAGAACTAAAGGTTTAACTCCACAACTACTGCAGACACAACTACTGAAAAGCAAGGGTACTTCGCTAGTCTCACAGCATCTTACGCTATCTCTTCTGATGTCTTCGCCTCCCCCTGTTTGGACTCGGACTCTTCTTCCTCAAATACAAAGGTACCCGTCTTCAACTGTAACTGAATCATATCAATCTCTTCAATCGTCTTGGCAGCTTCAATAGCTCGTTTAATTTGTGCCTTTTGACTCTCTGTCAAGTTCTGTGTGGCAGATTTCGATGTGCCATTGCTACTCGAAGAGTGTTGCAGAGTGCCGCCTTCTGCCTTTATGGTGGCGAGGAATGCCTGCCCAGCAGGAGATTTGAACAATTTTTTGGCTTCTTCTCGTTCTTTCTTGCTAACTTTGCGATAATCTAAGACCTTCAAGGAAGGTAATGCATGGATGGAATAGAGGCGATAATGCTGCTTCAAGGCGACCGGATTGTCCAGAAGAGACAACACTTCCAACCGCCGCAAATTACTCAATTTGGCAATTTCTGATAGATGGGCGATGCGGTTGTTAGTGAGGATCAATCCGGTGAGAGACGTTAAGACCTCTCCAAGGGAGTTTCCTAGCTTGCTAATGTGGTTATTGTTGACCAAGAGGACAGACAGACGGCGCATGGCGGGGAAGCCGTCCAGCTTCTTCACCTCATTGTCAGAGAGGTCAATGGCATCATACTGGTCCTGAAGAAACCACCACCACCAGAAGAGAAGTTAGTGTCAAATAATTGCAAAGAAGTCCATAGGGTAATGGATGAAGAGTCTCACCTGTAGGATGGCCAGGTTCTCAATGGCCGGAACCTTCAATCCTAGTCCATCAACCAAACAAAAATAGCACACGCAGAGAGGACATTGAGAGAGAAGAGGAAAGGTTAGTGAGGCATGTGGTGCAGCATGTGGTGTAGAGGTCAGACAGGGGCAGGCAGGCAGCCAGTCAGGCAGTCACTGGGCAGTCAATCAATCACCTCTCAGATTGATCTCTCGTTCTCGATAAGCATTCAAATAATTCTCCGCGCTCTAAGGATATGACGAAAGGTAAGTAAGGAGAATGAGAAAAGCAGGGTGGAAGGGGGTGGCTACCAAGAGAACATCTGCCGTCAGTCGCACCATTTTCGTTTTTCTCTTCGCGATCGATTCAATTGCCCAACTCCGCCACACAGCCTAAATCTGGGTGTTTGAGAATTTGGGTGTCTAGTGGACTGACTGCTGCACTATACTATACTCGCCTATACTGAAGAATAGTAATAGTTGTAGAAAACTGCTGTGTGTCTTGTTTACAACAATAATCAACATTATAAGATCATCCACTAGACCATTAGAGCTCGATGGTTTCTTCACTTTCAACGTGAGGATTGGGATGATGGCGAGAGTTCTTGTGATGCTTATTGTGATGACTGGCAGACTCGCGGTGAGTCTCATCTTTCTTCTCCTTCTTTTCCTTCTTCTTCTCTGGTTTCTTCTCAGCTTTCTTCTTCTCGCTCTTCTTGGTCTTCTCTCCCTCTTTGCCTTTTTCCTTCTTCTCTCCCTTGCGCGCCTTTTTGCCTTTCTTAACCTTTCCTCCGCCATTAATCTGAGTAACAAAACAGAGAGGCGGCATTAAAATGGATGCTGACATCATGGTCTCAACAATGGAGAGTGTCTAACCTTGTCGGCGATTTCCTCTGGGCTGAGACCTTCGAAGTCTCCTGGGCGGAACACTTTCGGGGCAGCACCATTCTTCATTTTCAGTTTGCTGATGATCTGACATCACATCACATCACATCACATCCATCGACAGGCATCACCACCCAGTGCCAGAAAGGAGGAGAATAAAGGGAGCTGGTCTTACCTCGTCCAGCTCGTCACTGTTAGGGCCTTGGCTGGCATCGCTACCTTCAGCACCTGTGCCACTGTCTGCAGCTGGCTCTTCAGAGGGGGGTTCTGTAGAGGAGGAGGAGACCATCGTCTGCTCGGGCAGGTGCTGTGAGTCAAAAGCCAGCTGAACAAAGTCCGCTTTCTCACTGCAGCCTTTGCACTCCACCCCTCTTGCCTTTAGGAAAGCTCGGAGCTCCTTGGTCTAGCGAGGGAAATGAGATGGTGAAAACGAAGGTGAGTCAGCGTGAGTCTGTCAGTCAGTCAGTCAATCCCTCTGTCATCCTAACCTTCAAGGATTGGAAAGATGCGAGAGTCTTCTCCTCATTTGATGCGCTGCTTGCCAAGTCATCACTATAGACCACACTTATCAAGAGGAGGAAGAAAAGAAAACAAGCAAAGATACTGCTCATCACTCTCATGTTCTATTAGGCTGTCCAAAGTGATGATTGAGAGGGAAACCTCTAGGCCGCTAAATCGCTAGATTCGCCGCCTTATCTTTAACTTCCCGCCAGAAAGCCAGAAGGAGGCGGTTATCACAAAGTGGCCAGAGCCCAGCACTGCACTGATATTCCGTTCAATTTTAATATTAGCTATCAGAGTTTGATTGGATCATCAACTCCATAGGAATTTATTGATCTCCATGAGTGTATTTCAACTCCAAGAATGGTGGGGATTGAAAGTTTCACAAGACAATGAAGAATTCGATTTCTCTTGCTTTGCTGTGGGAAATGTTGATAATGCCTCACCGCCAACTGACAAGATCGCCATCGCCTCCCAGCAAGGCATACTGCGTATCTATCACCCAACGAAACCGCAATTCCGTATAGAAGATCTTATCTATGAAGGATCGCTGGGTGCACCCATCTTACAAGTATTGTTGGGAAGGTTCATTCCATCTAATGAGACCTTAGCTTTGGCCATTCTTCATCCACGCGAGTTAGTTGTCTATGAAGTATTACCACAAGGTGGCAAGGATGGACGAGTTAACTTCCATACCTTACAAAAGTTATACAAGCATGATTTAGGTGTTGGAGGAAAGCATTTTACGGCCTATAATATGTGTCACGGTCCTTTTGGTGGTTCACGTGGACGTGACATGATTCTCGTTCAGTCTCTTGATGGGAAATTACAGATATTCGAGCAGTCAGCTAATGCCTTTAGTAGACAGCTTGTAGAATGTCTCATTCCTGGACCCATAGCTTATCTACCAAAGCTTGATGCATTCATCACTACCAACCATGCTTGCCAAGCTGAGTGTTATCGGTATCAAGTCCTAGCAAGCTCACAAGGAGATGTGGGAGTTAAAAGTAGCGATTTGAAAGAAGGAAAAAGTGAAAGCATCTCATCTTTGACCATGCAGAAAGTTCGTCCTGCCTTGGTTGAATGGTCAGTAAACCTTGGCGAGCCGTGTAGACAGATTCTCATTGGCAGCTTCTCTAGTACCACGACAGATTCCCAGTCTTCTTCTTTTAGCAGGAATGGCAATGGGAATGGATCGAACGCTGCCAACAGTGAGGTGTTGTTTATTTGTGAGAAGTCAATCTTCTTGGTGAAGGCGGAAAGTGGTGGAGTGATCCAACAACGCCGATTGGACCGCAGCGAAGCATCTTGTGCCACTCTTGTCCCCTGTGAGGGTGGGCATCCAAACTCTTACAATTTCATACTAGCAGGACAAGATGGCACAGTGCAGGTTTATGCCAACTTCAACTTAGTTTGGGCGGCTCGATTGGCAAGTGATGGTCCAATTGTTCATGCATCTGTGGGTACCTTCGGAGGAGTGCCCGGCCTCATAGTCACCTTGGATGATGATGGACGACTCTCTATTAGCTATTTAGGCACCAAACCTCCTGTGACGGCCGTGCTCAGCCATGTCCGTGATTTAGACTATGAGAAAATCGACGAGGAACATCGTGCTTTGCTGAATGTCATTCGCGAGGCACAAACAGAAGGAAGAACAGAGCCCGTGGAGAAATTGCTGATTAAGTCGCAGCTGTCGCGAGGATTAGAAGTTGATGGAATGGTAGATCGCGAGGTGCCTCTAGGCAATCTAGTGCCACTCTTCCCACCTGGTTCAGCTCATCTGTCCAACATTGCCGAGCAAGTAGTCAAAACTACTGTAAGATTGTTCCTCTCCTCGTCCGGTGATCGGTCCGTCTCCAATGTTAGCATTACCGTAGCTGGGCCTTCGCATCTGCTCATCATCCCACAACAAGTGCAATTGACAAAGGTTGGTGGATTGCGCACAACCCCCGAAGTTATCAAGGTGGTACTTTACGCCATTCGAGGCACCCTCCCCACCACTTCGGACATTGTTGTGACAGCATCTTATACCTCAATTCGAGGAGAACCACGGGTCACAACACACACATTCATGGCACCTCTTTGCTGTGCCATACGACCCCGTCTCCCAAATAAAACCGCTTCCTGCAAAGTTGTATTAGACACGGACTATCCTGCGGTTGCCTTGACAGATCTCTTTTCCGATGTTTTACAGGCTTATAATGATGCAGGGCTTGATCTTGCTGAAGGATTAGGTGGCAATGCCACACAAGCACTGGGGTTTTCTCTTGTTACTGGACCATCCAGTGCGGCAAATAGCTTGTCTGCTTCTCTTACTTCTCCTGGAGCAAAGTCTGTGGGGGGTCTTGGGGTCAGTTTATCCTCCCCATCCAATACAAGCACTTCATCTGTAGTGTCAATCTTAGTATCCAAGAATGCTGGGCGTTATCGCCTGCAGGCAGACAGCTATCCTCAACTTGTTTTGTTGTTAGCAGAAGTGGAAAAGCGTTTGAAAGTGCGACTGTCTACCATGCCCAATGCCAACCTTTCTGTTATGAGTCCTTCCTCAACCGTTGCTGCCCCAGGTGCAACAAAAGAAGTTAGTGGAGAAGTTATGGTGCGATATCTTGACACTTTACCTTTAGAAGATTATTTTTCACTGATTGAACAACATCTGGTTGGTCGAATGAAACTTATGGAAATGGAGAACGAGTTGGAGTTAGCAGCGCAACGCTTTCGATTGGTACAAAAGCGTCTGTTGGTACGTTTTAAAGACCGTCATCCCTCTCCTCTGCACGGCTTGGATTTGGTATTACAAGAAGTATATGCTGACTTGCTTCGCCAAGGTGATTCTGTGGAGGCACAGCAGAAATATCTGCAATTGTTAGAAGTTGACTTGGCGGCTTTCTCGCGCCTGATCAGCCACTTAATTATCATGAAGAACAATCTCTCCTCAGCCGACCGTGTCGTCTTGCAAGCTCATCTTTGTCCTGAAGCGGCCAGTGGAAGTGCTGGACCTGCTGATCAGGGTTGGGAGGAGACCGTCACTGCCTCGTTGAATTACCTGTTGCGCACAACTTTGAGTAAATCGGGTGGAAGTACCAAAGAGTCCTCTAATTCTGCCGGGATGGCTTCCTCTTCCAGTTCTTTAGAGATTCCAAAGAACACAGATGCCTTGCGCAAGGCTTTGCAGCAGGTGATGGATCGTCTCGAGAAAGGTCTCCGTTTAGCTCCCGCGGCACAAGCTAGCGGTGCTCAATCTCCTTCGCCTGTTCCAACTCCATCTACCTCTTCCAAAAAGTGAATTAAGTCAACCAACATCAACATGGTCTATTCTAGTTTTAAAACCTGTACACCATCTTCTTCTTCGTGTAATTCCAACCTTAGGTCATGCTACCACGCAAGACAACAATAATCATTATTTTTTCTCTTGCTGCTGGTGCTTGTTTGATGCCATTTTGGATACTAAAGAGTTACATGACTCATGCAAAGCAGTGTGCGACCTTCTCATTCATCGAAGACTGGGTGGAGCTGTCGTCTCATCCTTTTACTAGTGGTGATTTTGATATTCTCCGGGTGGGTGTTGGTCATGCACAACTTCTCGCTGTCTCGACAGTTTGAAGGTGAATCGTCCGCCTCCACTGTTTCCACCGTTAGTGACAGCAGTAGTGCCGTTCAGATGAAAAAGTTGCTCCATGAGGCTCAGCTTTTGATGAAAGAGATCACACAGATGAATGTCTCTCACTCGACTCAGATGGTAAAGGACCTGCACAAGATCACAAGGATAGAGCAATCTGTGGACAAGAGAGCTGATTCCTTGTTTAAAGATCTTCAAATGGCACAAAGTGCCTTGCAAGCTTGTCAAGGTCAGCTGGCTCGAGATAATATTCATCACACTCCTTCGCCTCCTTTGCCTCCTTTGCCTCACGGCAGTTTGTCGAAAGTGCTTCCCACCCCACCTGCTGCAATCAAAAAGCGCTGGCTAGTGGTGGTCATACCTACTGTAGCTCGTCCACATAACGAAGATTATCTGCTTCAAACTTTATCTTCATTTGCTCAACAGTTGCCTTCGGATCCTTCTGACCTGCTCTATCACCAACTTCTGTTGCATATCGTAAACTTTCAAGTCAACAATGCGGCAGAACGCAAGCATGAGGTTTTTGAGAAGGCTCGTTCTATATATGAATCAAAGGATCATCCTCTTCATGGTTATTTCCTCTTCACGACGTTGGAGGCATCAGAGGTGCTTCCCGACCCAGTCCCTCATGCCACTGCCAAGTCAGACCCTGGCACACCCAATCGACCAGGTTTTATAGTACGTAGGCAAACTCGCAATATTGCTACAGCGGCATATAAGAGTCTTGGCTTGGCCGATCATTTTCTATTTCTGGAAGATGATATGCCGATCTGTCCTCTTGGGTTGCAAGCTGTTCAATACATGCTCAATAAAGCCTCTCGATATTTTCCTCGTTGGTTCGCTATAAGAGCATCATATGGAATGAATGGAATATTTATGCATGATGCTGATCTTCCTGCTTTCATTGCCTACTTAATCGACGAGCAACGTCGCAGACCACCAGATCATCTGGTGGTGGAGTATTATGCTGGAGAGACTCCGCGAGCAAAAGCCTTGAAGCAAAATCGTGCCAATGTTGGATTTAAATATAACCTTTTCTCTCATTTGGGAGAAGTGTCAACACTCCGACCTCAGAAAATGGTAGGGTTTCCTCGTTGTTACGAGCTGCTTGTCGAACCCACGGTGTTCAAAGTTGAGGCCTATAGTCCTCGAGAGTGTCCACGAGATGATATCTGGCCTTGCAATGTAGCTCATCCCGACCATAAATTAATAGACTGGGCTCGCGCTGCTCATGAAACGTAAGGTCAACAGCATTGATGTTAGACTAGAAATATAGTTGGACACATCATCATGAAGGAGGCAGTTGATCATCTTCATATCGCAAAGATGTTGATTTTGATATAATGTTCGCCACATCTATTTTACTCGTTATTGAGTGCATCTTTAATTGACTATGTCCCTTGTGGACCAAGAGTTGAGAAGATATTTTGACGATGTTGACTGCAACCTGCAACCTCTGCATTTGCTGTGTGTTGTTTCCTCTGGTATGGTATCAACCAATGCGACCCAAGCCCATTAGTTTCATCTCTTCGGTGTGCCATTTCAATGGGCAAGGAACTTTTCCTTCAAATTATGATTATGTACTGTAGTCTAGTATAGTAGAACAAGGGTGTAAACAATAATTCCAACCCAATCCACCGAATAATTCCATGGAAAATTCCTAATTAAACAGCCGAGGGGCAGTTAAATTTATGTCCCACAAGGTCGTGCTGTTGTTCTATTTACTTTGCGTCAGTCAGCTCTTTCAAATCAATCGAGCTGTTGACGTCCTTCAGCATGTACTAGAGGAAACATTGAAGGGCTATGGAGAAGGACCCCCTCCCTTCCTTAATCTGTCCCAGATAGGCCAGTCCTCTAACAGCATGATCTATCGTCGATGTACTGGCCATTTAGCTTGTGAGTATCATGTACCTGTCGTAGAAATGCGACGAGTGATCTTTGATAATGGTGCAGTTATTGTTCCCGGTCCCGCTAATCAGGTTCGTCGATTTCTCTTCATCATACTTGTAGTAGTGTCTAACTTCTAAATTGGATAATCCCCCTCCCCTCCCCTACTCATTTGATAATAGCAATTAGTTGATTCCTTGATGACTCTTCATGGCGCGAAGAAAGGTCATCTGCCATCCTTCTTAGTACAAACAAACGCTAATGGTGGCGAATTTGTGGCAGGACCAGCTTTCACTTACTCACAGAAGAATCAGAATCAGAATCAGAAGCAAAATCTCTCTCTTGAAGTGTGTAAGAATCAGTGGAAGAATCATTCTGCTTTCTTTGTCTCTCCATGGGTTACTTATAATGCATTCCATGCCTTGAATGACAATGTCTTCGCCATGATCTCTTCTGTGGTGTTGCAATATTTGTCAACCCCAATAGCTATGCGATCGGAACTTTATCCTCGAATTCTTTATCGCTTTAGTAAGTTGGTTTCAAGAAGTTCTTCTACAATTTATGAACTACTTGACGTCTTCTTCCCACAAAGTCTGTCGGCCAAGAAGTTGTTAGCAGGTGGTCCACATTGTTTGCAACATGGCGTCTGGGGAGCACATCTTAAGGTCTTCTATCGAGACTCTCTACTCATGCTTAGATATACTTTATATGAGGTCATGAAGCGATTGCTTGCAGCGTCTTGGTCATCAGTTCTCTCTCCTTATCCCGGTATTCAAGGAACAGGAAACAATCACAAAACTTTGACGACCAAAAGGCGACCAAAAGTGCTCATCGTGACGAGAAATACTTACATCAATCCCTTTCGATCAGAAGCTGCTGAAGATTCTGCTTTATCAATCTCAGGGAATTTTCGTAAACTTGCACCAGATTCAGAGGCTCGGCTTGTTGAGACCTTTCGTGCTTTGGGAGCAGATGTAGCAATTTGCTGTGACTTTTCCAAAGGTTTGCAAGAAATTGTACGATCTTTTTGGCAGGTGGATATTTGTTTGGGTATTCATGGTGCGGGACTAACAAATTGTATTTTTGGAAGTCCTGGTCAGCTTTTAATAGAGCTGCAAGTCACGTTTAGTTTTGGGTCAGACCACTTCCCGAAAATGGCTCACATGGCCAGAGGTCATTATATGTTAGCAGATCTGCGCAAAGCTCCAAAAGATAGTCTTGGTTATTCGGAAATTGATGCCTCCTATATCGAGCATCTTGCTACGTTGGCAATCAAAATGTGGCAATATGGTCAATCGGTACACAAACAAATCGATAACTATGTCCACCAAACTGCCTTTCGATCTCCGTCAGGTCCAACTTCAGCTTCCTTGCATAGTGCACCAACTCTAACAAAGGAGGATGTACTGAAGCGAATGTATAGCGATGAGATAATGATCAACATGGCGGAAAAGGTGGTATATCGGAACCCTTCAGCTTCGTGGAATGCAGTAGATGTTGTAGAAAAGGGTTTGGGATTAACAAACTTCCGTGTCGTTGATAGCTCTCCACCACATTTACGAACTCCTCGAGATAGTCTCAAGAGCGAATTTTTGATCCTTCCTCATCCAGCCCTCCGCTCTGCTCATACGGAGCAATCATTTGCAGAGGTTTTCGCCGATAGTGTTTGGGGGCCTCCGATAGGTGATTGGGGATATGCTCATTGCATTCAATTACCTTATTTCAAGGTATCTGTGTCCATAATGTCAACAATGTTCTAATTACACTCAACCTCTTCATTGAATGAATGTTACTTTATAGTTCCGATATCTTACCAAGGCACATACTGCCGTGCACTTAGAATGTGATCGTCCTCTTATTGTAGCGTAAGTGATTTCGTTGCCCCGCGCGACTGTTTGCACACACTGTTGACCTAGTATTTTCGTGGTTGTTTATAGCAAGCGGTCTGGTCGAAGTGACAGTTTCTTGCTTACCACCCTCCTTCCCTAAAATTATGTGACGAGTGATAGAAGTCTAGAAGTGGTATAGTATAGTATTCAGAGTGGATCACAGCATATGTGGATGAGTTAGAGTTTACAGCTAGTACTGACCACGATTCTTCTTTTCCAGCTCCTTCTTAAGCTTCTTGATGGTCTCCTTCAATTGTTCCACGTCTTCTTCTTCGCCAGTAGCGCCACCCGTCTTACTGACAACTTTATGCAGACCGCGTTCAACCTTATGCGAAAGATAGACTGCATCCTCCACTGTATTGGCAATCCTCTCCTCTGGATCACCTTCTTCCACAGGTCGGTGCTGTTTCTCTAGAGTATGCTCGCAGTCATCAAGAAGGGTGAGGCCACTATCGAGGTCTCCGTCCAAGGCGAAAGAGCGGAAGGCTTCTGCTCTTTGTGCTTCGGCTTCTTTCCGCCTAGAGCGTTCGTCCGCCATATCTTCAACACATTCACGTAGACCTTTCGCCATCTCAGAAAGCTTCTTTAGGAGCGAGAAGGAACCGCTACCAGAAGTCTCCGAGGCGAGATCTTCACTTCCTCGCGACGCCTTCTTTGCAGAAGCTTGTTGTACATTGGCTGCATATTCAGCTGCTGCTGGAGTACTTTGAACAATCCCTTCATTGATGAGGCGACTAAAATCTTCCTCTCCTTTGCCTTTCATGCATGCTAACAGACGGACAGTGAGGTCGGCGGTGATAATGACAAAACCTCGTCCTTCCTGCCCCACCTCTTGATCTTCTACCAACAACTGATTTGCCATTCGAATATAATAACGCGCAAAAGAACTAATCCAAACACCTTTATTTGAATTAACGCCCGCTGTACCACCTTCTGGTTCCTCATACCATTCCAATTCCCATTTAATCTTGATAATACCATCGCGAACGATCTTATTGAAGAGTGCAAGACTGTTTCCATCCACGCATTCTATCAAATGAACCGTGCGATGGTCAAGTTGGACATATCCGTCGAAAGTGGGATTTTCTTTGTCAGGCACCATGACATGGAGCATTTGTGTGTTGTCGTTGTAGTGGTAGGCCGTGGCATAGAACCAGCCATTCGACTCATCTGCTATGTCAATCACCCATTCTACGGGGATAGCGTCACGTGAACAGTTTGACAATAATCTCTGGAAGGCTTGCTTCTGTTGCAAGGAGGTACGATATTGAGAAACCACACATTTCTCCGTTTCGACATTGTCGGCCACACTCTCAGAGGCTAGACTACGTCGACCCGGACTAACCAGTCCATCATTATGACTCGTATCAAGAGCTAAATCATCCAAGTTAAGCTGTACTTTGGGTACGGCCATGTCTTTTACAGAGTTGGGGATCCAGTGGGTCGTATCTATCTGACAGTAAATCAAACAAGACGACGGCAACAACAACGACTGTTTCGTGACAACTTAACACCAGACAACTTAAGGCTAACTTTACCCATATTTGGACATCTGGACCTATGCGTTGGGAAGTTAAGCGATTTACGGATGAATTGTATCAATCTGATTTGCCTGTGAAGTTGTAAGAAAATGACAAAATACTTTCAATTAACTGACTTCACGCTCCCACAAGTGAATTATACAAGGTAGTCGGACGACTGTCCCAGCTAATTCAAAACTGCCATCACCCGCAACCATCTTAGCAAGTGTCCATTTCTGCTGACAAACCAACTCCTCGTAAGATGAAGGATTGTTTAAGATTCGGAAAGCACTCTCGATGAAGGAGGTCTTGGCGCATCGCACGGGCAACAGTAAGGCAATCTTCTCGGCTTGGAGCTGGTGGGCGCAGTGCTTCAGAAAGAGCATCGGATAGTCAGCGCATTCGTCGTCGATCCCCTCCAAATGATCTTCTCCGATGGTGTTCGTGGATACACATTGCGACAACTGACTGTTGCGGATTTTCTGCAATCTGCAGTTAGAGAAAGGCGGACTGCCCGCCACGAATACCCGGGTCGCGAACAAACCACTGCCACTACTACTACTGCTACTACTACTACCACTACTGTGGCAGCTGTGTGATGTAGTATTAGTGTGGCTGTACGCGGTGCTTAATGATTCTCTTGTTGTTGACAGGAAATCCTCCACTAGAATAGTTGCGTGACTGTTATTGTTCATTATTGAAACAGTCTCAGCTAATGTTTTCGAAGCAATGTCTGCCACCACTGGATCAATGTCACAACCAAAAACATTGGTGGCTCCTTTCAACAACAAAGTTTTCAAGATTCGACCATCTCCACATGATGGATCAACGTATACAATTTCCGAAGAGTCAAGCGTTCCAGGTGCAACGATTGCACTTCCATAACCAAGCAAATCAAGCAGAATGTCAATGTTGGCATCACTGGCAAAATATTGCTGCAATTGGCGAGGACGTGCTTCTCGTTGAAGTCTTTCATTCCGCAAGTCGCAAAGCTGATTGTGTTGTGTATCATCACAAAACTCTAAAGCAATTGTGGTGTTCTTAATTAGCAATGAATTTAGCCAATTGTCCAACTTATTCACACTAGTACTATAGCACAATTTCCATCCCGTACCATGCTTTGTCCATGATCCATCACAAGTCAGGTTTTTGAAACATGTGGAAGGAAATCCATTTGTCAACAGAGATCCTTGAGATGACAAGCTTTTGCTAATATCTCTTTTTAGCTTTAGTAGATGATTGTAATTTCGGGAAATACAATGAGAACCACAATCAATCGTCATCATTTCTGTTTTATCATCATAGCACAAAATCTTGAATACAATAGCCATGGGAAATGGAAATGACCAGTCAGTCACAACTAAAAATCTGATGTATATATAATGGAAAATATTACACCCTCAGGCTAGAACCAATGGGCACGATGAACGATGATGAATGTTCAAAGAACCACTCCCAAAACCAGCCGAGAGCCAGATCTGAAGATCTGAAGATCTGGGATCGAGACCCACCGAGCTGGGCTGGCAGTCAAAGAGATCTCCGCGACAATGGACGAATCGGGCAAGCTGATAGCTGTTATCGGAGATGAGGTTTGTTATCATCCTCGCTTATTTCTAGACTAGTGAAAGACTGACAGTGCATGTGAAATAGGACACGGTGACGGGCTTCCTCCTCGCGGGCGTGGGTCATCGCAACACGGAGGGACAGAACTTCCTCGTGGTCAAGCCTGAGACAGAGGTTTCTGCTGTAGAGGAGTTCTTCAAGAAAACTGTCAACCGCTCTGATATTGGCATCGTCCTTATCAATCAACACGTTGCCAATGACATCCGCCATATTCTGCGCGATTACAACAAAGTCATCCCCACTCTACTTGAGATCCCTTCCAAGGATCAACAATATGATCCCAGCCAAGACTATATCATGCAAAGAGTGAATATGGTGCTGGGCATCCAAGGTTAACCTCTGTAAGATAACTGTTCTTCTATATGACAGACTAACTGGGAGTTGATGTTTTGGTCCAAAATGTGCACTAACAACATTAACACAATCAAGAACAGTGATAAGCACTATCGCTCTATCGCTAGGCACACTAACGAACAAGGGGTGAGGAGATGGGTGGGGTTGGTCATTACACACAACAGAGCATTCGACCGAATGGAAACCAGCAGCACATACACTTTATAATAGACATTGACAACCAAGGAAAGGGGTCTCCTGCAGAAGACGACCATGGCTCGCGTCATTAACCCAGCACGGTCTGATATTCACACTTAGTACCATAGTATCCATGGAAGCAGTTGCAAATGCCACTGGAATAGTCACAGAGACCACGGCCAGAACAATCACGGCCAGCCTCGCTACCAAATCCTTTCAACACATCAGGACCAGATGGGCATTCAACTATAGGAATAGCGCCACAAATCAGAACTTCACTGGAAGAGTAATAAGGGGAGGGATGCGCTTACATAATGAGCAGTCAGGGCCTCTTCTTCCCAAGTCACAGACACAACCTACTTCTTTCTCAGCATCCCAAGGAGTGGCATATGTTCTGGCAGCATCTACGGCCAGCTGCTTTTGAGTGAAACAGACTCCGGCATCACTGCACTTATTGGGGCAAATAGAGCGCTCGCAGGCAATTCCATCATAGTTAGCAAAGCATTTGCACTCGCCAGTCTTTCGATCACAAACACCCTTATTAGAACATTCGACGACAGGATGGGCGTCGTTGGCATTCTGGACATCACCAACCCAGGCGGATGACCTGAAGACCATTTTTTCCACAACAAAATTAGCCAACAGCAAAATTTGACATTTAGCCATAAGAACCTACTTAGGACAGGTTCTTCCCGAGCAGTCAGCGTAAGTCCACGCGGGCTCGCCGTCGATACGAGTATAACAGGTACACTTGTCATTCGCACCACAAGATCCATGGCCGTTACAGCCATTAGGACAAGCCGCCTGAGCGACAGCCAGCAAGAAAGCAAGTAGTAAGATGTAACGCAGCATAGTGAAATCGACTCTTTCTTGACCAGCGAGAAGAAGAGACAAAGGGACAGTGACTAAGACTGCTGGGGTGCTTGCTGGGCAATTCGAAAGGCAAGCGAGAGAGCGAAACTGCCGTGCGCTGTTGCGATCTTCAGCAGCCACACAGCCCCCTTCCCCCTGCAGTCACCCGCATTGGTTTCTTCTCAAAACAACGCGTTCTTTGTACCTAGAGACGGTAATTTGTTGGCAAGAGGAAGACTAGAAGACCAATTCTAATTCTAGTATATTCGGAAATAACGAAGCAAAGCATCGCACAGTGCAATAACGGTTTCTTACTAAACAAATAACTATGTACATAAGACTTAACAAGGCAAAACAATTATTATAAAAGAGCCAGTTCACGCGCCCCCAAGCCTTCGTAGCAGGTGAGTCCATCCTTGTTACGGATCGAATCATCTGCTCCCTTGCTGACCAAATATTCTCCCGCCTCATTGTAACCATAGCCGAAGGCGAAGTGCAGAGCAGTCTGGCCAGTGAGGTTTTGCAAATTGAGCGAGGCTCCTCTGCGCAGGCAGAGTTTGATCAACCGCTTGCTGCCATTTTGAGAAGCGATGTGAAGAAGAGCGTTTCCTTGCTCATCTTGATAGTCGATGGGAACGGCCCAGTCAGGTTGATTGATAAGCTGTTCAGCATCCAGGAATTTGCCATGCCTGCAAAGGGAACATAATTTGCGGAAATCGTCGGCAAGAATCTGCGCTTTGGAAATATCCACTTTCTGCTGAATGAGACCCGCCTCGTCCACGATATTGGAGAAGGCATCGCCAAGGACGTTGGTGCGCATATTCTCCATACTCTCAGGCGCTTTGCTATCAGCACCCTTCAGTAAGCGGTCTGCTCTCTCCATGAGTGAAGGCACAAACTCGGTATTGAGAGGATTGCGACCAGCAGACCAAGGATCGAATGAGATCATGAGCCAATCTGCAGCTGCACTGCGAGGTTTGACACGTCCTATCGTACGTAATGAAGGGAAGTTGGGCACCTGAGGCAAATAGTCCACAGCTTGCTTAGCTACATGCTTGGCTTCTATAGCAGCGAAGAAACCCACTGGCAGTGGCATTACAGCACGACGAAGGTGAGTAGCTCCAGGCACATGCAATTGGCTGTGTTCTTCTTCTTTTGAGACGAATCGAGACCCAAGACCGGCCGGTAGTTTGCGAGTAAATGTTGGTGGTGCACCTCCCGGCGGAATGGTAGAAAGTTCTGGATAGGCGACCAACGGCACAGTTTCTGTTTCCACTGCCGCTTGCTCTGCATTGGTTGGCAGTGCAGGAGCAGCAGCCTTCACAGGAACCATGTCTGGGGTGTCAGACGGCATAGGCTCAATAGAGAGATTCCTGGCTTTTTCCATCGTGTTAAGAGGAACCTGCAGTTGTTGTGCATGTTCTTGAAGCTGTCTAGTCTCTTCCTGATGATCCAACATCCGATCTGAGGACAACACTGCAGTTGGATGAACCCGGCCGATAGGTTCAGAATAAACACCTCCCATTGGAGCTCCACTTTGGGCAGTAACGGATGCAGGCCCATTGGGTTGGCTGTGATGGGAAGCCACAGATTGGCTTTGAGAAAACACTGAATGTTGACCATCCTCTGCGAATGATGGAATATTGATTGCATTGGCGGCACCATCATCCTTCTCTTCTGAGGACGTTGGTGCGAAGGAAGGAGGTGCCATGGCTTGGATTTGATTTTGTGCAACATTGCTTACCGCTCCCGATTGCATGAGTGCCATACCCATACCAAGACCAAGCTGAATCATTTCTTGTGGATTGGCACGGTCCATAGACATCATGTTGGAGAACATCTGTCCAATAGTCTGCGTTAGACTCGAGATTATTGCATTGTCAAAACCTGTTAGGACTGAAGGTTGCTGATTCTGTTGTCCACCCATCGCGAAAGGAAATGCGGCAGACATCATATTGTTCTGCATTTGGTTGCTTTGTGGCATCAACAGCTGTCCATTCGCTCCACCGCCTTCCATGGAAGGATAAGCGGGCTGGAAAGAACCAACTAAAGCACTTCCCTCATCAAGATTAGATCCTCTGACCATACCTGGGAGTTGCTGTGGTTGCCCTGGAGGAGCATAGTAGCGCATCAGCTCCTGCGAAGTAGTCCCTACCCCTTCCATTTGACCTTCGTCATGACTCAATTGTTGTTGTCTTTTCTGTGCTGGTGACTGTCCCTGAGGAAGCCCATCTTGATTAGTTGGGGAAACTTCAGAATAGAGATTTGGCAACAGAGAAGAAGGCTGTGCAGAGTCGATACGGGAGAGACCCAAGTCCTGCGAAATGGCAGCATGATTTACCACAGATTCCAGATCAACAATTGGAGGGATAATTCCACGCTCTCGAGCGTTCCGAACAGTCACTGAGGCGGCTTTTCGGCGTTGGACGGCTTCTTTCTTTGTCTCAATGTGATTCAGCATGGTACTCCGGAAATCCCCCTGAAGATACCTCCTCGAAGCACCCTCCTGACCTTGATTCATCATCATTGGCTCTTCATCGTGCTCAGCATCAAAAATCACTCCACCTTGAAGAGGACTTGCTTCTTCCTCTTCATAGCGAGGCCGCTCCCAAAATGTTTGTCCCGTCTTGCGGTGATACCAATAGGAGATACCATCATCCGTGCGGAATTCTTGAATAGTGTCCTGCTGTCTGTAGGCCCATGAGCGATACACGCTGACGACTAAATGACCCAAAGGTTCATTGAGACGATAAGCCTTCTGGAAGAGACCAGGCTCTTGCACAGTTAGTGCCGTGAAGACTTGCGCCTTCGCCATAGAAACAACACTGAACAATAGAAGATGATAGAAATCCAATGTGGAATTGTCTCTTGTAGATGGCTCACAAAAAGGATAGGAGGCATCGGCATGGGTTGTGCAACAAAGGTTGGCCTTGGGAACATTGAGAGAGGCTACAGTCTGGCCAGGCACAAAGACTCGTGGATCTGTCTCCTCGAGGGTCTTTAATTGCGGCGACCATGCAGTTGTTCTAAATCCATGAGGATCTTGTTCTCCCGTTTGCTCCGGACGATTGCGCCCATAATAGTACTTGTCATCTTGTATAAGATTGGAATTGAGGCATACAGTTGGCGCTCGACGATGATTTAAGGCATGTTCCAGCGAACGCTCTATGTAGGGCTCGAGAGTTGGTGGCATCAAAAGCGACTTAAAGGCTATTGTCACCTCGTCACTGACTCCAGGACTTATCGAAGCTTTGTCCATAATCATAAAGTTGCCATATTGAGGAGGAACAAAGGTGGAGATAAGTTGGTAAATAAGTAACTCCGCGGGCAATCCGCCAACCGCAAGGTTGCCAGGCGTAGCTTTCTGCCCAATAGTTGCAAACTTCATAGTGGAAGGAGCAGGACGCTTGGAGCGTGTTTGGAGATCCAGTGGGGTGACAGGAGTGAGAGCACGCACCTGTGCTATTGCCTGCTCCAATCCTTCTCGTGCTATAGAGTTGCTAATGCGCTCCATCCAGGCGCTTGGCTTAAGATCAGGAATGAAAGTGTTCGCTGGAAGCGTCGACATGCCATCTGCAACAAGTTTCTCAGAGGCACCGGCTCTGGGCAAGGGAAAGGTTTTCGGTAGTGAAACATGATATTCCTGTGGTTCATAAAGCTTCTTGGGTATAGGTAAAGGTGAAACTTCTATAATATCCACTTCTTGGCCGCTTGCAGGATCTAGATGTTTGAAGAGATGTTGAATCTCACCAATTCTCTCTTGCCAGGAATAGCCTGTTATGGGAGCAAGAGGCAAGAGAGAGCGATGAGCAGCAGTGAAGCGTTCAATGCGCGACAGATGCATCAATCCGCGCTTGATTCGCATCAATTTGGCTTTATCAAACTTGTCTGCATCCACATTGCCCGAACGAAACTCCTCAGCCATAGAGTACAGCCAGAACTTCACTTTGCAAAAGAGAGACATGCGATTGTTAAGGTATTCCACCTGCTGCGAACACAATCTATAGATAGGATGACGCTGTTCCACAACAGTATAAAACTTCTTGTGCTTGACATCGAATCTGAGAGACGATTCCTGTTGAAGGAAGATCTCTTGAATCTCCTCGGATCGATAGCGTCGTCGCATAACATCCAAATCCCAATTTCTACACAATAACATTGTTTGAGAAGGTTTCACCTTTTCTCCGTCCTCATGCATTGAGCACTTGCGATTGAATCCTGACGACCAACAGCCAAAGCAGATCTTTCTGTTTTGATTGTTGGCATCGGGTGCATCAAATCCAACATGAGCAATATCCTTGAAAGTTAGATCGGAAGGCTTTGCGATAGAATTATCTCCTGCGACCAAAGCAGTGTTCTCGCCCTCTTTGCCGGGTTCAACTTTGATGATACCCGCCTTCAGCTGTTTACTGGACGGGTGAAGATTGACCACGGACACCATGGGTGCCTTGGAAGGGTCAACTCGCGACTCCACCATATGCTCCTTTAACTTCTTCTTCGCAATTTTGTCCATTTGAACAAAAGGTTCGTCATTCTGATCGAACCAGCGCGTATCAGCAAGTACTGTGGAGACATTGTCAAAACGAGTATCCAATAGAGCATCCAAGACGACAGTGCGGAGATGTGGTTTAAAAGTCCCGTCCGGGGCCAGCAAAGTATCTTTTGGGGCGATGCGATCCACCTTGAGCTCTTTGTTAACATCTTGTTGGGCCAGAACTTCTTTTTGCAGTTCCGCCTTTTCTGAGAGTGATTGCGCCAACACTTTTCTCGCATTTGGCTGTTTCACGGCTTTAAGCGTTGGAAGAGACATCGAGACTAAAAGCGTCTTGGTGCCAGCTTTGTCTGCTGTTTGACGATTGCTTCCATTAGTTGCCTCGACAGTTTTGGTGGTCTCGGCCAACTGAGTCTTCAAAGCTTCGGGTTTCTCCCACTGACTCTTGTTGGTGACTTTATTATAATACCAAATATCACCAGTTTCCTTATCGTCGATTTGAACCCATTCCTGGGCACTGGAAGCCTCTTCAATATATCGCATTAAGCCTATTCGTCGTCGACCCAAATGCCCTCGATACACAGCCTGCAGAGTCAATGCGGCACGCTCTTCCTTCAAAGTCCGACTGCGTTGCACCTTGTCCTCATCCATCTTTACCACTTTTTGGTGTGAGGAAGCCTCAATCGCGCGCAGTCGGATCTGCTCTTGCTCAACATCGTTGAGAGAGAGCAGAGGCGATGGCACGAAGAGGTCCTTCTTGGCCTTCACACGATGAGCTTCATCGCCAAAGCTCATCGTGCGATAGGCACGCTCCAATTTTAGTAGCTGTGCCCGTTTTTCCTTCTCTCTCAGGAGAAGGTCGTCTTCTCCTCCTTGTCGAGGGCTGAGGTCTGGAGGAGCGTCATCCAAGACCTCCACGGTGTACTTGGAGGAAGAAAACAAGGGAACTGTTGCGGATTGTTGAAGAACTTTTTCCTTTTTGCCTTTTCCATCCTTGCTTTGGTTCGACCGTGACAGCTTCTGTGCCTTAGCATTGCCTGTCCAGTCAGTCAGTAACACATACCATATTGTTGATTGAATTGACGTCTAAGTCATAGGGTTAGTTTAGCAAAGGTAAAGCTAACTTTTCGTCTCGTTGTTATCTTTCTTCTTAGGCTTCTGATTTCTAACTTTTTCTAGCAACTGCCTGGTTTCTCTCTACAAGAGGTGGAGAAGATGAGATAAGACACACACACACACATAGCAGAGAGAGAAGTGATACCCACCTCCAGGGCTTCAATATCATTCCAAGAGTCAACGCCAATGACCTTGGTTTTATCTAGTTCCATTTTGACCGAGTGGATGAAATGAAATTGATGATCTCATGCAATGATGAGAGCAAGGAACTCTGAAACGGCCGCTGCCAGCCAAAATCTACAAATCTGGAAGTTTGACCCCAACTTAAGTCGAGACTGCCTTGAGGTTGTTGTGGTTGTGCCTCCTCTCATTTATCACCTATTTTTTCCCCTTCAGATTTCCATTTGACCTCGCTGTTTGTT
Source organism: Ochromonas danica (assembly GCA_015146655.1). Taxonomy (NCBI): domain Eukaryota; class Chrysophyceae; order Chromulinales; family Chromulinaceae; genus Ochromonas; species Ochromonas danica. The sequence goes on from VKHL01000005.1 coordinate 277,942, forward strand.
TCCATTTCAGTGCGGAATTAATGCTTATTACTGTACTGATGAAATGAAAAAGAATTTCTTTACCACCACGGCACTTTTACGTTAAAGAGTTTCCATATATGCATACAAGAAATATGCAGTAGGGATCGGCTGAACAGAGGCGAATCTTTATCCAGCAATAATCCCCACATTGCACAAGTAACAAAATAAACAGGTCAGGTAAGTAGCTAAAGAACAGTCACACCACACGTCAACATTCATAGCATATTCATTGTTTCGCACCACATGATATCAAATTGCCACCACAACTGCTAGAACATCGACAGGCATTGTTCAAGGATCAGAGTTTCCCATTGAACAATCAGCGCAGATTATTAAGAATCATAACAATCTTTCGCAATCTGTGAAATAAATACATCGCACAGAAAGAAAAGGGATGCATAGGAACTCGTAGGCTCCAACAATATAAACAAATGATATAAACACAAAAGACAATCTTAACTACATAACAATAAAAACCATCGCAGACAAATCTCTTCCACCCATTATCGTCTAGAGATGATAAAATAATTTGATATATACTGGAAAAGCGGAATGTAATGACCGCATATAGTGAGTGTACTGGAGATAATGACCATGGGAAAAAGGATAACAAACTTGGTGATTAAACCAAGTTGGGAACGGGGATCACAATCTCGTTCAAGGCGCTCTTTTGTCGACGCATGGAAAGCTGTCGTTGGTAGTCGCGATCGGTGGGGCTGACGGTTTTCATCATTTGACGCATTTCCGCGACTCGGTTACGGCCAGATATTGGGCTCTCTCGAGGGATGATGACTTTCCATTGAGGATTGGTGTCGATTATCAAGGGGCGCAAGCTCTGAGCAGGAGACACGGGGACCAGAGGGGAGAGGAGCTTGTCGTTCAAAGTAGGAGAGCGAGACAGCTGATTGACACCTGAAGGAGAAACAGGTCCACAGGAAATAGGGGGTAACTTGCTGTTCGCTCTGTTGAATTTGAAGAGGTCGATCTCTTGGCTGCCGCCAAGTTTAAGATCGGATGACTGGGGAGCAACCGACAAGGGCGAGAGGGATCTGCCCGCCTGGAGTGGAGGCAAAGGCAAAGGGGTAGCAGCTTGTGACATTAACAACATGATTGTAATTCAAACGATTGAGAGGATCAGAAAGAAAAGTTGGAAGAACAAAGATGGTGGATTGAAATTCTGATTCTTCCGTATGTCACTCTTCAGGTTGGGACCACAGTTGACCCGAGGTAGTTGTGTTGAGAGAACCGAAGGAAGCATTTCACGCGCTTTTCAATAATAACTTACCACAGTTGATTCAAGGCAGTGGTGTTGAGGGACAACACGCAGCGCAATAATAGTGTTTCTCTCTTGATTTGCAATTGCATTTCTATTTCAAGTGGCCGACAGTGGTCTGTTTTGTTGATTGAAGTCACGCCACATACGTTAAAATTCATTGAGTGTATTTTTAATGTGATTCTTGCATGAACTAATTTGGCAATGAAAAGAGGGAGAGGAGAGTGCAGAGTTAGTGGTTCTTTTTCTGTCTTCGTTTTGAGGACTGCAGGCTGCTGATCTTTTCTTCCTTCACTTTGCCTTCTGACCTGGAAGCCATGACTTATTTATTGTTTAAAATCACTGTGTAATATGAGGACTTCTAAACTACTGAGGTTGTTGCGATGAATGTTCTATTGTCTTCTGTTGATTTGAGCCGGCACTGGGATTTTACCACGCCTACTGGTGGGATAGTCTCGACGGCTATCCCCTGAGTTTATTTTGGAAATCCGTGGTAGTTTGGGATACTAGTTGGTTATTAGTTGGTTATTTGGGGATATTGATCGACCTTCTGGTATTGTCTGAATTGTGTCTGCTTTTCCCTCTCGCACAGAAGTGTGCTGACTGGAGTGACGATCTTCAGTTTGGCTGCATGTCTTTATATACACGGTAGTGTATTGTTGGCTCGATAGTGCGATGTCTTCTTGTGACGTATCACCACAAAAACGCGCAAGTGTTGGGATTGGTGCAGGAGGTTAATTTTTATTGACAGGGTTATTGGATGCAGCTCACACTGAGATTATGAATCTTCAGTTGATTGCTTTATTTTCCATTTATTCTGATGTTATTTTGCTGAACAAGACGCTCGAATGCCCAGATTCAAGATGATTGATGTTTGTCCCTTCCTGTTGAAGGTGAAGTTTAACCCCACGTCCAGGAGTTATTATTTCCCCGCGCAGTAAGTCAGGTCCGGCAGTCCACTTGTTCCTGGCCAAGAAAATCCACCAGAACAAGCCAAACAGCAGAGCTGTTCCGCCACTCCATTATTCTTCCGCGCCTTTTGAAAGATGAATGTGCTATCAGCTTCTCGTACAATGGCTTCTCATCTGGTATCCAATCGGCTGAACTCTCAATTGGGAGCCGGGCGTGTGATCAAAGCGAGCATTGCCACCTATCATGATCGTATCGAGGTGAGAGAATTATTTCTCCCGTTCTCTTCTGTAGATTTGGACTGAGTGTGAGTTTATTAGGTTTCCAGATTGTCTGTAACCAAAACTCAAAAGCCCAAGGCTAAAACTCCTTACGAGGAGCTTCTGTTCGGTCACACATTCACGGACCACATGCTGGAGATTGATTGGGACATCAACAAAGGCTGGCATGCTCCTAAAATTACTCCCTACCAAAACTTAAGCCTTAGTCCTGCGTCAACTTGTCTGCAATATGGAATCGAGGTGAGTCGGGTTGATTAGCTGGTTCTGTGCTTGACTGTCTTTAACAATTGTCTGCTGCTTGTGTTATTTTAGTGCTTTGAAGGGATGAAAGCATATTTGGATAAGGATGAGAATATTCGTCTTTTTCGTCCCGACAGGAATATGGCTCGGTTAAACTTCTCTATGGTGCGCATGGGCATGCCCCGCATAGACATGGACGACGGCCTCCTGGACTGCATTAAAGAGATTCTTAAGATTGACAAGAGTTGGATCCCTAATAAGGAGGGATATTCTCTGTATTTACGCCCAACAGCCATCGGTACTTCACCATTTCTCGGCGTTCAAGCAGCGGAACATGTCAAGCTTTTCACAATCCTTTGTCCAGTGGGGCCTTACTATAGATCAGGTTTTAACCCTGTCAAACTCTATGCTGACACGGAGAACGTCCGTGCTTGGCCTGGTGGTGTAGGCAATGCTAAAGTGGGTGGAAACTATGCCCCCACAATCTTGCCTTCTCGTGAGGCTGCCAGAAAGCATGGGTGCTCGCAAATTTTGTGGCTCTTTGGCGAGAACCACGAAGCCACTGAAGTTGGTGCAATGAATATTTTCTTTGTGCTGAAGAAAGTTATCGATGGCAAGGAGGTGTTGGAGTTAGCGACTGCTCCTTTGACGAGAGGAGACATCCTGCCTGGTGTGACGCGTGCCAGTATTCTTGAGTTAGCTCGTGAACTGCCCGCTTCGGAGGCTAACAACTTGGTGGTATCGGAAAGGTTCGTTCCCATGGGCGAACTTGTTCAAGCCAGTAAAGAAGGTAGATTAGTAGAAATATTTGGTGCTGGAACTGCAGCAGTCATTAGTCCCGTGGGCAGCATCATTTATAAAGACAGCGAAGTCCTTCCATCCTATTCACTTGAAGCGGGTCCTCTTGCCTTGAAGTTTTACAAGAAGTTGCTTGATATCCAGTATGGCCGCGTGGAACATCCCTGGTCTGTTGTGGTCAAGTAAATTTGTTTGCGGCGTTGTTTTAGCTATTGAACCGTGTTCTGCTACTACAACCTTCTGGCAGCTCTTGTAGATTTCAATATCTATCGGTATGTTTTCTGCGAAATGTTTAGCTATCAGAATTCCTTTAGTACAGTGTAAATGTAGAGATTCTTTCATCAAGAAACGTGTTTGTTGTTAGAAGTTGTTTCTTCAGTATGCTGTTGAGGGACTGGGTTATATAATTGAAATCATGTCCTTCTTCACCGATCGTCCGCAAACACCTTCACGACTAAGGAGAGGTGGTAGTTCTGATGAGGACAGTGATGGAGGTGGAGGAAGAATCAACAGATCATCTCCTTTCTTGCCTCCCTGCGAGACCACTTCTTCGGACACCAACGAGGAGAGTGATCGCAGCTCCAGCGGCAGAGAGGAGTTGAGCAAAAGATGTGGAAGTGGTATGGACATCCGAAACAGCAACATTTTAGATAACAATATCTTTATCTTATAACTTGTTGCTGTGTAGGACGATCCTCCACGCGATTCGCTGCAGGCAAGAACTTCACAACAACAACCTTCTTCAAGGTGCCGGCTCAACGGACCACTAAAGAAGATGATGGCATGGCAAGTAGCGATTATCTTTCTTTTGCTACTTCACCACTCTCTCCCTCAAAACCCGCTTTCCAACAGGTCATCTCAAGCACGGGCCACAGCTCCTCTAAGCCTTCACTCAGCAATCATACAAACTCTTCCAGTTATGCTCAGCCTTATGAGAAGGTGAACTAAAGCCCTAAATGCCTTCGTATTGGTCTGTTTGACTCTCAGCACATCAACAGCTACCTTTCAGGAGAAGCTCCACGGAACTTCTGGATAACGCGGGAGTTACCGAAAGATGTTCGGATATAGACAACATAATATCCTTCTTACGTGATAAGCTGCGCAGCATCGAAGAGGAACTGCCTCTTCTGACGCAGCAGCTCGTGGAGAAAAGAGCTACTCTTGCTCGCCGTCTATGCAGGTAATGACAAGTGACCATTGAATATACTTCTTTGGTTTATTATATGTCATGCTCCATGCTTCTATTCTTGACTTTAGTTTTAGTGAGACGTGCAATCGAATGCTTGAGGACATTGTCCAAGATATGAAGCTCAGGCTGGGTCATCCCCGCTAACATGCTCTTCCACTTAGCATCACGCCACCCCAGTGCTCAATATCTATTAGGCACCCATTGCATGTGTTTGTTGTATGTAAACTCCGAAACTTGCTTGTATAGTCGAAGTCATAACTTAATTTACATGTCAGTCTGGGAAGAGTTGCTTTTAAAAGCAGCTTTTGTCAAAAACAGCTTTTCGCGAGTCAACAAGAACTAAATTGGGATTGGGATGGAGCATCTGCGACAGATCGAAGAGGACTTGCGCAATATCTATATTGAGAGTCGGAAACGCTTTCCTGAAGTTGCTGATGCTGCGGAGCAAGCTGTAGACAGTCTCAAAGCAGTGCGCGAAGTCTACATCAATGACTTGCGCCGACAGGAGGCATCCTCTGACCTTCGCCTCCCGCAGGCTGCTGACCTTGTCTCACCCTATATCCTCGTGTGTAATCATGCCAATTGCCACCCCAAGCTGATTGGTATGGCGTTGAACAGTCTGTCTTCTCTGCTGAGCTATGAGGTAGTGCCAGTGCAAGAAGCGCAAAATATCCTTCGCGTCCTCCTCATTCAAGTCCCCACGGCCACCAAGAATGACTTTCAGCTCAAACTTATTCAACTCTGTCTGCAGTTGGCCACCCTTATGGCGCGTGATAAGGCATCTCTGTGCTTGGTCTCTGAGCAGGCGATGGTCTCCTTGCTCACTATCCTCTTCTCCTTCGCTGACCCACGGCAAACCATCTCAATCGCCTCTGCGGCCAGCGGGACGACTAGACAGATTGTTTCTCTCATGATGGACCGTGCTTGCATGGTCTTGGAGAGTTACCATCGGGAGAAGAAAGAAGCCAATAATCGGTCACAAGAAGACGAGGAAGAAGATCTGCCTGCTTGCTGCCTTGCAAGCATATTCACTATGATAAGAGAGCTTGCATTTGCCTTGCAGGGGACGTCGTCCATCCTTCGCCTAAAAGATTTACCGGCAACGCAAGGTGGAAGTGCTATGAAGATACAAGTTGTGGAAGTGCTGCAAGAAGTTCTTGCTGGACGTGACATTTTCTTTGCTCCACCATCTAACCTTCTTTTCTTGCAATCGACTGTGCTACCTGCGGTGAAGACTTTGCTGAAGAATTTGAAGTACGATTACATCTTCAGCTATGGCCGTGCGGGGCAAGCAGCTGCTTCTGTCGCCACGGCCAAAAGTCTACGCCTCACCATTTCCATCTTGAAACACTTTGCACAATCACCTCCGTGGTTGGATGATTTCTCGGCTCTTCTAGCAGATGGAGTGCAGCCTGTTAGAGATTTCAATCACAAAGATATTGAATTGAAAACAGTCAGCCAAACCAAGTTAGCCCGATCTTCCTCTTCTTCCAGCTCTACATCCTCTGCCCCTCTTGAAATGAACGGCGTTGACGTACTTCGTAGTAAGCTCGAAGAGGCGTCTACTCTGCTCATTTCTGGAGGTGTGCTGTTGTCCAAGCTCGCGACTGGGGCACAGGCATCCGGCAGTAGTGCCAAAGCCTTGCCAAGTCACGACAAACAAGCTTTCGTGCTATTATCCAGCTCTAGTGGTGCTCGTAATGTTTCTCCTCTTGATAGACCTGTCTTCTTGAAGGCTTCGAGTCGCGGCGATGGTGTGATTGCAGTTTATCCAGCCGCCTGTAGTCTTGCAGGTCTGGTCACAATATCGTTCCAAACACTCTGTGCTGGAGAGACTAAGCCACTTGCTCATCTCTTTTCGAGCTGCAGTGACCTCATCCTCTGTTACCTTTCTTGTCCGCATGTTGACTTCAAGGAGTTAGAACAGGCGATACGTCACTCTGGTATTTCTGCGACTTTGCGACCTTTTATTGATGAAGGAGAACTCAAAGTGTTATTTAATTCCACAAATCAGGACGAAGCCTGGTTAGCGATGGCGAATAGCCCTAATGTGCCCACCACGAACACAAAGGCCTTACATGGAGAGCAAAGTTGTCCTTCCTCCTTTGTAGATACTCTATGCGAGTATATCTATACTCATCAGACTGCTATAAACTCATCAGAGCTCTTTCTTATTGTCCTATATTGCCTGCAGGTAGGCATGCTAATCTCCATAACCCGTAATGTCATGACCATTCTCTTTCTCTTATCTGATTAGTTCGCGATGAACATGACTCTACGTTTGGGCTTTTTCACACGCTATCACCAATCTGATACTTTCGATGGATCTCCCAATGGTCCTCATGATTTGTTTCTCGCTCCTTCGGCTCGCGAAGTGTGGCAACGTGTGGCGGCTCTGGCGCCAGATACCGTTTGTCATTTTCCCTCCAGACAAGCTTTAGCCGATCTCCTTATGCAAAGCTATGAAGGGGTGTTAGAGGCCTGCGCTGGATTGATTAAAGCTTGCGAGACGTTACCGCTTCTGCAATCTTGTTCTTCAGTTCTTTGTGAGGTAAGATACTGCAGCTTCTGTTCTTCCCTCGCCAGACATTTAACAATATCCACTTGGCTCTAGATGGTGGTGGCAGGTGCAACATTACAGCTATCTGATCCGCGGCAACTTGCTTTATCTTTGCTTTGCAAGCATGTTGTAAGAGCTACAATCTCCATTCTATGATTGTCTTCTTGCGTACTCACAAGTTAATACCAATCCGTGTGTTACTCCAGATTCCTCTGTGGCATGGCTCGGAGTTGCTGGAAGGCCAACAACCTCATTCTCTCCAGCGCCAATCTTCCACGGAAGGCAGCCAGAAAGATGAAAAGAATGGCTCCTCTCAGCAGGGAGAATCGTCAAACGCTACATCCTCCACAACAGCAGCATCGCCATATCTTTGGAAGCACAGCCACCTCCTTCGTCGCCTTCTCCTTCTTCTGCATCTTGTGGCAGATACAGTGACAGACTGGGATTGCATCGTAGATTGCCTCGAGCAGGTTTCTCTACTTGTAGCGCAGCAAAGTGAGGAAAATGGGCCACAGTTAATGTATCCTCGCAAGGTCCTCCAGGTAGCTTTACGCCGCTTTCTCGACTACAGTCTCTACCTCAGTCAAGATAGTCTGTTGCGCCTCATGACTTCTTTTGTGGCTCTTTCCATGAATAACCTCACGCTCTTCTCCTCTTCTTCGTCCTTGAGAACCGTGCCTCTTTCTCCCGCCAATTCCAACACCGTTGGTGTCTCATCATCTTCTACTGGCGGTACCAATAGTCTAAGTAGCCCTTCTGTTCCGTACTCTATCGAAGCTGTTGTCACCATAAGCAAGAGGAATGCATTCCGAATCACTACGTTGTGGCAGATGGTTTTGTCGCACTTGAAAATGATCTGTTCTTCAAAGGTGGGCATCTCCAAAGTTTGGCTTTTTCTTTTAGCGGCTGTTTTTAATAATCTTTTATATGGTGATTTAGACCTCACGGCAGCAAGAAGTTGGCGTGGAGGCAGCCTTCGAAGTGCTGGCTGCCTTTTTGAGTTCTAGTGCTTTGCCACAAGCTGCCCTATTGGACACCTTGTTGAAGACTGTCATGCTGACTGATGATGAAGGTCCTTTTGCCATCTACCCAGACCTTTCTTCTGCAGCACATGTTCCTTCCTCCCCAAAACAACAGATTCGTGCTGAGGGAGAGATAAAGGCCGGGCATAAGGATAATGCAGTGTCAACATCTTTGTTGCTTGACATTCCGCTCCTTGAAGCCTTGCTGCCTTCTTTGGATTCTGTTTTCTTCTCACGAGCATTCTATCGGTCAGTTTCTTTATAGTGACCTTCTTCTTATGCTTGTTTGACGCAAAACAAAAATGTAGGAATCAGGTTGAGAAGGTCCTGGAGGAAGTTGCTAGTGACCCCCAATTATCTCAGGCAGATTTATTGGGCTGTCTACCTTCTCTTTGCGCGCTGCGGAGTGGTGGAGGAAGTGGTGAGGAGGTGCGACTAGCGGTCTTGCGCGGATTGGCGAACTTTCTTCCGTCAGCAGGCCCTTTACTCTCTGCTGATCCACAGTTGGGAGGATGGTTGGTTGTTTTACGCTTACTGGCTACTGTCCCTTTAGCCTTTACAGGGCAAGTCGTGCGCTTGGAGTGGGCAACCCTCTATCCTTCCAACAGCGATGGGCTTGGTGGAGGAAATAATGGAGAAGCGCAAGAAGAAGAATGGCCAAGCTGGCCGCGCGAAGCGCTTTCCGAAGCATTTTCTAGCGTCTCGTTGATTGCGGCAGAGCTGCTTGATGGAATTTGCGAGCACTTCCTTGCATTGGAGGCTCTTCTCCACTTGCTTGCTCTCTTTGGTGCGCAGACTGCGGATACAAACATGGCTCTTGTGGCAGTTGAAACCTTGTGGAAGGTTGCTGATGCTGCTATTGCTATGGTGGTCACCCCTTCTGCTCCTGTTACTCTTCCAAGCACACCTGCTGCTGTCACTTCCGCGCCTGTTTCTCCCAGGCGGCAACGGTGCGCACCTTTCACTGTTGATGCTGTGACTGGAGTCGTATTGGATCGATTGTGTGCATTGGCACTAGATGGAAGACCCGAAGTGCGCCATAGCGCAACCAACAGTCTCTTTTCTGCACTGTCGACGAATGCTGCGCGCCTTTCTTCGTCGCAATGGCAAAGGACTTTTGATGAAGTTCTACAACCTCTGTTTGAAAAGTCTACGGCTCGATGCTTGCTAGCAATCAAGTAATATTATCCTTTTGTTACTATTGTTTCATTCCTCTTTCATTTTTCTCTTATCTTTTGCGTTTGTTCCTTCCTTGTGATTTTGTAGGATTAATGAGCAAGCAGTAGCACCAGAAGTTAAGCGGGGAGTGCGCATGGCAGTCCATCATTCACGGGACAGTGCATATAAACAATGGACAGAGTCCCGTGCGCTGGGGCTCCGCGGCTTGGCACGCGCTTTACGTCCTGTTCTCACCCTTTTACCGCAACGTCCAGATTTGTTGAAGATTGTCTGTCATAGATCAGCTCGCATGGCTCGTGTGGCAGCGTTGGCACAATTGGAAGGAGGAGCAGAAGCTTCACTAGCTGCCCTCGAGCTTCTTCTGCTTCTGCTGCGTGGCTTGGCAGACCTTTGCCCTCAGCTGACAATACTTCCAACAATTGATGAGCCGAATCCCGAAGAAGTGTACTTGACTTCTGAGCTATGGTGGAGTGGTAGCTGGAGAAGCAGGAAGTTTATGGATCGCGATGCTATAACCTATTGCAAGGTTGTCGATCCAGTTTGGCACGAGCTCTCTCTTTTTGCTCTGGCATCTTATCCTTCCCCGGATATCCGAATCGATTTAGTTAACCGACTGGAGAGTCTCTACTTGCTAGCTCGGGGCAATCAGTGGTTAGATAGTTTGCTCAGTACCCTTTCTTTACTGTTTTACAGACAAGTCGTCAAGGACACTCCCCCAAGCAAAATGCAACTCAGTCTAGAAGAGAGTCTGAAGGGCTTGCTGCGCAAGATCAGTGAGGACTTGCTCACATCTTCTACCTCCACCTCTTCATCCTGCTCGATGGTACTGTTTGTGCGTCACCTCACTTCAATGGTTTTCAGTGATTCACGCTGCATCGAGATATCGTCAGATCCTGTTGAGGTTGAAGTGGTTGAGGTGGTTGGCCCGTTGGCCGAAGAGGCCAGTGTTCATCTTGCCTCAGCGTTCCGCTCTTCTCTCTCCTCTTCCTGTACATGCTCCTTGGTCCTCCTCAAGCAGCTGTTTCGCATGAAGTTTAGGCCATTCTTTGCAAGTCATATAAGTGACAGGTCTGGCAGTGAGATCATCCAACGGGTCGACAGCTTTACATCCGAGCAAGAATTGGTGGGGAAAATGGTTCCTCGACTTTGCTACGATAGTAATACGAACGCCAATCAAACTCTTCTCTCTGCGCTGCGGATTGTAGTCGATCAACTGACCTTGGAGAAGTCTTCAGGTGAAATCACGCCAGTATCGCGAACAAAAGGCACCGAAGGTGAAGATAGAGTGAAATCTAGTAGTTGTGATCAAGCTCAGAACGATGGCATGGACGACGCGATTTCTCTAACTGTGGCTACTTTAGTCTCAATCTTATCATTGCTTTGCGAAGGAGGGTCTCAAGTTGAAGAGGGCAAGCATTTCCTGTTGCAGGAAGTTACTGCATTGCTCACTCGCCTTCTTCGTCCTTCTAGGTGAGTGGATTACTATGGTTAACAATGGTAGTATGCTTATCGGTATAATTTGGTGTGTGACGTGGCATCATGTAGTTTGGCTGTCAAGGAACGAGAAAGAGTGTTACACATGCTCTGGGTTGCGCTCTCCTTACGCTTGAACTCTCTGAATGTTGCACGTGAAGAATGGTGTTTGAGAAATTTCAAAACACTGGACTTTGTTCTTTCTACTGCTATGGACTTACTCGATGCTGCAAAGGAGGAAGAGAGTCTAATTGAGATGTGAGTTCGGATTGATTATTGAGATTTCTCAAACAAAACTTTGACAATGGCTGTTCTCCAGCGCTTCGTTTGCCAAACTCATGCTTGTAGATCAATTAATGGCTGTGGAGCTGCGGCGAGTGACTTCTCAAACGAGGACAGAGTGTTTGAATCAGCGTGATGCTTTTGAATGCCTCGCAGCTAGGTATGATATTCGCTTGACATTTCTCTTTTCCTTTTCCTAATCCACTATTAATTGTGCCTCAGATGCACGCAATGCTTGGAGTCGCTATTGGCCAACCGATTGTTGTTACGGGGATTTTGGAAAGAGCAAGCTGCGGCCTTGCTCTCCTCTTCGTCTGTTCAACCTGAAGTTCTGGCTTCAATGTGGCAGTGTGTGCTGACCAATCAGCCTATTTTTCCTGTCCAGCTAGACACTGCAGTGGCGCCGTCAACAACAGATGGAATGGAAAGAGAGTGTTGGCCTTTGCCTGATGCCGTGGAGGAGAGGCTTGTTTCCTTTGTCCTCTACGAGCGCGCCTTGGAAATACTCGCTCGCAGTGGCTCCGAGGCTCTTCGTAGTATTGCATCTACTTTGATTCGGTTAGCTCCATGCATGCGCTTCCCCAGTGACAATAGCTTCATGATGTTGGTTCTCCTCTTTTTTGTCAATAGAAGCTGTGATTTGAAGGGAAGCGTATTTTCCCTCACCGCAGTAAATCGAAGACTACAAGCTCAGCTGGCCGAGGCGGCTAAAGAGGTTAGTTGACTGTTCTGTATTGGCTCGCTGCTTCTTCCTCACTGAATAGAGCTCCTTGTTTAATGAACAGATTCAAATGCTGAAAGCGGCCACAGCTCTTCCTTTCTGATTCTTGTCGTTGCCACTGGTGTAAATATCTAACAAGTTGATCTTCGCATGAAACTCCACCCATCGTCAGCCCACTAATTTCTCAAACACTTCAAATTCTATCAGAGCTTTAGACATTTCCAATGAAAACAAAAACTACAAAATAGCGGGTTAGCTTATCTCTTCCCGTATCTACACTACCTTCCACACCATAACAGGAATGACTATAACAAAAGGATAAGCTTAGAATCGCTTTAAGCTTCGTTGTTGTCGTGTCCAGCCCTCCAAGTCGACAGGATGCGATACTTCCGTGGCTTCAGAGTTCTCTTTCCAGATCTTGATGCTCTTGTCTGCCTCACAAGTCACCAAACGGCTACCCGATAAATCAAAAGATGCAGCGTAGATGCCTGCCTCGGCATCTAATGACCCAGGCTGTACAATAGTTTGCGATTTCTGGAAGCAATAGCCCGAGGAGGAGTCCCAAAAGTAAAGACTGCCATCATCCCCTCCACTGACCAACACTCCATCTTCATTCAGCGCAAGCGCATTTAAAGATGTGTTTTGCCCTGACAGATTCTGAATAAATGTACCATCTCGACCACGCCACTTCTTGATGTTATCCGCCGCTCCAGAGAAGAATACGAACTCCTGCACCATGATATGTCAGTCAGAGATAGAAAGAGAGGGAGAAGGTTCTCAGTAAGAGCAATACTCACCCTCTTCGAAGCCACAAGACTACGCACAGACTTTTTATGATGTGTCAAAGTGGAGATCGTTGTTCCTTTGGCAAGATCCCAAAGTTTGATGGTGGAGTCGTGAGAGCCCGTCACAATTTGAGGATCGACACCGTTCGTCAGAATGCTCCCAACTGTGTTCTCATGGCCGCACAGAACTTGCACCTGATTTTTCGTGCGCATATCCCAGATCTATATTGACCCATTAACAGCACTTGATCAGAAAGGGCGAGAGAACAGGAAAGGAAGTGACTACCTACCCGTGCCACCGAGTCTCTGCCTCCTGTCACGAGCAAGTCTAACGTGGGATGTATCGCAAGAGCAAAGACACCCGAGAGATGTCCATGATAGTGCCTAATAACTTTGTTATACTCTAAATCCCAGCACTTGACCTGCTTGTCCTCCCCTGCGGAGAAGAGGTAAGGGTGTCGGTCACTGAAGGCCAAGCCTCGCACAGTGTGAATGTGACCCGTCAGAGTGAGCTTCAGTCCTCCTTCTGCACCCGCACAACATTTAGCAAGGTCCCATATCTTGATGGTGCGATCAGCAGAGCCAGTGGCAAAGAAGTCGTTGGAAGGATCGAATGCGATTGACCTCACCCAGCCCAAGTGACCCGAGATGACCGCGTCCAGCTCCCAAGGCGCATGCCATGTTGGTGTTACAACAGGCTTAGCCAGATTGACAAGACGCCTCTCAGCAGTTCCGCTCCCTGCCGCTGGTGTGCCATCATGGCTTCTCTTGGGGGTGAGCGCGGTTAGGGAGGAAGAAGAGGAAGAAGAGGAAGAGCCTTCCCCATGAGCTGTGATGGCCAATGTAGAGGGAGATTGCTCATTCTCTTCCGACCTCGTCTTCTGGGTCGCTCTCGAGATCTCCAAGCCAGTCCTCGCACTCGCTCTCTTGGCTGGCCTGCACAACGTCCGTGATAATGTTTTAAAAAGTGTGAGGGAGGGGGAGGGGGAGTTGTCTGACCTAGAGGAGGGAGGAATTACTGAGTGCAGTCCTTGGAAAAGAAGGTTCGTTCGTTCTAGCGAGGCATCGATCATTCTCTCTTTTCCTTGTTTCACTCTCACTCCAGCAGCCGCGAAGGGCAGGAGCTATTCTCCCAGATTTGGAAATTTGACTGTTCCTTGGGTTGAATGAAACAACACATTCTCACTACTAATTACAGAATGATCATTCAACTAATTTATGAATCGTTATGCAGATGATTTAAAGTTTTAAAGCATATTTTACACACACAAGGTCAAAGCGATGTAATATCTTATTAAAGCATACCATAATTTTCATTTTGATCTATCGACATTAAGTACACTGTAATATTTTATTCGCTCTGTTGATAACTTTCATCATTGAAGCTTATCAGTCTAGTCCAGTCCATGTTATTGACCATGTTATCAACAATGATGATTGATGGTGGTGGATGCGCGGGGTGGTAACAATCGCGCAGCGCGAGCCGCCATCGTTGGCGAAAGCTTGCTTTGCTATCCTCAGCTTGCAACGAAGACTTCCTGGCGCTGTTCGCTGCCAAGTCCAGAGAATCATCATCTTCTTATCGTTTTATCCTTTAAAGTCGCATTTTGAAATTGGCCTCTAGGGTGACTAGTGCAACAGTGCTTGAGATCAGATGGCCAGAGCAGGCACGATGCCCATGCCACACTTTCAATCTCTGTGACTCATTTTCATCATTTTGCAATGCAATTGTAGGTGATAAAAGAGGAGGTGAAGATAGAAGCAACTTGATTATTGCCGAGGCTGAGACTGACCTGGTGGATCTCGATCTCGACGCTGAGATCGATAAGGCCATTGCGAAAGTGAAGGATGGCTCCCATAGCGAACTCTTGCTTCGAGTTCAAGGCCTTGAAGTAGAGAAGGAGAAACAAATCGCTGCAGCCGATCGCCATCGCAAGCTGCAGATCAAGAACATCAATCAGCTGTACGACTACGAGGTGGAAGACGCCCAGGCACTTTACAATGTCAGCCTTGCCACCTTTTGCGTCTTCCGCCATAGTGCTCATTTGAGATAGTTTTTGCGTAATTTTTCATGTCGTTTCTTGCAGAAAGCGTACGCCGAGCTTCAGGAGCACTTGGTACAAGAGTTGGTGCAAGAGCGTGCACGGCTGAAGGCCTTGCAGAAGAACAACAGTAGCGGCAATGGCAAGGCTCCTTCAGGCGAGGGAAAAGACTCACTACAGGCTGGATCAAGTAGTCGAGCGTTGCGATCTCAAAATGGCCCCGTCGACTCTGCGGAGAGCAATGGCCGGGAGAAACGCCGCAAAGTCTCTGCCGCGAGCAAACCCGTCACTGGTCTTGACCAAGTATTGCCCGAAACCTCCATGAGGTCAGTTCTATCTTATCTTTATGCCTGTCTCATAATGAACGGATTTGTGATTTTGCTACAGATCGGATTTTCTCGAAATAGTGCGCGATTTGCAATCGCAAGCTGAATCGTTTAATCGAACCAGACCAACCAGCGCTCATATGTCTGTCTCAGCCAGCATAGATCGCTCGCAGTTAAATGTTGATGAAGAAGTTTATACGTTGGGAGAAAGCGTCACTGTCTTTTCAGTGTTATCTCAAGAGTCATTTCAGGGTAATTTGTGTGCCATATCAGAGAGCGATGTGGTTATCCGAACACTTGCAGGACCGCGTCTGGCTTTCACTTTGGCTCAATTGCAGAGTGGTCGTGTGCGGATAAGCAGAGAACAAGAGCCCCTTTCTTCCAATGCATTGACTACAGTGGTCTCCGCAGTTGAAAAAACTTGATATGATAAGATCTGCGAGACATTCATTTCTGTATATTTTGTGCCAAGACAACTAATAAAATTCACAATGCAAGTGAACGATGTTAATTAGCAAAGCACATTGATTCATACACTGCAACAAAATAGCGCAAGAAAGTGTGCGAGTAGGCAAAAAACAACTCCTTAGAGGCGCTTGAGGGACTCCACGGGGTTGTCGAAAGGAGCATCAGGCTTGGCGATTGCTTGCCCACGAATCAAAGCGACTACTGTATCAAGTAAGAGCTTAATATCTTGGAAGGGGTTGTTGCCCTGTACCTTCTTGTACAGGTAACTGTTGAAAGTCACTCTCTGCACGTACTCGCTACGACACAACTCCACGAAAGCCTCTCTGGCAGCGTTGGAGCTAAAGAAGACACGCTGCAACACATCCAATACAGTATAAGTAGGACCATAAAGAGAGTCATATGGCTTGAGGTATTCTCTCTGCATTTGCTGCTCATCAGGGAGTTTTCCTGTTTGGGAGACTACTTTGGACACTGCCTGGCCAGCCATGCGGCCACTCTTGGCAGCGAAGTAGATGCCCTCACCAGAACACTTTGTCACGTAGCCAGCCGCATCGCCAACCAAAGCAGCACGGTCCACCACGCGGCGAGGTCTCATGTGCTCAGGGATAGGATGAGCCTCGACCTTGATGATCTTGCCGCCTTCAATCTTAGATGCTGCACGATCACGCATGGCCTTCTGGTATTGCTTGATAGCAGGGCGGTTCACCACAGTTCCGGTGCCAACTCCGACATGATCATACTTGGGAAACACCCAACCATAGAAATCAGGGGAAACATCATCGCCCACATACATCTCAGCCAGTTCCTCATAGAACTTCATCTTATCCTCAGGAATCTTGATACGCTCTTGGAAGGCGATAGCGTAGTTATACTCACCAGCACCCATGGCCTTGGCCACGCGGGAGTTGGCGCCATCGGCACCAATGATGTAGTCCACCTCCAGACTCTCTTGGGTGTTGCCCTCAACGTTGTTGTAGTTGATCTTGTACTTGCCGTCGCTATTGCTGGGAACTTCAATCTCAGTCACAAGAGCGTTGATAGCTTTGGCACCATAAGAAATCGCTCGGTCGCGCAGATAGGCATCCAACACTTCTCTGCGAGTCATGCCAATGAACTCATTGGGAGCAAGGGTCTGACCAATATCGACCTCTCTGTTGGAAGGAGAGATGAGCTTCATCTTCCTTACCTATTATTAACGAGAAAGGATCAGATCAATGCGTAATTGATTTGGAATTTTCTCCTCTTTATATTTCCCTCACCTTGCGGTCAATGATCTCAGAAGGAAGCCCGAATTCCTCGATCATGCACACAGGAATTGCACCACCGCATGGCTTGGCATTGTCCATTTTGCGCTCAAAAATAACACATTCGATATTTGGATTTTGTGCGAGGACTTCGGCAGCGCAGGAGCCAGAGGGACCGCCGCCGACAACCGCGACTCTGTACTTGGGTTGCACAGCTAAAGCATGCATCAACAATGAGCCCATTAATTTTAACAAGACAAAAAAATCTCTTACCAAGTGAGGAGGCAAGAGGAGCCAGAACGGCCAGCAGGACAAAGGAGACAGCAACTTGCATCTTTTGCACGAACCGCAATGGAAGGCCAAGGTTGCCCCAACTGCGCAGAGACAGCAACAGACAGGCAGAGTATCTTCCTTTCTCTTCAATGACGACTTTTAAACCTCTATTTACGATTTCATTATGTGGAGGTTGGGGAGTGTGTCAGGGCATTGGTTTGGGATTTCCGCATTTTCGGGTTTTCGGAGGAGCATCCAGATTTCTGGATCCGGTTCAACCTTGAAAAACAACGTGAAAAAACAACAACCAAAATCAAAACAATGTTGGGTTTGAGCTTAACTAACAGAGCCTCCAAGAACAATGTTACTTGAATTCACTGATATTGACACCATTATTGCCAGCCTTTGCAGCAGGTTGAATCTCTCCACCTTCTGGACGGGCACGAATCGTGTTTGATAAGCCTTCTATGTCCGTAGCATCCCATTCGGTGGTCATGCGCTTCTCGGGACTAAAGTATCTTTCAATGTCATCCAGAATTTTATAATCCTCGGGTGTTTCTAAAAAGCTAATGGCAGTGCCGCGTCGACCAAAGCGACCACATCGCCCGATACGATGCAGATAAGTTGCTTCATCAGCAACCAATTTGTTGCCCACACGGGTCACAGGCAAATCATAATTCACAACAACTGCCACAGCAGGTACATCAACACCTCGAGCAAGGGCATTTGTGGTGATCAAAACCTTTGTTCGACCAGCACGGAAATCACTCATAACTCGATCACGATCCTGTGGTTGCAGTTCGCCATGTAGTGTAGAAACCTCGAACCCAGATGTCTTCATCATGTTCGCCACAGCTTCAGCCTCAGCTTTTCTTTCAACAAATACGATCGATTGCTGAAGGGTCATGAAATCATAGATATCTTTCAACACTTGCAACTTTCCACCAGCACAGCGTCGCACATCCATGCGCACCTGGAAGATGACATCCAAGACAAGTTCCTCTGTACTGCGAGGAGTGACCAAGTAAGCACGGGGAACGATCTTGCGCGCAAAATCAATAATTTCCGAAGTATAAGTTGCTGAGAAGAGGAGCAGCTGGCAAGACTGAGCAAGTCTGTTGCGAATGGCTACTGTGTCAGCTCCAAGAGCTCTAAGCTCAACCATTTTATCAGCCTCGTCAAGGACAAAGATACGAATAGTTTCCGCTCGCAAGTATCCCTTAGAGATCCACTTCTTCACAGTACCCGGAGTCCCGACAACAAGATGAGAAGTGCAGATAGCGCCATCGGGGACTTCTCTGCCAGGAAGGGCATCCTCAAATCGTAAACTTGGGATACGAGTCGAGAGAGGTCGCACGGCATCAGAGAGGATTTGATTCGCAAGCTCTCTGGTAGGAGTTAGACAGAGAGCTTGAACATGATTAATGCGCACATCAATCTTCGAAAGCATGCCGATGACGAAGGCGATCGTCTTGCCCGCTCCACTCTGAGCCTGCGCAATCAAATTATGGCCACTTAGAATGATGGGCAAGGTGGACGCTTGGATCTCTGATGGCTTTTCAAAGCGCATTTCAAGAGTTAGTGACTCCAAGATAGGTGGCGGACTAAATAACTCACACAAACATTAGACTGGTATTTCATGGGATATCAATAAGAAACTAAACTCTCACATTCTCAAGGAAGGGTCGCTGAACAGAATCCCTGGCAACGAAAATCATTATCAACTGGGTAAAGCAAGAGGAGAAGGAGAGACTCATTGGAAGAGGAGGGCTCACCGGCAGAGAGATGAGAGCGCTTGGCTTGGATGCGATGCAGCTCGTCCAGACTCTTGTTGCCGAAAATAGTCAGATGCTCAATACTTTCAGCAACAGCCTCCACACTTTTAGTTTCAGTAGGAAGTTCGGTGGGATCAGCGGGTTTCTCTCCAATTGCCTCTCCAATTGTCTCACTCACGAGAGCAGGTGGAGGAACAGTGGGGACAACTTCAGAAGGAACTTCGGGAACATTAGCTGTGGCATCCAGCGGCTTTTGAGGTTCAGACTCATTTGGGGAGGAAGAAGGGGCTTCCACTTCCTTGTTTTCCATTTTCTATCACTGGCTAGATCGCACGGTTGATTTCTTCTGCATCGAGACTCGAGACCATTCAGCGAATAGCCAAACCGCCAAATCTGGATCTGGGAAATACCAGATCGGGTCTACTGTATGGAGCAGCATTGTTTTCAAGGAAAGAGTTTGACTAATTATAATCAATTACTTATTAACATCTTACAACACACTACATATCACCTTGTTTATACAAATGAGACATTAGACAAGCAGAACGGCATTAATGCATCCATCCAACTCAGGATTGTTCGTCACTTGCGCATATTTGCCCCATACCACCTTTCCAGCTTGCGTGACTAATCCAAGCTCACTCACATTGACTTCAATAATGGTACCTTTGGTAATTACACCTAGGTTGGTGTAAAGAGAGGAGGAAGGATTCTTCTTTACACCCAAAATATCCAGACAAAATGTAGTCTTCAACTCTGGATGAGTGACATGTGCTTTCTTAAAACGAAGGCCAGTTGGTCGAATAAATCTCTCATATTTGGGGGCCTTTCTAGTAAACGAGTCACCCACGAAGGTGACCTTGGTGATCATACGCTTCCAATTCTTCTTTTGTCTCTTCCCCGAGGCGATCTGACGGAACATCTCGTCATCTGCAATAGGTTTCACTTTTGGAATAGGTACCGTCCATTTGCCAGCCTTCTCTTTCCTCTTCTGCTTCACAGTGTTGGAAAGGATCTTGGCGCGAGAGACATTCTCACGATCCAACAGATAGGCAGGCACGGCGCCTGAGAACACAGACAAGGTCAGCATGAGACTCAACACCCCAGAGAGGGCAAATACAATAGGCAATCCTCTTACCATCATTAGCATTTTCATCGGAGGCGTGCTTGTTAGATCCTTCCTGGTGCATGTTGATGGTCTTTCGCATAGCAGCTTTCTCCTTAAATCGCTTCTGGTTGAACAATTTGGCTCTTAAACCATGAGACTTCTGAGCGAATTCAGACAACTTGTGAACTCTTCTGGCTTCTCTTTTCCTGTCTCGCTCTTCTTTGTCCATGCGCACGCCGAAGCGCTTGCGGTGACGTTCCATGTGCTCATGTTGGGGCTGCAAATTAAATTCGCTCGTCAATTTATATCAAAATGCAAAGTAATTCTCGTTGTATACTTACCATATTGAATGATTTGTGATGACAAGAAAAGGGGAAGGAGGAGAAGAAGAATGGGAGAAGGAATGTCAACACTGTACTGTAGTCAATGAGACTGCTGGACGCGGCAATCTCCTCATCTCTTTCCCGCGCAAGACACTCCTACCACGCAACACAATAATAATACCACCTCTCATCATGAGAAGGATTCTGGATTCTTACAGGAGAAACAACAAAGAAATACCATGGCCACTACAGATCAAGCTAACGTCGGCGAGTTTGTGGATGGAGCAGTGCAGTTGAGCTTGTTAAAAGAAGAAGCAAAATCCGAGTTGCTGGATATCCTCAGCTGCTCCAGGGGCAGGAAGAGTCTGATATACGACTTGCAGATCGAGGGCCTCCTCTTTCAGATCATCCCTGAGGGATCCAAGTTCTTGAAGGAAAACGGAGTGGATTACTTCCGCCCCCTGAAAAGTGATTTGGACCAGTTCCTGGTGGAAGTGAGCAAGAACACTCCCGACCACTTCCTCTACCTCCTCCGCCCCTACGCTGAGAGCATCCAAATCATCGCCCAGCAAATCAACGCTCTCGTGAAGATTGGTGCGCGAAGTCAGTTCAAGATTTATTTCCTCCCCTCTCAGTCCACGCTCTGCATGCACTTGCTGGAGGAGCAGGTGGGCAAAGACGTCATGGAGAGAGTTACCTTCAAAGAGTATAAAATGGGACTCATCCCTTTTGATTCTGACCTGTTGACGTTAGAAGATGGCCACATCTTCCGCGAGGTTTGTCTTTCCTTCACCTTCCTTCCCTTCTACTCTTTGTTGACTTCTCTCTCTGTCAGTGTCATTCAACAGGAGACTTCTCTTCGCTGAACACAATGGCCCAAGCACTTCAAAAGATTCAGCTGCTGTATGGAGTCATCCCAAATGTTAAATGCAAGGGATCTCTCAGCAGGAAAGTGGTGCAACAGCTCTTCCATCTGCGCAAAGAGGAAGAAGAGTTTCTGGAAAGAGATCACTCCTCTGCTCAATCATCAAATATTATGCGTCGCTCAGGCATCGACACGATGATTTTGTTGGATCGGGATATTGATCTTGTATCGCCTTTGGTAACCCCATTGACTTACGAAGGGCTCATCGATGATACCATTGGCATCGAGCATTGTCGTATCAAAGTCGAAGCTCAGTTGCTTGGTGCAGATGAACCTGAGCCCTCCTTGGTCTTCAATGCTGCTTCGAATAAGCTCGAAACCAAGCCTGCAGAGGCAAAGTCCGAGCGCCGGCTTGCTCCCGATGAAAAGGTCACCGTCGTGTTAAACTCCAGCGACAGCATCTATGCAGAAATTCGTAACCTTTCTATTGAAGGCATTGGGCCATACATGCAAGAGAAGGCAATACATATTCGAGAACGATATGCTGCCTTCAAGGAAAACAAAGATGCTTCTTTGGCAGAAATTCATGCCTTCGTTAAGAAGATCCCCAAATTGACCAAAGATTTCAAGTCACTCAATCAGCACATTCACATTGCTGAGCTTCTAAAGAATCATACTTCGACCCGTGAATTCCGCCGATTATGGCAAGATGAACGAGGCATTTTGGAGGGAGAGAACTATTTAGATGAGCTGGAGGAGCTGGTTTATAGTGACTGCGTGGAGCGAAAGCAATTTTATCGTGTTCTTCGCCTTCTTAGCCTTCAATCTTTGTGTTCTGGAGGCATTAAAGCGAGCAAATATGACTCCCTGCGTAAAGCAATCATTCAAGTCTACGGAATCGAGCATCTACAACTCTTCCATCAGTTAGAGCGCGTGGGGCTCATCAAGAAGAAGGAGAGTCTAATGGTGGTTGATAACACCTCTTCTTGGCAGATTTTGCGGAAACAACTTCGGTAAGAGTGTATAATTAAGTGGTAGAACATGGTTAATCTTGATATTCGCATTTTTGTAGGCTGATCGATGATAAAGTCAATATGGTGCGACCTCAAGATATTTCCTTTGTTGCTGCAGGTAATTGAACATTTCCTACTACTATTATAGAATTCTATTTAAAGAAGCGTTGATACTTCAGGATTCGCTCCTCTATCGGCAAGAATTGTGCAAATGCTTTCTCAAGCTGGAAGCAGGCAAACGGTGATAGACGCGATGCGTAGCTTTTTGCCAGGCGATTTCCTGGAAGTGATTCAGCATGCACACAAGCCAGAAGAATTGAGCGACCTTCTCGCAAAGTGAGCATTTATTCGTTGAAAATTATTAAGCTCGAAAGTGATTGTACTTTTTTACTTCTCAGAACGCCTGAAGCCACTGCCTCGAGTGGAGCCTTGTTGTCGGGTGGTCTCACTGCTTCTTTGTTCCAGCAGGTTCTAGGAAGCTCTTCATCAGCCAACAACGCCAATAGTGCTCTTTCTCTTGACGACGCGTTAGCTTTGTCTGCTTCGTCTGGCGTGATGGAGAATCAAAGCGCAAACAGTGCTGAAAATAAAAAGGTGATGTTAGTAGTTATCTTGGGTGGATTATCCTTTTTGGAACTGTCTGCCTTTCGATTCCTTAGTTCAGAGCCTCAATTCCCTTTCCGTATTGTCGTAGCAACCACAAAGCTTATCAATGGCTCCTCAATGTTGCGATCATTGCAACAAGGTTAATGAAGTAATTTGAATTTTCGACTCTTATTTGGTATCATTTTACATTACTACAGTCTCCACTGCAATGCATCTTTACTGTCCTGCTCAGAGAGCAGGGAACAACTCACAGAGTCGATCATGGCATTACCACACAACGGGCATTCCGCAGCAACTAATCCATCCACTTCGGATTGCATCGACTCCAGAGCAGCTCTCGCCCGACTATCACTCTCACTAGCCCTGCTCGAAAGCGACTTCATTGAGTCCAAGAGACCCGTCAGTACTTTCGATTGGGAAGAAGATAAATTCTTGGGTGCGTTTTCCACCATACAAGAAGAGTGGAAACCATGCGAGCACGGAAAAAGATAAAACTGTTCCTGATGGAGTAAATCAAGGCAGTACTCGCATCTCTGCAGGTTAGAAACAGTACTATAGGCACGATTTTTCATACCATGCAGTTCCTATATGGGAGGAATACCGTAAATAACAATGAGAAGATCACATCCGCAACAAAGAATTCTCACCTGTAAAGAACTTTCCACTGTGCTAGCTAATTCCTGCATTTCAGCCTTGACCTCTTGGATACGACTTCCATATGAATTAAGAGAGTTGCATATTTGCTCTTTAAACAGGTCAATCTCTGTGAAGTCCGGAAGCAAAGGTAACAAATCCTGTGAATCAACATCGCCATCAGCCACATGTGCAGTGAAGAACTTTTCAAAGCAACCACCTCACCTCAATAGACAGGATATTCTGACTCTCTTCGATCAAATCAGCCACAGATTTCATATTCGACGTGGTGGTAATGATCGACTGAGCGATCTTTAGCCATATTGCACGAGTTATATCAGGATCCTGCTCATTCATGGCGATATTCTTCGCCAATCGAACATCAATCAATAACGCCTCCTCTGCCGCTAGCAGAGGCTGATGTAGTAGCAATAATACATACACCGCACTTCTGCGTCTATGAAATATTCGGCATTGTCGCAGCAGACCTTCTATATCCAAGGGAACCACCTCTTCTAATGCCTGTGCTTGCTGCATAGCCACCAACTCTTGCATAAATCGACACACTTTAACTTCTTTAATGCTATTATCGTATTTTGCAAGCAACCAGCCGAGAGTGGGCAGCAAAATTGGGTCGGGACTGCTGTACTTCCAAAGATCATAATTGCGCAAGGCAGGATCAATTCGAAAGTCAGTCTCCGGGCTATCAATGGAAGTCAAGCCTAAACCTTTCAACAATTCTTCGAGATAAAAAATAGCAAAATTCTTTACATTGCCCGCATAGTCAACATCCAGACGTTGTTGTGATGGCGAAGAGAGGCGGAACTGATTGTCCAGGGCAGACGTGTACCTCAACAGTGCAGGCAATAGAAGACTCAGCGAAAGTTGAGTCTTGGTCAAAAAGAGTTGAATAGTTGATTCTGGATCAGCCTCAATCAGGATGGGCGCCACCTCGTAGATAAATGTGGCGACTTTCTCAAAGGGGGCATCAGACAGCACAGAAATAGCCTCGCCGTACCGCTTCTCTGCCAGAAAGATGCTCACCACACGATGATAATCTCCTATGATCTTGGCAAAAAACAACATGAGTTGACGATTATCGCGACTAACGATGAGCTGCAAGATAGTGGCGGGATCCAAACTGATTCTGTCAGTATCCAAAACAACAGAAGAACAAGAAAACGTCAGAGCCATGTTGCTTGCTCTCAAGTAACCAGACGGCAAATTCTCACCTGTTGGAGCGGATAAAATCAATGCACTCTTGTGTCCTAAGATCTTCGATGTCTTTCTCAACTTTCCCGTTCAAGGCACTGGAAGTGATTTGGTGGAGAAAGAGCTCCATGATCCAGATGCTAACCATGGCTCGCTGGGACTTAGCTGTTGGCGGAAGAGCTTTAAGCACTTCCAACAAATAAATCCGTAGAGGGTTGAGGTCAGCTCCGCTGTTTCGAATGCTCACTTGGAATTCATAGATTGCGTCCAGCTTGGCGGCTTGATCGCTCACAGAATCGCCCATGAAGAGCCGAACAGCAGCTTCCTCAAAAGCAAGACCTGATCGAGCATAGTTGATTGCCGTCTCTTCCAGAGATTTTAATGAGATAACTGAAGCAGATCGCGCCATGCACTGATGGAGTTTTGTTGCCTTTCCTCAGTTATCCTTGTGGGAGGCATAGATTTTCAGTGATTGTGTAAATACGTTCAAATCTAGTAAGTAATTTCGTTAATTGTGAGGGAACTGGCGGTTACTACCTCACCCCATCCTTGAGCAGTTCTGAATTGAAATCAGATTCCAATCAGTTGAAGAGAATCAGCTACTGCAACTACTATAAGAATGGCGAAGAAAGGAAAGAAGAAGGGAAAAAAGAAGACGAAGATCGTGCCTGGTCCTATGCCGGTGACGACTATGCAAATCATTCAAGATCGCACGAAGATGCTTTGTCCACGCATGGGAGATGTCTACCAGCGGAATGAGGATGTGGATTTGATCTTAGAGGTGGGAGAAAAGTGAAAGTGAGATAATCAATGATGCTTTAATGTTTTTTCGGGTTTTGCTATAGGATGTGGCAGAACGCTGTCTCATCAAGGCGATCGAGCGACAGCTGTCTGAGGTCAACTTGAATTCTCTCCGTCTGAGGCGCTTGCCCAATCTAAATAACCTCGCACCAGAGCTTCTTACCTTAACCAGTATTAACTTGTCGAAGAACAATATCTTTGATGGAGACGAGTTCTTCCAAACCCTCAGCCAGTTGCCACAACTTCAAAAACTCAACCTGTCAGAGAACTTTCTCAATGGAATGTTGTCGGAGTTTGCTGGCCTGCTCACTAATTTAGAGATGCTCAATTTGGATGTGAACAATATCACGGCTTTATGCCCCGCCGTGCGACATTGGACAAAGATGCAGATCTTCACAATCTCTGACAATTCCTTGACCGGTTAGACGTCTGTATGCATTACAATGCCCTCTCTCCCTCTCCTCTGATATTTTATTTCTTGAATAGGCCTGCCGATGGAAGCTGCTAACTGGGAAGACATTCAAGTGGTCAACTTGAAGAACAACAAAATTGCTGACATTGGCAGTCTTCCTCATTTTTGGCCCAAATTGGAAAGACTCTTCTTAGGTATAAATGTTGACACATCTTCTTTCTCGTATCTATTAGCCTTCCTTACACTTTCTCATTTAGGAATGAATCTATTGGCTTCTATTCCATATGAAATTGGCTCTTGTACTCAATTGGTTGAACTGGACTTCTCCCAAAATCAAATCCAAACTCTCCCACTCAGCCTTGTACAATGCACCAACCTACAAAGGCTTCATTTAGGTATGTCCTACTCTTCGTGTTTATGCTTGCCAATCTTTTAATAATTAGTTTCCTTTCTTTGCTTGAGCAGGCTCGAACAAGATTGAATATCTTCCTTCCGAGATCTTCACTAATTTGACTCAGCTGCAAGAATTGTATGTTTACAAAAACAAGATTACTGCTATTCCGCCAGAAATATGCAATCTTCAAGGTAAGACTTACTTTGAAATATTCTTTTCAAGCGGTGTTAATGCTATGTTGGCCATTCATTCCAGCGATAAAGCGGATCTCTTTAGCAAACAATGCCTTGAGGGGGTTACCTGACGAAATCGGTGCTTGCACAACATTGGAGGAGCTTTATTTGGGCAATAACCCAAAATTCTCCTACTTTCCTTCTTCTGCTGGACATCTCAGGTGAGGGCTATGCTGCGGCATCTATGAATGCTTCTTCTTCACTAGCTCACTTTGGTCGTGTGATCGACACAGGCGTCTTAAAGAGTTGTCTTTGAGCAGATGCCCTGCATTAAAGCAACTACCCAATACTGGTAAGGAGGCTTCCTTTGCTTTTGATGCTATTTCGCTTTTCTGATGAAACCCGCCCCTTGTATGCGCAGCCATGGAGATGACTGAACTAAAAGAACTGGATTTACGCGCTACAAAGAAGCAAGTCTGTAAAATTACGCCAGAGCTAGTCGATGCTTTGAAGCAACATTACTGCAAAATCCGTGGTGGGGTTGTCAAGAAGAGCAAGGGAGGCAAGAAGAAGGCCTCATCTGCATGAAGACTCCTGAGATCTGTGGAATCTGTTTAGAACTCGCTTAGTTTAGTTTAATTGTGTATATTCACCGATGGTAGAAATGTTAATGATGATCAATCAAATTGCCTTTGGATCAAGATGTTTCTTTGGAGGAGCTAGAAAGATAGGCCAGACAAAGTTCGTGTCCGTAGCTATTAGGCAGGCAGAACTTGGAACTGGGCATTAACGTTAGATTGGTGAAGAAGGAAATTGTTTTGCGTGGGACAGCAGAGGAAGACATTTTTTGATGAAACACATGCAAGATGATGACAAAATGACAGAAGACGAAGATATCAACAGTCTGATTCAATCGCTGCATAATGCGGTAGAAAATAATTCACTAATCGAGTTCTCTCAACGTCGTAAGTGCTTTATAAGGTGCTTCTTCTCATGTGGCTAACCTAACTTTCTCTTCCGCAGAGGGATGGTTGTTTGCTTTGGTGGCTCATGCCAAGAAGCTTATCCTCAGACATTCTTCAGGTGAGCCTCAAATCCTTGCGTAAAAGCTCGACTAAGATCTTCCTCTCAGATTCTTTCAGTGCTGATCGTCCAAGACTTCAAGACTTGGAGAGTATTCTAGCAGCTGTGGAGACGTTGCTTGACAACTCACCCAAGCAAAGCATACGAGAAGGAGAAGAAGTGAATGTGATCAATGCCTTGCATCAACTAGTATTTCTTCTGCACAACAAATGTCTCGATCCTATGCTATCTACTGGCGAGCCTGTTCGAAATGTTGGCCAACCCAAGGCCGTTTATATTCCGCCAGCTCTACGACAAAATAAGAAGGCGGCCAATGGCGAGAAGCAATTTATCATTTCCATTCTGAGATTTTTTGAGAAGTGGGCGACAATCTATGGTGGTAAGATAATGCTTGCCAGCACTTTGGCCGTGTGCTACATCTCCTTTTTTGGATTTATTGTGCTGTTGATGTAACCTTTACTTATGTAATAGGAGTTGCGATGTCGTCCTGGCCTTTGTTTTTTACGGATTCTTTTCGTCTCGAGAAGAACTTATCTGCTGTATTCAGCAGTTTAAGTCGTTCAATGCCCAGTCACCTCGATGCTGAGTTGAAGTTCTCCTCTGTGCTGCTCTCTCTTTGCGTGCATGGTTTTATGGGAGATACTGAAGTAAAATGTCAAGGCATAAGAACTGTTAGTGCACTGATTATTAGTAAATCGGCAGAAAAGCATCTCTCCAAGATATTTCTTCAGTGGAAATCTTCTCCTTCCAAACAATGTGAAGTTGACAAACCCTTGAAGACCATTCTTAAAATTGTCAAAGTGCTTTTGCTGTCACTCTCTTCTAGCTCAGAGGAAACTATAGCAATGGAAGTGTTGTCAACGCTATATAAACTGGCTGTATTAAGTCCATTGATCACAGTTGAAGCATCAAGTGTCGACAGTGGTATTCAACCTTTGGAAGAGGTATTTCAGCGATGCTGGGATGTGCTCCTCTATATTTTGCTATCTGATCATATGAATATGAGAAATGAGTATTGTACCTCTAAATCATTAGTTGTCTTGAAGTGGTTCACAAAGTTGCTGAAAGGTCATACCAGCTGGCGATCCCTGGAAATCTCTCTGACGCAATTTCAAGTTCGCCTTCCAAGTTCACCTTCCTCGTGCATAAATTTGGCCTTACGTTACTTCATACAAGCAAATGCCAAAGAGGGTCGTTCGCAGTCGACTTTAGATCTGTTTGGGTCCTTTTTGCATGGTGTCGTTCAGCGGTATGTCTCAGTCTTTTCTCACAATCAGTTTTTATGGCAATACTGGGTTAGTTCTTTGTCCAGTGAATCCTCTACACATTGCCTCGAACTACTTGCTCATCTTTTATCATCCTATTTTTCTCATCGGCGCATCCATAATCTCAAATCAAGTCCTTCCAGTACAGTGTACTGTTGTGATCGAGGGTCTCCGCCCAATTTGCCTGGAGAGGTTGATGATAACCTATGGAGGATCTTAAATGACTTGATTAATCACGAAAACCACAAAGTAAAGCAATTGGCATTGGAGGCAGTTGGCAATCTTGAGCCAGGCTTGGTCCCTCGTCCTTCAGATCGCTCATTGGAGGAGACAGTTGCCTCTATTTTAATAGATTCAGCGAGTCACTCAATCAGCGGTGTCCGGGCGACTGCCTATCGCTCCTTGGGAGAATGGTTGCAGGACCAAAGAATGGATCTTCGGTGTGGTATTTTGGCATCCCAAGGCTTAGATATGATGGTCAAAGGGTGCAAGGATAGCAATCTTGCCGTTCGAATCCAGGCAACATGGGCATTAACAAAATTGCTTCTCGCAGTTAAATCGGATGTTGACCTTAAGCTGTTGTGGAGATCGTCGGAACAATGGAGGGAGATGTCAGATTTAATGTTACAGTTGTGCAAAGATAGTGAGAAAATTCAAGCTACTGCTATATTGGGCGTGACATGTCTTGTTAATGTGTTTAGACTCCATGCATTGGCCAGAAATTACGGAATTGGTGATGATCTTCACTTAAATTCATCCACTGACTATCTCATTAGGATATTTGATTGCATCCACCAAACGTTTGTTAACGTCGAGAGCTGTGAAGAAGCAATTGAAAGAAAGTTTAGCCAGAAGATCGTCACTGCAGCTGTTAATTGTCTGGGAGTCGTTTGCTGGACTTTGATTAGTTTTACCCGTGTGCTCGGTTTGACAAACTGCCTTGACGAGTATCTCCGGAGTCAACACGGCCAACTTGTCCAATCAGTAGTATTGAGATGCTACGGAATTCTTCTGCCGATGTTTCAAAACGGATTCTTGTCTCTGCAGATTGTAGCTGGAAGAATTCTCGGTAAACTCCTTGGCCTGATTTGGCCAAGTGGAAATGAAGATGACAAAAACGTAATGATGACCAGTGATCATATCTTGAGGTACGAAAAGTGAAATTTTTGCGTACGATTGTTCTAAATATGATTTTGGTTGTTGTAGCTTGATTGAAGTGCTGACAATGGTTGTGGAGAAAATATGCGAAGCTCGATGTGGACATCATCCTGTCATTGCATCGACCAAGTTTCTCATTAGAAAATCCAGGGAATCTTCTTTGCACATGGTCGCATTGAGTCTTCTAAGTCGCTGTTTATCCATAATTTGCGAGCAAAACGTTTTCGATCTTAATCATCGAATGATGGAGGTAAGCTAATCGTTTTGCTTCTTTTTTTGACTCTCACTCAGCTTGTCCCAATATTTGTACAGATGCTTAACTATCGTGCTGAAGCATGTACTGCTTTTCTCGAGCAGTGTACAGACTTATTTTCTTCCCGCATGCTTGAGGCTAGCCCGCTCAGGGAAAAAGATTTCCTTGACCACTATTTGATTGAAGACGAGATAGTCGCCGCGAGTACATTAAAGGTAAAGTCGATTCGATTATTTAACTGAGTATTATTTTAATAAAGTCCAAACTTTTCGGTTTTGATTAGGCTTGTATTTTGAATTGCTCCTCCACAATTCTGAAACTTAGCGGAACTGATGATGCGGGGCCGTTGAATTCAATGGATTGTTCCTTCTTTTCGTCTTCTATTCTGTCGTTTCGACTAAGTGCATTGAGTCAACGTTTTCTAGAGGATGTCACTTGCTTAGATTCGCGAAGTGCTCATTACAATGCTTTCGACAGCTCTTATCCTGCCCAGGAGTATCTGTTTATTCTCCCGTCAACAAATGACTCGACTCAGAAACCTGAAGGCCCCCTTCCTCAAGCTGATGAATTTTGATGCCTGTGTGAACGAAAAAAGCGTCAGCAGGCACAAACCCTTGTAAATAATGTGCAACACCAATGGCTTGGCTTGAAGATAGTTTTGGTATTGCCGCAAAGCAGTCGCACGGAATAACTGCGTGATTGCACTTCAGGCGAAGAGCTGAAAGAGGCTGGCTACTCTAAGAATGATGACTCACCGATTATTTGACTTCTAATAGATTAATTCGTCCCGAAGTTCCCCGAGATAATCATCAGTCATTTCATTTCTCTAACAAATTTCATTTCTCTTCTCTATTTCATTTCAAAATAATCATTTCTTAGTATTCGATGCGCGGGCAATGGACCTCATTTGAGAACCCTTTTCACAGTTTTGTTGTCGTCTTGCTCCTACAACAACATAGCAACATATCAATCACGCGAGCGAGTGATATGGCTGGCATTATTTGATGGGTTTTCGTTGAAAAAATACTGTAAGTCCAATTCCCTTTTAAGCTGTGAAGTTATGCTGCTATGTTAAAATCTCGGTATTACAGGTGAGGGTGTAATATCGGTCAGTGGCTGGTGGTGTAACACCTATGTTGTTCGTAGGTTTGGGAGTCTAGTTGTTCGGTGAACCAACGCCCTAATGCCTTCTATTGCAGAGCCAACCCAACCCCTGCAAAGTGGATGTCCCCCAAGCCAGCCCAGCCAGTTTCGTTTAACAGCAACTATGAGGTACAGGAAACTAACTAACATAAACTAACTATTGATTTTCCCAGAATGATGCGAGGCAGGAGGAAGAAGGCGCGGACGAACTCCTGAGCTCCCCCTTCGAGAGCCTTTCATTTATAACCTCAGCAATGTGGAAGTTACGAGTATTGAGAAGAGTGTGGGTGGACATTTAGAGAGAAAATGTCATGTCGCAAGCGATTTCCCACCATCAACAAGGTGGTGGTGATCTTTCTTTCATTCACGGAACAAATTGGAAATCAGCTGGCACAACAGCACTCTGAGCCTAGCGCTCCACTGGAGAAACAGAGTTAGAAAATTTGTTCGCATAAGGGACGAGAGAATGGGTTGAGGCATGCATCGTTTCTAAAACTGACAGTCAAAATGAAGAAGATTCAGATGGGCGGCAGCAGTTGAGTCCAACTGAATCTGCGCTGCCTTTGAGGAAACTACTGATTTTGCTTGCTCGTTTGCTTGCTTTTTCATGCCATTTGTAAACAAAATGCACATACGGTTAGGGTATACAGATGGATGGATCGATTGTCAAGTGTAATTGAGTTGAAACATTGTCTTAAATTTTCGAAATCGACCTTAAATTTTCCAAAACGGAATAGAGGGATACTGCTACTGAGAAGCCAAACAGCGGATTACTCTTTAAAAGAGAGGAGGTCTCTACTGGTCCGGAGGAATAACATCCTGTTAACACAAAGAAGCCGCAGCATTGATTATAGCCACCATTAATTGTGGGCTCAAGGATAGATAGTCGCCAAGCAAATCAAAACGAATAAGATGGAGAAAGCCATCTGACTGAAATGTCAGCATATAGACTGTCAGAATACGACTGACACTGATGAGTATGATAGCAAGTCTCTTTGAGGGGTAGAGTTGTTTGCATTCAGTCGGGTCCAATACATTGTGTTCTTCCCTAAGTAATCTTCTGTCTGCGTATACAATAATTAACAATCAGAGCCAACCCAACCCGCCAACCAGTCTCGCCGCCAGCACTCTTCAGTGCCCGTTGAGAATCATTTGATCTGAAAAGTGGCGATGGCGATTAAACGTGCGCAAGTATAGTTAAGAATGTTAGGGACCGGTCCACCCATCCAAACGGCTAAAGGAAGCTCGACCGATGGCTTTGAAAGTCCCACACATATCTTCGTCAGAATGCTCCTTTGAGTATTTTATTCAGCTCATCATCATTGTTCACAGAAGTTCCAGTCATCTGTGCTACTCTGATCAAAGATCCATTTGTTGGCTATTAAAGAAATGACTGTTCTTGAGATTATTGACCTTATCCGAGGAGGACTAAAAGGGAGCAACAATAGCAACATAAAAACAAAACTCGGAACTTAAAACACATCCCATTGAATTTCCCAGGCTCTAAAATGCGCAAGGAGGCTTTGACCTGTTGCGGGACTGCAGCCCGGCGTGAAAATGAAACTGAGTCCGTGGCACCCGGCGAAAAGATTAAGGTTAAGTAGTAACAATCTTCATGACCTTGAACTTATGAACCATTAATGATTTTATTGATGATGAATATGTGCAGTGTCGACGATTATGAAGTGTTTACTTAGCTTGACCCAGTCCAACCCTTCTTCTTTGGGAACAATAATAGTATTATAGGGAGTCCAAATAGAAAAAATTGATCGAACCCTACATATAATATTCAAATGACGGATTCTCCCGAATAGATTCTGGGACAAGTTATGTAAATCAATGGCCATCATTCATCATCAGAGATACTTCGCAATCCTCTGCGATACTCTTTATTCATCACCATTACTAATCATTAATGGTCTTCAAGTTCAAGGCCATGAAGATTCTTGTTAATGGAATTTTGACAATAGAGGTCTCATTCACGATGATGGCTTTCAAGCTTCAACTTTACAGTTCACTATACTTACTATTTGGACTAAAATAGTGCAGGGTTCCACCACCCCTGCACTATTTTACTTTAGGGATTTTTCTATTTGGTCTCCCTATACAATTTGGCGGTATCCGCTATTACGACTCAGGCCATGAATTATAGAAAAACATAAGAGAAATTGCCTCTTAAATTATTTATACTGCTTGATACTGAATGAGATTATTCACGCGCTTCGTAATAATCAGCTAGACTTCCAAATCTGTCATTCTGAACTGGACATAGACGTTTCAAAGTTGATTTGGTTTGGTTTCATGGTAATGCCTAACTCCCAAAGATGAGTAAGTTGTTGGATTTCACCTCGTTGAAAGATCTTCTAGCCCGGGGAAATGGTAAAAAGAAGGTGAGAGATGTAATATGTGATATATGAAAGAAAGGTCTTAATCACTTACTTCCCTGCCTTTGCAGAGTGCTGCCGCCGAGGAACTGATAAGCAGCATTATTGAAGAGGAGACGTCAAAGGTTGGAAGAAGGTAGGTGGGTGGTGTCTCACTCTATTCGGTGTTGCTGCTATCTTGAAAATCTGAGATATAGGAAAGTAACTAACTAACCAACATCTTGGTTTTCTCAGAGTGAAGGTTGTTCTCAACAAACGAGGCAGGAAGAAGGCGCGTAAGAGGACGAACTCCTCTTCCCCCTTCGAGCGGCCTTTGTGTTACCACATAAGTAATGTGGAGGCAAAGTTACGGGTGCACAATAATGTCTATGAATATGCCAGTCTGCTTGACATTCCCAGAGAGAGTGTGGACTGTTTGGAGAGAAAATTCGCGGAATGCAGGAAGATGGCGCAAATGTTGGAAGAGCGACTTCCTGCCATCAACAAGGTATTCATGCACTTAGCTTGATGCTTTCCATTCGTCTCTTATGCCAATAAATATTTTAACTCTGTTTCGCCAGGCTTTAAGTGGAAGCTTAGACTTTGTAGCTCCAGTTGATCTCCAAACAGTGCTGATGAGTTCTGGTTGTTCTGAGAATGAATTGCATACGATTGAAGCAGAGTTTCTAAAAGCTGACACTCAAAGTGAAGATACAGATGGACAGTCCAGTGAGTCGACCCTGCCCATCGAAGGATTTCCTATCAGGAAACTGATCCGACGAATCGGCTCGTTGACTCTTCGAGTGAACCTCTTTCGTGCCCTTCAAAACTCTTTCAGCAATGAAACGACTTCCAAGTCACTTGTTGGCCATGACCCTCAAGGATTATTTTCCACTCTAAGCCAAGGTGAAGACTCGGAAGGCTTTCATTTCTTGACCCGGCCTCTTTCCTATCCTGAAATGTCTCAACAGTCCCACGCCACCTCCTTCATTCCATCTCAAAGCACCTTAACTGGCCTTCCTCCTCTTCGTATGCAAAAATCTCTCTCTTCGAAATTCACTCGTCCTCCAATCAAGAAGCTCACTATTTCAGAGGGTGAGTTTGACGAGTCTTTCACGAGAGAGACACCACGCGTTCTGCACTATTCTAATTATGATAGTCCCCATGATCCGTTTGCAGAGGTTACTGCGCTCAGGCGTGAATTGCAGGTTTCGAAAGCGGGCTTTAACCAGTTGACCAAGTTAGTGGATCAGAATATTGCATGGGTGCAGCAAAATTGTGATATGAGCCAATGGGCTCAACATATTTCAAGCCGAGCAAAGCGAAAATGCAAAAACATGGCGGCTGATCGCATCGGAAACGTATTTACAAGGTATTTGCACATGACACTGCAGTGGACTATGAAGAGGTGGAAGGTTGCAATCTTAGAGGATAAATGCACGATAATGGTCAACAACTATTGCCGATCAAAGGCCATAGTTTTATTTGTTCACCAATTTTATACGCGGCATTTTCAGAGTTTACATAGAAGATTGAAGGTTTGGTTTGAGCTAGTTCGCGAGCAACGATACCGTGAACGAGTTGCTGCTTGTGTGGAAATTCAACGAGTGATGCGGGGACGACTAGGAAGATTGCGATTCGCGCACATCAAGTTGGGTCTCGTGGCGATACAAATACAATGCTTCTTTCGTCGTCTTCACGCAAAATTCGTCGTGTCTCGCAAGCGAGATGAACTTGCTCGAAAGATACTGTATCAGAAACAGAGCAATGCTGCCCTAGTCATCCAAAAGAGAATGAAAAGCTTTTTATTGATTATAAAGGCAAAAGCAGAGCTCAATCGACGTAGAACTCGTGTAGCGGCGACCAAGATTCAAAAGATCTTTCGTGGTCAGCAAGGAAGAGAAAGATATTTGCGTGTGCAGAAGGAGATGAGAGATTACCAAGAAACAATGAAGCAGCACTTCAATGATTTAGATGCATTAGCTGAAAAAGGGCAGCTCGACCTTCGTAATCTGGAGAAAGAAGTGAATACTTCGGACAAAACGTTGCTGGATAATCGTCTCGGTTCTGTTTTGAAGAACGATGCGACCAACAGGCCAAGGAATGGTTCTCAAAATTCCAAGGCAAATGCAACGAGACGTTCCCAAAAGACAGTTGTTGCTGTAAGGAAGATTGACGGCAATAGTAATAAGGTTTCGAGCAGCAAACGATCATCTGCTGTTACATCAAAAGTCGTGCCTTCTTCTACAAAACGCAGCAAAATTGCTGTTGGCAAGGAAGTCAAAAAGACCATCACAATGCCAAAGGATTCTACTCTTCGCGACGAAGCAAGCTCTATTGCGGAGAATGTCGCAGTGATGGAGACCACAACTCATGAGGCTTTCGCCGAATCAAAAGGAGCTGAAGATGCGAAAGGCGTTGATTGTAAGCCTCCCCATGGGGAAGAGTCAGAGGTCAATAGCTTGGCAGTGGATGAAAACCCTCCTATTATCGAGCACGAATCAAAATCTGAGTTACTGTCAGAGCCCATTAATGCTGATGAACTGGAGGCCAACAAGGATGAATTCAGAGGCAATGAGACTCACGAATATCTTCCTGCAAGCAGAGGAAGAAAGGAGATCACGGAAGAGACTTTGAAGAAGAGTGACAGCATAGATTTGTGTGATCAAGTTGAATCCGGCCGGTCTTTACCACCAAGAGAAGTTGCTTCCAGTCATTCCCCATCTTCTCGTGAGAGCCAAGCACCTTCTTCTTCTCATAAAGGAAGCTTGTTTGGTTTGAATATACCGAGCCTCCCTGTATCGATCAAGACTTCTGGATTGTTCAGTAATCCTTTTACGTCATGGTCTAAGTCGAAGTCTGATTCGTCTTCTCCAGCGAAAGACCACGCACAATTGAGCGCTGCGATTGTGGTGGAGCCCCACAGTGATGTTTCGATTCGGAAGGAGCTGTCGAGAGAGGCAGAAGATTGGAACTCAGCCCAAAAGGCCATTCCTTTGGAACCGTCCTTCAAGTTAACGGATCAAACTTTGGAAACGAACATGAATTATCAATTACACTCCTCGGAAAGTGTCTCTACTAGAGCTGCTGTCTTCCCAAAGGATGTTTCTAATGCCCCGCGAAGCCCTGCTCGGCCTTCTACCTGTCAAGATGAGCAGGAAATACTTGAGAATAGTCTGAACTCTCAAATTGCGCATTTGAAGGTGGAGAGTGGCGATCATTTGAATGATCACTCAGCTCACACAAGTGAAGTAAATGTTGGGACTGCTGTGGAGAATTCGGTAGTTGTTGATAACTATCCTGCTTCAACAAGTTCAGGGAGAAATAGTGAACATGATGTTACCATATCTCCTGAACAGAACGCAGTTGCTGATAATGATGCTATTATTCCCTTCGAGCGGGATTTCCACCAAAGTTCGAAGCTGATTGTTGAATCAGAAGGGGATAGGCGTCTTCATTCTGCAGAAACGGCCAACCATGGCCAGACAGAAAAGCTGCTTGAAGAAGAGGGTGAATTAGAGCAGACAGGAGATTTTGCGATCTCATCTGGACACGACGTTGTCGAAGATAAAACAATCATCCGCGAAAGCAATAACGAAGCTTCATTGGAAAAGAAACCAATAGTGTTGATGAATACTGCAGCGGTGAAGCTTCAAAGCATGGTCCGCATTTACTTCGCCAAGAGAGCAGCCAAACTGAAGCGAGCTGAGGTAGAGCGAAGTCAACTAGAAGCTGAGCAAATCATTGATTGGGCGACAGTAACTATTCAGAAGAGTGCTAGAGGAAAGCTCGCACGCGAGCGGACGAAGAATCTTCGCGTGCTGAGAAGCGAGGAAGAGCGACGAAAGAAGGAGAAGAGTGCAGTTGCTATTCAATCTGGAATGAGAGGCATGCACGCGCGAAAGCGTGTACGAACCGTGAAGGCCAAGAAAGAAGAAGAAAGAAATCACATGGAGTGGTTGAAATCCTTCGATAAAACTGCGCCTCGGCCTGCAAAAAATGATGAGATCATTGCTAATCATCCAGGTCCAGTGGAGAATGACGAGAAAGGTCTTACATCATCTGAGGCAGTTGATAATCTTTCGAGTCTAAATGATCCAGAGCAGCTTTCCAGAACTCTTACCCCGAAGACTCCTGTTGAACAACTGTCGCCCAAACGCGACAAATCGAGTCCTGAAGAAAAGAATCCCTCTCGACCTGTTTCTGCTCGACAAGAGCAAATGAGCAACTCGATAGAGGTGATTGCCAAAGACCCACGACTTGACAACTTGGAAGAACGCTTGAAGCAATTGGAAGATATTGAACGACGCATTAAGGCTTCTGAGCAGAATATGGCTGAGGAAGCCAAACGTGCTGAGGAGCGCATTCGGCAACAGATGCAAATATTGGAAGAAAAGGCGAAGCAAGCGGAAGCCGAAAGGCAAGCTAGAGAAGAGCTTATGAAACTCGCTGTTGGATCGATATCGCATCGCAGCCCCTTCACGACGATGGGCCCACACTCGGCGAGAATAATGCAAAGTAATGGCGGAGGAGGCTTGATGAGCACGCGAGGTAGTGCTCCTCCTACAGCTCGCTCAGCAAGATCAGGCCCGCTTCCCACGGATGCTCCCAGGCTCTTGTATGGCGGTCAAGAATGGGTGCAACTTTGGGATGATGAACAGCAGGCTTATTATTGGTGGTGCGCAGCCACTGAGGTAGCTCAGTGGGAGCAGCCCGGGATGGAGCAATATTATCAGCAAAGCTCCTATAATGCTCAAGCCACACATCCAGCTACGGTCGTGGAGGGTAAAGATGGCGAAGAGTCGGGGTATGAGAGTGGTGGGGGTGCACTTACAGACTATTCCACCGACCATGAAGCGAGCTACTACACCGATTCCGAAGGTGGCGGTGACTACAATGATTGGCAAGAGTATTGGGACGAGCAAGCTCAAGCAAAATATTGGTACAACAATGCAACGGTAAGATTTGCCACGATCTTCGTTGACTGGCCGGATTCTTTGACTTATTTGACGGTTTTAGGGTGAAGCGTCCTGGACTCGACCCGAGCATCTCGACGCGCAAGACAGTTCCAGAGCGGTCTCTGCTGGAGCTTTCGTTAACGAAGGAGATCTCACGGCTGAACAGGGCCAAGATACCCATGGCTGGATTTCCTACATTGATGAAGAAACTGGCCAATTATATTGGCACAATGTGAATACGGGGGAGGTGAGATGGGATGTGTGAAAAGAAAATATTTGACTTGTAAGTACTGCGACATGTTTAACTATAAATAATTATGTGACGTTCTCTATGCACAAAACATAAAGAAGCTTCACAATCGCCAAGAGTTTACAAGGACTCAGGAACAATGTCAATCATCGTAATGATATCATCCTTGTCAGTATTTTGGATCTTAACCCCAGTCGCTGTTCGCGACTGAATGCTGATGTCATCAATTCGCTGTCGTGTCATTGCTCCTTTGGTTGTGCTAAATACCACTTCTTCTCCTGAGCCACACACTCGCAAACCACAAAGTCGATCACCACCCTCAGCCTTTACAGTACAACTGTGCGGTTAGATACATGAATCATAAAAGGCGGGAAAGGACAACATACCTTGCTTTTGAACTTAATGGCTATGATTCCCATCAATCCTCGGCTCTTTCTTGAAAACTCTTCAATAGGAACACGCTTGCCATATCCCTTTTCCGTAATTACCAAAACAAAGCGTGATGCAGGGTGCTCACCAGTGCCCATTTCTAAAAGCAGAAGTTGCAAAATTAAAAATGCCAATAAAAACTGAAAGACACGCATACCTTTGATCAAGTCTTTGTCAAGGACATCCATACCGACCATTGTGTCACCCTTACGAAGTTTCATCGCCCTACAACCACGGCTGGTTCGTCCTGTACTCCTTAAGTCTTCGACGCAAAAGCGATTCGCAAATCCAGAGCTGGAAAATGGTGGATGAGAAACAAGCGAATGATAGGTGAATGAGACTGTTACCTTGTAGCCATCAAGACATCTTCTTGGGGTTTGCACTTGCGAGCCCAACGCAGCGAATCGTTTTCACCCAGAGAAATCATCGTCAACCCACGAGCGGTCACACTCTCAAAGGCCTTGAGGGGAGTTTTCTTTACAAAACCTTGCGCAGTGAGCAGGACGAGAAAGTCATCCTCACCGAAGGACTTGGCATCCACGGGTATGACAGAAGTGACGGTTGCCATTGCACTTGCAACAGGTAGCACCTGTGGCAGAGGAACTCCTTTAGCGTGTCGCGAAGCTTTTGGTATTTCGTAGGCTTTGACACTGTAAGCCACTCCTCTACCATAGACATTTTTGTTACGCATTATCTTCAAAGACGCAGAAGATATCACTTACCGTTCGGTGATGAATAACACGGAGTCATGATCCATGCACGTGAAAAAGTGTGCCACGCTGTCAGCATCTGTGGAGAATTTGGCGCCAACTTTGCCTTTTCCGCCACGCAATTGTGCTTCAAATCCTTCAAGAGGCATGCGCTTTATATACCCGCTATGGGTGATAAGTATAACCGATCTAGATAACATCATGCACGAGCTAAAATTAGCGAATAATCTGAATAGAAAATCTGAATCAACTGACCGTTCGTTACTTAGCAGGTCTTCCATCGTAAGTCCTTGCTCGTCTTGGACTATAATCTCGCTCTTGCGCGCAATACCATGGGTAGTCTTCAGAGCAAGGGTCTCTTTCTTTATTGTACTGTAAATGAGATCATCTCTACCCAGAAGCTCTTGCAGGCCATCGATATCCTTCCGCAGTGTCTCTTCTTCCTCCACCAGCTTGCGTTCCTCGAGGCCTGTGAGGCGGCGAAGAGTAATAGACAGGACAGCTTCCGCTTGTTCGCTTGAAAAGTCAAATGGTGGACCTCGTAAAGCACTGCGAGCTGCAGACGCATCAACACTAGTCTTCAACACCGCGATAATGGCGTCCACATGCTTCAGTGCACGCAGAAGACCTTGAACAATATGCTGACGCTCTTGTAGCTTCCGCAATTGATATGATGTTCGACGACGAATTGTATGGAATCTAATTGCGCATACAAGAAATGATGGGCCATGTCAAGATAAAGAAAGGAAAAGGCTTTACCTGAACTGGATGAAGTGGGTGATGATCTCTCTCAGACTCAGCCGTTGTGGCTGGCGCCCTTCATCAACAAGTGCGAGGAAGTTACCCGAGAACGTTGTCTGCAAGGATGTCGTCTGAAAGAGATTATTAGTAACAATCGCCGGCACAGCGTCACGCTTTAGTTCCACGACTATGCGCACACCATCCCTGTCGCTCTCATCGCGTAAGTCGGCAATGCCTTCAAGCTTCTTCTCGTTCACTAGATCGGCAATCTTCTCAAGCAAAGCAGCCTTGTTAGTAAGATATGGAACCTCAGTAATAACTATGGCATTGCGGCCCTTGTTCGTAGAGGTTTTGGTTGAAGACGCGCCGAGAACCTCAACATGTGTGCGGCCGCGCAGGATTAGAGAACCTCGCCCAGTGCGATATAGGTCGCGCACTCCCTGCAAACCCACAATGACTCCACCAGTAGGAAAGTCTGGAGCAGGAATAATCTGAAAGAGATCTTCGTCAGAAAGGTCGGGGTTGTCGATGAGGGCCACCATAGCGTCTAGCACTTCTTTCAGGTTGTGTGGAGGGACATTAGTAGCCATACCAACTGCAATACCTGTAGCACCGTTAACGAGTAGCAAAGGAATCTTAGCTGGTAAGATAAGAGGCTCTTCTTCATTGCCATCAAAGTTA
The DNA here is from genome assembly GCA_015146655.1 of Ochromonas danica. Classification (NCBI taxonomy): domain Eukaryota; class Chrysophyceae; order Chromulinales; family Chromulinaceae; genus Ochromonas; species Ochromonas danica. Next base: position 319,377 of record VKHL01000005.1, read on the forward strand.
GGTACATAATCGACAGTGTGTTCTTTGAGCTCCACACCCAGCAGAGCGTCCTGCGCCAGGCGAGAGAGTTTGGCTTCTGTATAACGCATCGCAGCTGGAGGATCATCATCAACAGATCCAAAGTTTCCATGTCCCATGATCAAAGGATGCATCATTACGAAGTCTTGCGCCATGCGCACGAGTGCGTCATAGACGCTTTGGTCTCCATGCGGATGAAACTTGCCTAACACTTCTCCCACGATCCTAGCACATTTACGATAACCAGCATCAGGGGTCAGACCTAATACAGACATTGCGTAGAGAACGCGACGATGGACAGGTTTGAGCCCATCTCGAACATCGGGCAAAGCCCTGCCAAGAATGGTGGACATCGCATAGGACATGAAGGAACGCTTCAGTTCATCATTAAGCTCCACCGTGTCGTTGCTTTGGCGTGAACTAACTGCTGGATACGTCACTTCTTCGCTTTCACCTCGTCGCAAATGAAGCGCCAGGCTGGGTTTGAGGTTGAGAGCAGGTTGAAGCTGAAAGTGCCTACAGAGCGCTCCTAATGGCCGAGTATTGAGACAAAGGCATCCACAGTATGTCGAAAGACAGAAAAATATTGCAATAAATGAAATCTTCATGATGATGTGCTCACCGAATCCTCACAACCAATTCAATGGTTGCAACTCAATCACTATGTAATTACATAGCCTGATTATTGAGTATTTACTTAATTTCCTTCTTCAGAATGGAATGGATGGAGAGAATGAGGAGATTGACCAATTTAGCTATTCGCTCCGGCGCTCGTTGGCAAGCAAGATCCTTCTTTCATCGTTGCAGTGCATGGAGTAATGTGGATAGTTGTGGTTCCACGGTTCTGGGTGGTGAAGACGCCAGTGCGACAGTGTCGGACCAGGAGAAAGTCAGCGACTCGTCTAGTGGTGCAGATGCGCTTCGCTTGAACAGTTTCATTGCTAACACAGGAGTGACATCTCGAAGGGAAGCCGAGAGGTGGGTCTTCTCTTCTCGGGTCACGATTGATGGGAAGGTCTGCAAGTCTCCCTTCAGGGTGCTTGCCGAAGAGGATCTTGACAACATTGCTGTGGATGGCATACCCTTGAAGCGCAAGTACACGAAGTTGGCGCATCGACCACGTTTGTGGGCAGTTAACAAGTTGAAGGGTGAGTTGGTGGCCGGAGAGGATCGAAACAAGAATCGAGCCCTGCTCTTAGACAGAATGAAGCGTTGCGGTTTGCGTGAAGCGTTCAACGAATATGGTGGATTGTTTCCAGTCTTTCATTTGGATTATCTCAGCGAGGGCTTGATGCTCCTGGCCAACTCGGGCTCGCTGGCTAAGTTGTTGAGCAGCTCTGAACTAAACCTTCCCATCCACTATATGGTGCGCATTCACGGGCTAGTGACAGATTCTAAGCTTCATACAATGCAGCGAGGAATTACTATTGATGGCGTGCGTTATCAGCCAACCCAAATTGCTGTTCATAATCGTTCTCACACCATCACTTGGCTCAAAGTATCCACTGTGGACAGAAAGCCCAAAGCCATTGAGAAAGTACTTCAACACTTGCATCTCAAGCCACTTCGATTGATTTGTGTGGGATATGGGCCATATCTCTCTGAACAGATATTCGCAGGAGATACCAACATCTCCAAGGAGCTACGCCTTACACCCACTCTGAATACACACTTCTTGCGACACCAAAATCAACACCATTCATTTCAAGCAAAAGTTCTTCCTATAGATACTCTCCGGGAATAGAGGATGTGTGGTGACTGAGCATGGTGTCCAGAACTGTAAAGTTTGGGTAATAATGTCTAACTTGGTTGCGTGCATATTATCCTGGTTTAATGGTGGGCTGTTCAACAGACCTGTGAATGTAGTAAGTTTACTTGGTCTAATAGTGTAGCCCCTACTTTTGAATTTTATTTCCGTAATTCATAGAATTGAGCATTTCTAGATTTTATTCTCCAAGAAGACGATTTTCTAAGCAATCAGTCATTTATCTTGGTTTTAAGTGTTTTCAGTGGATAAATCTCCTTGAATTGATTCGTAAACTTCGTTTGGGTCAGTGACATTTCCTTCACGTCGTCGGAAAAAGTGAGTCAAGATTGAGAGAAGAGCGCGAGGTCAAATATCTACTAGCGCATAGATCGATATCGAAGGTTATTTCGTGTTGTTAGTGAGCATAATGTCCATATCCTCGTGCTGATATTCGCAAGGGTAGAGAGTTACCTGACACTCTTTACTTCTAACTGTAGACCACATGGATTCCACATATTTCGAACAAGGCGAGGGCCACCACCTGTGTGACTGCTGTTCGAAATTCCGAAATTCCTGGAATTTCCGGCGCTGCGCACTACGCTGCCGTGAAGTTCAACAATCCGCCGGGATGGCCGGCTGTGGGTGTTTGTAGTTGCAAGAACAAGCCACAGAATTGATCCACTTGCGCCTTGAGGGATGATTCGCCAGTCTGCTCGCCTTATTCGATCGGCCTCTCGTGGCCTTGCTACGAAGGTCATTGCTCCTAGAATTTTGAGAAATGGTTGCGCTGTCACTTCTGCCAGTTTCTCCCCTGTCAACTCCTCTGCCTTTCTCTCTGTTCCGTTCATCAGAAATTATTCTGTCCGCAATCTTTCTACATTCAAGACTGATTATGAGGGCACTTCTGCCGAGAGATTGAAGCAGGGAGTTGTTCCCAAGCCTCTTGATGCCAAGAAGGTTAGCGAATTGGTAGAACTTCTCAAAGCCCCTCCTGCTGGTGAGGAAGAACTCCTTTTGGATCTTCTGGTGAATCGCGTCCCCCCTGGTGTTGATGAAGCCGCCTATGTCAAGGCTGGATTTCTCTCGGCTATTGCCAAGGGACAGGCCAAGTCCCCTGTTCTCACTCCCGAGAGAGCTACCGAACTCTTGTCCACCATGCAGGGTGGCTACAACATCGCCACTTTAGTTGAGTTGCTGGAGCATCCAACTCTTGGTGCTAAGGCTGCGGATGGATTATCCCACACTATCCTTATGTTCGAGGCTTTTCATGACGTCGAGAACAAAGCCAAGGCTGGAAACAAAAACGCCCAGCGCGTCTTGAAGTCTTGGGCAGATGCGGAGTGGTTCCTTTCCCGTCCTGAAGTTCCTAAGAAGCTAACTTATACAGTTTTCAAGGTTCCTGGGGAGACTAACACGGATGATCTTTCCCCTGCTCCTGACGCTTGGAGTCGTCCTGACATTCCTCTGCACGCTTTGGCCATGCTTAAGAATGGTCGCGAGGGAATCAAGCCTGATGTTGAAGGTTCCGTTGGTCCTATCTCTACTTACGATGATTTGAAGAAGAAGGGATTTCCTCTTGCCTATGTGGGAGACGTTGTTGGCACAGGTTCAAGCAGAAAGAGTGCCACCAACAGCATTCTGTGGTTCTTCGGTACTGATATCCCCTATGTTCCCAACAAACGCTCTGGAGGTGTTTGCATTGGTGGCAAGATTGCGCCAATTTTCTTCAACACTATGCAAGACTCTGGTGCCCTTCCATTGGAAATGCCTGTCGATAAACTCAACACCGGTGATGTTATAGATATTTATCCATACGATGGTGTTACCAAGAACCACCAGACTGGGGAAGTTGTTACCAAGTTTGATTTGAAAACAGATGTTATGCTTGATGAAGTTCGTGCGGGTGGCCGTATTCCTTTGATTATTGGCAAGAGCCTCACCAGAAAGGCTCGTGAAGCGTTGGGCTTACCTCCAAGCTCCGTTTTTCGTTCTCTGGTGCGAGATATCCCTGAAGCAAAAGGCTATACATTAGCTCAGAAGATGGTTGGTGTTGCCTGCCAGTTGCCTGCTGGCAAGGGTGTCTTGCCGGGTCAGTACTGTGAGCCTGCCATGACAACCGTCGGTTCTCAGGACACAACTGGCCCAATGACCCGTGATGAACTCAAGGACCTTGCTTGCTTGGGCTTTACCGCTGATTTGGTCATGCAATCTTTTTGCCACACTGCAGCCTATCCCAAGCCCGTTGATGTGGTTACTCATCACTCCTTGCCCGATTTTATCCGCAATCGCGGCGGCGTTGCTCTTCGTCCTGGAGATGGAATTATTCATTCTTGGTTGAATCGCATGCTTCTTCCTGATACAGTCGGAACTGGTGGTGATTCTCATACTCGCTTCCCTATCGGAATCTCTTTCCCCGCTGGCTCTGGATTGGTGGCGTTCGCCGCTGCCACAGGAATTATGCCCCTGGACATGCCTGAATCTGTTTTGGTTCGTTTCTCTGGCAAGTTGCAGCCTGGCATCACTTTGCGTGATTTGGTGCACGCTATTCCTTACTATGCCATTAAGGAAGGCTTGTTGACCGTTGAGAAGAAAAACAAGAAGAACATTTTCAGCGGCAGAATTCTTGAGATCGAGGGTCTTCCTGATCTCACTTGTGAGCAAGCTTTCGAGCTTTCTGATGCCTCCGCTGAACGATCTGCAGCTGGATGCACTATTAAGCTGAATAAAGAGCCTATCATCGAGTACTTGAACTCCAATATTACCCTCTTAAAATGGATGATCAAGGAAGGTTATGGAGAGAAGCGCACCCTGGCTCGCCGTATTGCCCGCATGGAGGCTTGGCTTCAGAATCCTAACTTGTTGGAGGCGGATAAGAATGCTCAGTACGCTGCGGAGATCCATATCAATCTCGATGATGTGAAGGAGCCCATTTTGTGTGCTCCTAACGATCCTGATGATGCTCGTCTTCTTTCCGAAGTGGCTGGTCAACAAATTGACGAGGTGTTTATTGGTAGCTGCATGACCAACATCGGTCATTTCAGAGGTTAGTGTGATTTGACTATGTCAGACTTGCTTCATTCTCATTTTTGATTCTTAAATATAGCTGCTGGAAAATTATTGTCGAAGTTTGAAGGTCAGCTTCCAACTAGATTATGGGTTGCTCCTCCTACTCGCATGGACCAAATGCAGCTCGTTTCTGAGGGTTACTATTCCACTTATGGCAAGGTTGGTGCTCGTACTGAAATGCCCGGATGCTCTCTGTGCATGGGCAACCAGGCCAGAGTTGCTGATAAGAGCACTGTGGTTTCAACTTCCACCCGCAACTTCCCTAACCGTCTTGGAAAGGGCGCCAACGTCTTCCTTGCTTCTGCAGAGCTTGCTACTGTCGCTGCTATTGAGGGCAAGTTGCCTTCACCTGCGGAATACAAAAAGTATGCCGATCACATCCAGGCTACTGCCAGCGATACTTTCCGATATATGAACTTCAACAAGCTGCCTGAGTATATCGAAGCTGCCAAAGACGTCGATCTGGGACCAGAGTACAAGACTGCTCTTCAAAAGGAGATTGAGAAGTTGAAGAAGGCTCAGCATTGATCATGTCAAGGTTTTAGTGTAAAATAAGATATACTTGTCTACTTACAAAATTAAGCAAGCTTCATAGGTTGAACTATAATAAGCAAATTACTTTTAAAGCACGAACAAAGGTTGTGGGGATGGAAGACTTTCTCTAGGAAAACAAGTAATCACAAAAAGAGGGAAATTAGTAGCTCTCATTTCTCTTGGCACCAAGGCGCGGTCCGCTGCTGGCGCTTCGTGGACGCTGACTGCCTACAGAAGAGCCTGAAGAGCGCAGGGAGCTGTAGACATTGGGACCTGGAGAATTGGGACGATTGTTTTGTGCACGCACATTAAATGACGGTCGCACCAAGGTGTTCTCGATAGGAATGGCATAATATCCAGGTCCAATAGGATTATTCTCATTTTCCTTGCTTTGAAAAAGAACACCATCCCTAAGCACTAGTGATTGATTGAAAGCAAAGCGAGGAGTAGTGGGGCTACTGGAAGGCCCATTCTCCGTCTTGCCACCCCGATGCGGCTTCTATTATCAGGAGGATCCAGTTAGACACCATGAATAGATAAAACCACACAACTTACATTTTTGGAGAAAGAGTTAAGGACATCGCCTTCGTAGTGACCAGGCCCAACAGCAACGCGGTCCTTGCGTCCCACCGGAGAAGCCAATGCCCCATAAGAAGTCAAAACGCCACCGATATAATCGGCGCGTGAAGTCTCCTGAGAATTTCGAGATGGTGTCATTGGAGATCTGTTGCTAAAGGATTTACCTTGCCACCCATTTCTTTTCTCATCTTGGACGGTATTGAAATAAGCACCGGGACCAACATTGGCATCCGTTGATGGGCTGGAAACACACAAGACTTGTTTATCGTTCGGGCTCGCAACAAGTTGCTTAGCAAAACGTCTCTCATCTCCAAAAATCATTGCTAACACAATCCTCTCTTGGAACAAGAGAATATGCTAAAGTGATCACGGATTGTGATCGGTTGATGTGCAGGTGCGGATATCCTCCCCCACTAGCGCAAACCAGGCGAAATATGGCAAAACCAATGACACGCGTGAACCAGCCCGCTGACCAGAAAGGACACGAAGGAAAAGCTCAGCATCAACAAGCCAAGCTACTTCCTGCTGCTCGCTGCACCTCTTGCAATCCTTGCGACCACCATACTACCTCTTGAGAAGAATTACGAAATTAGCCATGGATCTGGATGACTTGCTGAATAACGTAGACATCAATGCGCTACCTGGGGACGGAAAGAAGAGCAGCACAGCCTCTGCAGCCAAGGACAGCGCAGCGAAGGCCCAAGTTGCCGGTTCAGCGGGACAAAGCTGCGACTTGGATGCCATCCTGGACGAGGCTGCCACTTCTCACAACTTGTCTGGGGGGAAATCGGAAGTCGAGGTAGACGCGGGTCTGAAGATAAGGGTGATCTCTGATGACATCAGACCCTGGTTGGCAGCTAGTGCCAACGTTCCCAAAGATTATCGAGAGAAATGGACGAAGATGGCAAAGATCGATGTGGACGCGGAGCTCACGACCAAGTTTCAGCCTTCCTATGCTTATCGCTCTTGGGATGGTCCTGCGCCAGCCAAGAACGGCATCAATCGAAGCTTGCAAGAGATCGTTCGAAAGGCAGCAATTGTGAGCGGTCTTGACGAGAACAAGTCTACCCGCTTGTTGACCATAGTGAACCCTGTGACGGACAGTGAGAATGGCAAGCAGCTCCAAGCAGCCTTCGCCAAGCAGTTGTTGGAAGACTATGCTGGAGCGATCAAACAAGACTCGAATTACTCTCCTGCCCAATTTCCAGAACTTGCCGAGGCGATCTAACCCCTCTTATTCTGTCTGTCAGGATAGACTGTAAATTATTAATTTGATTCCTCATATACTAACTGTGATAGACTAATGTCAAATCGAAGTGAAACACGATCAAATTGTTGTGCTAGAAATTCTTATGAGTGGTCTGCATTGATAGTGATTGGAAAAATACACAGAACGAATGAAATGTAAAGTGCTAGGCGAAAATCCTATTAATAATTTACAGACTTTCCTGACAGACAGAATAAGAGGGGTTAGATCGCCTCGGCAAGTTCTGGAAATTGGGCAGGAGAGTAATTCGAGTCTTGTTTGATCGCTCCAGCATAGTCTTCCAACAACTGCTTGGCGAAGGCTGCTTGGAGCTGCTTGCCATTCTCACTGTCCGTCACAGGGTTCACTATGGTCAACAAGCGGGTAGACTTGTTCTCGTCAAGACCGCTCACAATTGCTGCCTTTCGAACGATCTCTTGCAAGCTTCGATTGATGCCGTTCTTGGCTGGCGCAGGACCATCCCAAGAGCGATAAGCATAGGAAGGCTGAAACTTGGTCGTGAGCTCCGCGTCCACATCGATCTTTGCCATCTTCGTCCATTTCTCTCGATAATCTTTGGGAACGTTGGCACTAGCTGCCAACCAGGGTCTGATGTCATCAGAGATCACCCTTATCTTCAGACCCGCGTCTACCTCGACTTCCGATTTCCCCCCAGACAAGTTGTGAGAAGTGGCAGCCTCGTCCAGGATGGCATCCAAGTCGCAGCTTTGTCCCGCTGAACCGGCAACTTGGGCCTTCGCTGCGCTGTCCTTGGCTGCAGAGGCTGTGCTGCTCTTCTTTCCGTCCCCAGGTAGCGCATTGATGTCCACGTTATTCAGCAAGTCATCCAGATCCATAGCTAGTAATTCTTCTCAAGAGGTAGTATGGTGGTATTGTTGGTGGAGTGATCTTTCTCGCCTCGTCTATCAAAACTGTTTTTAGCACGCGTTTTTGGGTTGTGGGAAGAATGATGTGGTGGTGTTTGATGATAGGGATACCATACAAAACTTCTTACGATTGGTTGTTTTGCTTCTTGCGATTGCTTGCTTGTCCATGGCAGAGTTTGAGGTGTTTGTGAGCAAAGCTGATTTCAAGTTTAACTGCGCTCACTTTATCATCTTTGATGGCTTTCGTGAACGTCTTCATGGCCACAATTACCAGGTTTCTGTGAAAGTGACTGGTGGTGGTCACTTAGGTGCAGATGGCTATCTTATTGACTTTGGTGATATCAAGAAAGCCGCTAGGTCTCTGTGCTCCTCACTCAATGAGTATTTCATCTGTCCCTTGAAGTCTCCAAACATGGAGGTTATCGAGGAAGGGGAGCAGCTCTGTCTGAACTGCGACGATGGTTCGCGCTTTGTCTTTCCTAAGGGCGATTGTGCGATGCTTCCCATCGCGCATTCCTCGGCTGAAGAAATGAGTCATTACTTTTGGTGCTCCATTTTGAGGTGAGTTAGGCATCTTGTTGTATGTAATCTCTTTGTTTGCTCAGGCAATATCTCTGTGCAGGAAGATAGGTTTGCAGAAGATGCTTGCTCGGGGCATTAAAACTATGGAGATTAGCGTGGCCGAGGCACATAATCAGTTAGCGGTTTATAGATGCCCTATTCCAAGCGATGAAGCTGGCTTAGTTGCCATAGAAAGCGCACCTTGGCCGAAAACTGCTCGCCCATGCCTCCGCGATGACTGAGTGCTTGTGAGATGAAATGCATCTAAAATACAGCCAAAAATGATATTATACAGTATCATTTGCAAGGTCTTTGTGTAGCCTACACAAGAGATTGTATTGAGTTCACAAACCTGTGGCATCGATGGTAACTCTTAATTCCACATTTGTTGACTGCGGCTTAAACCATCGATGCCTGATTTGTTGACTGTAGTCAGACTGACTACCAAAAGTCAACAAAAGCGAAAGAACGTGTGGTCTTGACGTTTGAAGCGCCACCTATAAAAACACACTATCTTTACTCACTACTAGAAGGGCCGATGCGAAAGAAGCTAGAATGACCGTTTAAGAAACGACGTATATTGTGCGGCTCATTAGTTTGATATTTATGAAGACAACTTAGCTCCTAAGACGGTTGTTTAGCGCTGAGCCTCCAACTTCTTCAGGCGCTCCTCCTCAATCTGCTTGCGTCTCTTCTCTAACTTGGCCTGGGTCTTGAGGCCCATGATTCCACCACCCCACTTCTTCTCAGCGTGCTCATTGAACTGAGCATGGAAGCTCTCGGTGAGTTGCTTGAGCTTAGCCTCATCCTCTTTGTTGACCTTGGTGAGAGCCAAGGCGGAGCAAGTCTTGAGGTGAGTCAGAGTGCCGAGCCTGCTCTTGCCCTTGACGATGCAGAAAGGAACATCCATCTTGCGGCAGAGAGCAGGAAGCCAGACAACAAGCTCAATAGGGTCAACATCGTGGGCAATAACGACAAGCTTGGCCTTCTTCTTCTCGATGAGAGAAGTGACGTGCTTGATGCCGTACTTGACCTGCAGAGGAGGAACAGTGGCAGGGGCAGCCTCCTTGGCGGCAGCAGCGGCGGCAACAGCCTCCAAACGCTGGGTCTTAGCAGCCTTGTTCTCAGGTTGGTACTTGACGAGGAGCTTGAAGAGCTCAGCAGCCTCGTTCTTGTCCAAGGTGCGGTTGAACTGGTTGAGGGCAGGAGGAACCTTCAATCTCTGGAGCAGAATCTAAATACAGATAAAATTCACCGATTATACTCAGAATTTCTTAATTGCCAGGGGAAAGTGGGGACGAGATGTCTACCTTCTTCTGTCTCTGGAGGCGGACATATCTGGGCCAGCGAACAAATCTGGAAAGATCTCTTCCCTTGGGCTATAACACACCAATAATTAATGTCTTCAACTTTGTGTATTTATCAATAAAAGGAGTGATACCCTGAGGCTGCCGCCAATACGGAAGGAGCGAGGCTTGGAGGCAAAGAGAGGGTTTGCCACAGTGGGAGCCTTGGTCTTCTTGGCAGCCGAAGCAGCCTTCGCCTTGGTAGTTGTCTTTGGAGCCTAACAAGAAGTAAGAATTCAGGCAAGTCCAAGAAGGTCGGCAAAGGTTGGAATTCACTCACCATTGATCAAAAGTTTTGGGCCGACAGTGTTGTGGCCACAAAAGCACCTCACAACAAGCCATTAACATCCGTGTCCCGGAACAGGGCTGGTGGTCTTCCTCTCTCCCCCGCAGTAAAACTAACCACTCGGGTGGGACTTCCCGGACTTGGGCTGATGATGAACTGTTGTTGGTGCAAACTAACTTGAGAAGAAATCCTTCACGATTGAAGCTCTGCAATACATAGAAATTATTAAATAATACAGTTTCTTTTCAGTGATAACAAACCCTGAAGTTGAGAACGACGCGAAACGGACGCCCTGTAATAACCAAAATTTCCACTGCCAGTTGATGTACTAAATTGCGAAAATGAAAGAAGCATAAGAAAATCTTTATTCACATCAGTACATCGGAGGAGTAGCACACACAAAGCTGACTTAAAACAAAAGCAGATGACAGGTTATACGAGCAGTGAATATAAAGTAGCAGCAATGAGAAGATCACCCTAAACCACGGAGGCCAAACACAGCCACGCAAGTCAAGATCACATTAACAAGCAACCATATCTTGGGGTCAAAGGAAAGGACTAGGAAAACGAGTTCACTACATACGCCACTTCTTGAGTATCCTCCGCTGAACCCTCAACGGAACGCGAAGGCAACAATTGAAAGATTGCAGGGGTAGGGGTAGCACTTTGCATAGTCATTCCTAACCCTGAAGCTCTCAGTAGGGCGAAGGAACGGTCAGTGTCGGAGAGTTGTGGTTGCTCTGTCCTCACGATTACTCCGCGGGGCAAACTACCAGGTGACAGAGAATCTTCGCTATCACTTTCATCGCGTGCTGCTCCTCCATGGCGCCTGGGCAAAAAGCTTTCGCGCTCATTAGTAGAAGAGGCGCTATCATTGTCATTACTACTACGGCCGCTCTCGGGTAATGAAGCCCGATTGCGAAACGCCAAAGTGAAGAGAGGGAAAGGTCTAATTGGATTGATTGCTGGAAGAAACAAATCCTCGCCTCCTTGATTGTTGGCAGACGACTGATCATCTTCGTGACACTCTCTAAGGCGAGTCAGTAGCAGCTTCTCCAGATCCTCTCTAATAGCCATAGACGGTCACACAAATCAAGGGACGGGGTCAAGGAAACAGAGGACTGCTCTAACTTTTTCTTTGTATCCACGCCTTCGATTTCAACATTTAAATCGCGTAACTGCTCGTCAATCTCCAGAATAGTAAGCTTTTCAATCTCTTCGGGGGTGGGAAGAGTATTTGAGAGTTCGCTTCGACAAATGGGACAGTTCTGCTTCATTTCCAGCCAAGGAAAGACGCAGTCTCTGTGGAAATAATGGGTACATGGTAGCTTGAGCACTCTGCATCCCACGGTGTAGTCCTCACTGCAAATGGGGCAAGACGGCTGCGAGCAAATCATGTCCAGGTCCAGCTCAGTGGATCGCAGCTTGCCTTTCATAACTTTGGTCAGCTTATTTCTCTTCGGTTGATTCTGCTCGCCCATTCTCAGATTGGCTTGCTCGAATGCTTGTTGAAGAAGGTCGAGTTCCTCTCTCAATTGCGACTCCAGCAAACGCAACATGACCGTGGCATTTGCTATACGACGAGCCTGCTCAAGGGTTAGCTGGCCGTGGTTACGGGGGCGATCTACAAATGTCGGCCCTATTTCCTCAAGGAAGCTGGACTGGCAGTGGGGGCAGTGTAGATTGTCCTGGTCCGAGTCCGAGTCTGAGTCGAGCTGAAGCACTCGATAGCAGGAATGACAAAAATAGCGATTAGTCCCACCGCCACCGCCTCCTATCATGCTTGACAGGCCAGAATCCAATGAAGCAGCAGCCCCCATCCTTTCTTAATCGTCACAATATTCCTATCGCATCAAGCGGAAACAGCGGCAAGGGTGTGTTTGCTGGTAATTATTAGTTGCGTGGGTCAGAAGTTCTTATTTGCGTTGGGAGAGGATGGCGAAACCGCTGCGCTGCTGCCGTTGTTGTGCTCCTCATTGATATTTGACCTTATTTGATATTTGCCGGCCTAAATCCTTACCGCCTGCCGATTATTTTCGAGTAAAATGGATGTGGTGGCTTGCTCGACCTTTGTTGGACAGGATTTACAGTTCATAGATAACGAGCGATTCGCACATGTCAGCGCTCGTGGGCTTTGCATCTATGACACTGTCAAAGGCCCTCGAGACATGATCTGGCAGCACGAACATGGTCTATGTTGTTTTGCATCTCATGTAGATTCTTCGATTCTCATTTTTTCTGGTCAGATAGCGAGCGAGCATCTGGAGCTGTCCAGGGTGAATGACTCCTCCTCGCCGCCAACCCTCATCCCCAATCCCTGCAAGTGCGCGATAATGAAATTAGCCATCTCACGCGAAGCAGAAAGACTCTATGGCCTCTCAGGCATGATTGATCATCGGCTCACGATATGGAGCTTGGACAAGATCCCGCAGGCGTTGGTCTCAGAAAAATTGGACATCATCTGCTCGAGCGTCACCATCAATCCTTCTGATCCAAACGCTGCTTGCATCTATGGAGGCGATGGACTGCGTGTTGCAAAGCTGTATGACGTGTTTGGTGTGAAGAGTCTGCAGATCGAAACTGTGCGAGAGGCGGGCAAAGACGGAGAAAACGTTTTCGCTACCAACACCACCTTTTGCTTGTGGCTACCGAATAATCGAATCTTGGCAATATTTCAAACGAAAGAGGTCTATGAGATAAATGCTGACACAAAGGAAGGCAAATCGCTGGGCAAGTTTGTGGATCCCGTGATGAAAGGCCCCAAGCGTGAAGTCACTCTTGATCCGACATGCGCCACCATTACCATTAATCATCTCATTGTGGGAACCAAGGATGGATTTGTATATTGGTATCCACTTGGAACTTTACTCGCTGAATCGCCTTCAGGGCTTGATGGCGGCAATCTCTTCAGCTGCCCGGTCCAAATGGCCAAAGTGCACGCATCTGTTAGCAGTTTGGTTATCGACCCGAATAAGATTCAGCTTGTGATTGGTACCATTGATGGTCAAATATTCAAGGTAGCTGTGGATGTGGAGGTGGTAGTAGAGGTTGAGAAGGAGCAGGATAAGGAGGACATCCTGGCAGACCAACCCCAGCGCTTGGAATACAAAAGAGTAACAGCTGAAAGTATTGGTAACGATGTCACTGGTACTATTGTTCTGTGTTCTAAATTCACCATGATGGGTGTGAAGAAGATTACCAGTAAGGCCAAGGCTACGCTGACCTTCCTCATGATGGGAAGCCACGGCGGTATGTTGAATTTTTGGAGGCATACGAATACCTCAGCTGATGTCAGTCAAGTGGGAGGCGGCATTCGAAGATCCGCACCACGTATGGTAAAGGAAATTCTGAGCATTCGGCTGAAAAGTCTGCAAGGCGCTGAGGGTGGGCAGGGAGGGGCTATTTGTTCCATGGAAATCGTTCCATGGAAATCTCATAGCATACTGGTCTATCTTGGTACAGACAGTGGATTTCTTGAAATTTGGAAGATTGAAGCTGTCGAGCACGATGAAGATGACACCCGTGAAGCGGGCGAGTTGGAGACTAAGTTGGTGGAAGATGACGAAGGTGGTTGTGTTGTGCAATTAGAGACTGCCTTCCAACTCAAAGCCAAAGTCTTTAAGTCTGCGCTCTCTTCAATTGGCGTTCTCTCCACAGGCAGTGGCTTGGATGCCGAAACGCGTGTAATGGCTGCTTCTTGTGATGATCACCTTCTCTATGTCTTCAGTGCGGTGCGAGACAACCAATTGCACCTCCAGGAGGTCTTACATGTGGTTGACATGGATCAAGGCGTGCCAATGTGTTTCTGCGTTGCAGATGATTCTATCGCGGCATTTTCAAGCAACGGAAGCCTCTTGTGCTATCCCAGTTCGGAAAATTCAACGCTACTAAATCAAGCTGCCATACTGCAATCTTGTGGAGTCATTCAGCTCATCGCAATTTCTACTTCGGCGCACATAGCCGTGGCGGTGAATACTTCTGGATGGGCTTGGTATATTCAGCTCAACGCTGCAAAGACTTCGGCCAGGAGCTCTTTCTCAGGCGTGAAGCCTTTGGAGCATCCGGATCTTGTGTGCTCGCTTGCATTTTCACCCAACGGAGATAGTTTTGCCACAGGGTGCATTAGTGGGGTGGTTACACTTTGGAGGATCGAAATGGACACATTGGACGTTATTCAGACGAATCAAGTTGCTTTGCACTCCTCAGCTATCACCGCCTTGGCTTTCTCGCCTAATTCAACCACACTCTTCACAAGTAGTGCCGATGGCTCCGCCTTTCTGCTGGCTGTTGGTAAATTGCCTTCAAAGCAAACATCAGCAGGTGCTTCGACGAGCAATAACAAGACTACAAATACCCGCAGCGAAGGGCCAATTTATACGGTGTCCGATGCTGTCGGTGATAATAGTGCTGTAACACTTCAAGAGCAAATGCAGTACGAAGTTGAGAAAGAGCTTCGAGCAGCGCACAAGTTCAAGTGTATGGGCATCTCTGCAGCCGTTCAAGAGATTCAAAATCGTTTGAACATCCTCATCAAACAAAATGGCGAACGCACTGAGTTGGAACAACTTGGTTTGGAGGATTTTGTTGTGGACTTGATGCGTAGACAAGAAGTTGAAAAGGAGAATCGTGAACGCGTTGCTAGTCTGCGAAATCAGTATTTTCTTCGCCGCAAGTGGCTGGAACTATTGGCGACGCGACTGAAGAATATTACCTGGGATACAGCTTTGCAATCCTCAGTAGTACTCAAGCCCTTCACAGGTGTGGTTGAGGTAGAAGCTTTAGAGGCGCAGGGAGTTACATCATTTGCTTTGCCTCGTCTATCCGCTCGCGAAGAGGCGATGCTGGTCAAGTTGAAGCGCTTACGTCTTTTGGAAATCCGTTGCATGCGTGGTGCTGGAGAATCGGGCAATGTGCGACGTCTGAAAGGTAGTTCTTACTATCGATGCGCTTGGGCAGCCAGTTTGCGTGGCTGTCCAGGAGAAGTCGGCTGGCTGGTCAATGATGGCCTTTGCTGGCCGCTACTTTGGACACTTGAAGATACGGTTGCAGCTGCCACTGGTGCGGTACCTAGTGGAGGGAATGCAGGTGCAGCAAGTGGTGCTGCGGGTCCCGCCACTACTTCCGGCGTAGGTAACAGCAAGATCCCTGGCACGACGACTGTTGGCGGAGAAGAAGCAGCTGGTGGAGGTAATGGAGGGGGCGGTGGAAATGGTGATGACGATGAAGAGGCGAGCTTGCTTTCTCACGAGGACTACTATGAAGTGGATGAAAATGAGCTTCTTAACCTGGTTTATGCACCTCAGACGGTGAGATCTATAGTGCAGAAGCGCAACCAAATTCTCTTCCTCAAAGAAGTTGTTCAGCGCGTCAAAGAACGCTTCAATGAAGCCTTCTCTAAGCTGCAAAGAGAAAAGGAAGACGCAATTGCTTTTATCGACAGTCGCAATGAGCGCATCTCCGCTATTCTTGAGGAATTGCATCAAACTGAGACAGTGTGGCGACCACGTTGGTCAGATGAGGAAAAGGCCGGCTCCGCAGTCGAAGTCTCTCCTGAGGAGATGGTGACAAAACCGTATGAATCGGAAGAAGCTCGCCAACAACGTCTGCGCGAGACAGAAGAGAAGGCTCGGCGACAGGCTGGAGATGAGCAGCAAGCTGAACGAGAGCGGGCCCTCGTTGATATGATGCGCGGAACGCTCGAAGTCAAAAGAGATGTGTTTGCCGAAGCTTTACTACTTCAGCGCCCCCCTTGGATGGATACTCTGACCCCTGCAGAAATGACTGACGTCCAGCTGCGCGAGTTTGAAGCCTATCAAAGTAAATTGCGAGAACTACAAGAGGAGCAAGCACACTACCGCAAAACACTGGAGCAAGAGATGAAAAAGCTCAAAGTAGAGATCAGTGACTGCTGCAAAGCCTTCAACGACAAGTTGGAAGCGCTCCATAGGGTGAAGGTTGTGGCCAAGAAGGAAGTGTTGGCTCAAGAAGTGGCCATCGCCCGCATCGCTGGCAGCCTCGTGCAGGCAGATCATCTGCGCGCTGCAAGTAAACGACACGACAGCAAGTTGCAAGAAGTACGCAAAGAGCGCACCGAAGTAAAATCTCGCAATGAAAAAGTGAACAAGAGTTTGGATGGTCTTAAAGAGCGCATCTCGGAGGTGCAGGAGGAAGAGAAAGCCATGGACAAGTCTTTCCGTCGTGATCTCCAAAATCTCTGCAACAACACCTTCGACCAAGAGTCTCTGAAGATTTTCACTGCTCTGTATCGCAAACGTATATACCCGCGGGGCGGCTTAGCTTATTCTGGGGACAACTATAACGACCAGTCGGATGTGGATGTCTCTGCCAGCGCGTCACACCGTTTCCGCCGCTCAGTCAAAGATGCGAGTAGTAGTCGGCGAAAGACATCGAACACTTCATCTCGTCGTGGTGACCTTGGTGCAACGAAATCCAATGCCAACAAAAGTCGTATGCGATCGTCTCGTAACGTGAGCTCTTCAGCTGCAGCGGGTGCAAATAATGCCACAAATGCCAAAGACAGTGCGCTAGGACCCATGCAACAAGCAGCACAGGCATTGCTCAATACAGAAGCTGAAAGCAATTCCGCAATAAAGGAAAAGGATCCCTTCTTTGTCTCGTTGCAAGCGAAGGAGAAGACTAAGCGTTTAACGGAAGCACAAATTCCTCTCGTCAGCCCACTCTCCATGGAGCTAGACTGTCCAGAAGGCTTTGTTGTGGACCAATTCTCGTGGTCTAAGCTGCAGGAACTCCGCAATGCTCGCATAGAGAAGGAAATTGAAGCAAAGTTGCTTCTGATCGAACAAAACGAAGCTCGCGCTAAAATGGCTATGCTGGAACAGGAGGAGTCAAGATTGAATGATCGAGTGAATGAAGGTCGCCAGGCAAGAGATGAAAGCACTACTGAGCTTGCTCGAACGGAGACTGACCTGGAAGTCATTGTCACTCTTCTTCAAGGACAAGATGAAGTCGATCGCGATGCTGTCGCTACCGAGTATCTCAATGCGTTGCTGTGTCCTGTTGATGTCATCGCTAAATACAACGCTCGTATAAAAGATTTGGGCAACGAGAAGATTGCTATCCTGGCCAAAACAAAAGTGTTTCGACGCAAAATCAATCTTATTGGTTGGGATGCGAAGCACCAGGGTCTACAGGCCAAGCACTTTGAGGCTTATTATACAGACTTACAGCTTTTCCGTGTCACACGAGATTTACAGAAAGTTATCCTTGAGGGAGAGACTGCCAACAATCAGAAAGATCGCGTCGAGAAGGTGGCTAACCGCAAGGACTTCCTCGCCAAAGACTACCAGGATAAAACGAATCAATGTGCCAAAACTTTGCTTGCACTTCAGAAGAGCCTACATGAGAAAGAGCGCGAGTCTAAGCAGCTGTTGGAAGCTATCGTTCAGCTGGGTGTTGAAGTGCAGCAGAGCGAGAGTATTAAACAGAGCAAGGAGGTAGCAAGCGGAGGGGAGGGACTTGCTACTTCACAGGCTCTCAAGAAAATGCAAAAGATCGTTCAAAGACGAAAGTTGATTGACCTTGCTCGCGTACAGGCCGAGGAGATTGAATTGCTGCGTCAAGAATTGGATCGCATGCGGCAGCGTACATTCCCTTCTTTCGTCAAGTAAGCAACCATGATTTCATACCTTTGATGCGCCAATTTCTGATTTCGTGTTTTGTTATCGATAGAGCTACAAAGAAACGATTGACAAATGCTCCCTTTTAGATGCAACAAGTAATAGCTGCGCTGTATAAACATTTCTTGCTTTGTTTGCAGTTATGGATTCACATTTCTGAAAAATAAGAATATCATTCATGAGTGGGAGCATTAGTGTTTTAGCAGGTCACTGCATGCTCTTCAACTAGTATACACAATGGGATAATCGAGGTATTCTTTACGGAGCCTTCACTGGACAGCTCTTCCTTCCCTCTTTCTTTCTAACAACTCCAGTTGTTTGCTTTGCTCGAGGAATTACATCCCAGGAAACATCGTGTTTCTGTGAGGATAAGTGGTTCAAGTTAGCACAAAGAAGAGATCAAGAGAACGGAGCAAGTATTGGTGGTGCGATGACTTTATGCCCTGCAATAGCCATTTGTCCGCCATCCAGTACATCTTTCAACTCGATGGGACTCTCCGCAGAATAAGGTTTCTTCATAGTCTTCTTGTTTCCGGGTAGTTTAGGCAGCGTGGCGTCAAGAGGGTGCATAATGATTGGCCTTCTGGGAAATCGTCGCCCTCGCTCCCGTCCAGGAGGAGCGGATATGACGGCATGGTTCGCTGACTTGATTGAATCAATGGCCGAGACGACAGAGAAGGCATCGCGCTTGCCAACAAGACTAGGCAACGAGAGGGCATCCACACTCCCACCTTCAATCTCCTGCTGATGCTGCTGCTCCGTCAGAGAGAGACTGGTGAGAGCAGGTAGCCAAGCCGATCGGTTGGAGAAAGCCACATCATCTTCATCATCGGTTTGCACAGCCTTGGAACAGACGGCCACTCGTTGAGGCCTTAGGAAATCACTATTGTTAATCGAGCAGAGAGGGTACTAGACGCAAAGAAGCAAACTCACTTGTTCTTATCCCAGCTATGGATGCCTGATTTGGCATATTGCTGCATGTCGAAGCCAGTCTTCACGTAGCGAGAAATGCTGCGAGTCAGACAGACAACAAGAAGCGGTAAATAAGCGTACACAAGCCATTTAACATCTTAGCGACTTACTATTCAGGATATTTTAATGCTACGTCGCGAAGCAACTTGACGAGAATGTCCTCGTGTGGCTGTAACAAACGAAGAACAATCAAATGAGATGACGACTCGAGATGAGACAATGCAGGGCGGAGAGCACTCACATCTCTACTCTCTACTCCTTCTTCTTCATCGCGTAACGACGTGTACCGCCTCAAACTCTTCTTTAGAAATAGCCAAAGCTCATCCTAACAGTATGCACGAGCATTACGATCAAAATATTCAATGAGGAAGCAGAAGAAGATAATCGCACCGTTTCATGGAAGCTCTGCTGTAAACGTTCAGAAGCTTTGCGCGCTTGTATCATGAGTTTTGCAATCTCTTGATCCTTCTCCTCCACGGCCTTGGCATGCATTTCTCTTAAGGCGTCCATCTCGGCGGCATGCTGGCTGGCCGTCTGTTGCGCTTCCTCAGCTTTCCGTCTCGCCACGCGCAGCTGCACCATAGTCTCTTGTTCTAATCCTTTGGCTAGCTCAAGCTCTCGAGCAATAGTCTTCTCTCGCTGCAACAAGGTCTCGTTGATCTCCAGCAGGCGCTCAGCATGACGAGACTGCGTGTCCAACTCCTTTTTCATAATGACATTGACCACTTGAGTGCGTTGCGTCTTCTTTGTCAGCTTGCCATCCACACTTGCTTCAAGCTCTTTCTTGAGCATGTCATACTTGACGTCGTAGCTCTTGCGCAGCTTCTCTCGCTCTAGAAGGAAGCGATTCTCCATGTTGTCCGCGCTCAGCGTGAACTGCTTCCGCTCCTCTTCCAGTTGCGTCATGAGAGCTTTCATGGCCTTCTCCGTCTCATCTTTCGTCTCTGCAAAGCTATTGACCATCTCCAACTTGCCTTCCAACTCCGTGATGCGCGCTTGCAGCCGTGCTTCGTTGTTGGAAGAAGAAGTGCGCAACTCCTCGAGGCGTCCCTCGTAGAGCTTCTCAGCGATCTCGCGGTCAGCTTGCTCACTGGACAGCTGCTTCTCTAGACTGGAGATGACCTCAAAGCTCTCGTCACACTTTTTGTTGAGGAAGTAGTAGATATCGGCCTGGTCGGTCATCTGCTGGTTCAGCTTCTCTTTGAGGTCTTTGATCGTCACCAACAAGTTCATCTTCGTCTCCTCCAAGGTCCTAATGACGTCTTTCAGAGACTCAATTGTTAGATTGTCCGTAATTTCTTTCGCCTTCTCCATGGTCGCCATGGTTTTGTTGTTTTGCTCTTTGCCTGTAAATTAGACCAGATAATGCAATTAGCCTGTCGAATACCCAGAAAATGGGCTTATAAATCGATTTATACGACTTCTGCGCTGTGTCGTGCCGAAACGGTCGGACTGCTGTGCTGGTAATGGTAATTCATGGTTTGGTTTATACTGTAGCACCACACTATTCTATGCACCACTGCTACTGCAATGTGGAAAACTAAATTTGCATGTGTTTGAACTAGTACTACGCCTAACAGCAGCTCAGGTTGGGGCGGCCTGGGCTGTCATGAATATGAGCTCATATTATTGCAAATAGTCCACCAGTTGAACACATAGCAAGCATAAGTGTTTGGCCTTCTTGAACTCTCATCCATCAGCAACCATATTGAAAGAAGAGTAGAGAAAATAATCAAATTATGTATAAAATTCACACAGAAAGAACTGAAGGGCGTATTCTGATTGCCAACATACGATATGGGCTCGTCACCAGAACTCAGCCAAGGAATGACAGACACAACGAACGCTAAACACAACAGACTCACTCACTCTAGTCTACGCTAAGAGTCGAAATCCTCATCAAGCCAGTTTGGATCCGCCCGAAGGTTCGAAGCCACTAACATAGAGCGACCATCTCCGCCCTCCTGTGATGAAGATTGCTGTTGTTGTTGCTGCGGCTTGGCCTCCTCTGCGTCCCAATCATCAGTCGCAAAATTAGCATCGATTTGAGTGCCAGGATTGCCCGCAGGTCGTGGTGGAGTGCTCAGACCGAGTCCCAAATTCTGTCTATTAGTCGTTGGAATGACATAAGGTGGCGGTTGCGACTGAGGAGGTCGCGGAGGCTTCCTGGGCACAGGTTTCTCTTCGGCGGGCTCGTCATCCTCGGAGTCTGCAGAGGTTTTCCTTTCGGCCCTTCGAGAAAGAAAATCGCCCATCGAGCGCCTTGAGGGACCTTTATTCGTAGCCTCGTCCTCTTCGTCATGAAAACCGCTTTGTTTGACATCAGCATCGCTTCTTCGATTTGTCGGTCGTTCAATTTCGAAATCAGCGTGGTGGTCGTATTGAGAGGTTCGTCCGCCATAGTCACTATCGGAGTCTTCTTCTTCATGGCGCATCCTCTCGTCTTGTTCTTCTTCATCACCGTCCATATCACTTCTGTGGTCGCTGGAAGAGTCATCAGACCTTCCATGTGCTGCATGTTGTCGCTTGGAGCGAATCTTCTCTTTTGCACGATTGACTGCGTGCAATTCCTCCGCTGGACCAAAAGGATCGCCTTCACTGCGGAGATGGCGTTGAAGACGTTGTGAGACTGTGTCGCCAACATTTCTTTCGACATCACGACGGTTTTCTGAGTCTTTTCGAGGACCGCGGTTGGCACTACGACCATTGCTTGGGCGACGATGGCGAGAAGGTTCTCTGCGTTGTCTCTGCGATTCTTCTCCCTCAGCTTCTTCCTGAACTGGATGCTCGATATCTTCTTCGCCTTCTTCACCATCAGCTTCTTGCCGTCGCTGGCGAGACGGTCTTCGTCGAGTCTTGTCATGTGGTGGCGGGCGATCATTGCGAGCTTTAGAAGGAGCGTCAGCATCACTAGCGCTGCTATTGCTATGAGGAAGGGCACTGGCATCTCCCTGGCCAAGATAGAAGGAGTTGTTCTCTCCCTGTGCATGACGAGAAAAGAGAGAAGCCGATCTATCCAATGGTGCTGGCTTGCTCTCCCGTCGACGCAATTGATCCGCGCTGAGGGTGTAATAGTCCTCTTTTGCAGGCTGTTCGCCCTTACTTTGAGGCCAACCACTGCGAGAATCGTTCTCTTTGCCAAGCTCTGTCTTGCTTTGCGACCAACTGCTGATGGCTCGGACGGTGCTGCTGTCTGCTTGAGGACAGAGAGTGGACAACGTCTGCAGCCAAAGCGTATGCTCTCCCGTGGTTTTGGCTTCTAACACTAACGTTCGCGCAGCGGAGACGACTGAGAAAGTCTTGACTTCATCAACCAGCTGGATAATATCTTTCAAGTAGATCCACCCCTTGGCTTCTTTGTCACGCTGAGAGTAATAATAACAGAGTGCGAGCTCTGCTTGGTCAGATCCCTACATCATCACGAAAGAGGGAGAGAGAGACATGAATGATGCTGCTGGTACGCCGTAAATACTGAACATCTCACCTTGACCTCTTGAATGCGGAACCATCGGTGGTTCTCTCCTTTGAAGAGTGAGTTAGACTTCTTCTTCAGAAGCCAGCCCTCCATTGTTTGGCTGGGTCGAGTCGGCATGAAAATATCTTCTTCAACTTGAAGCCTTCAGAAATGAATGAATGAGCCAATAAACCCAAGAATACTCGCCGCGCAAAGGCGATCAATCTCTTCTTATTTCCTGGTTTCGTGTTGGCGATGAACGTTAGTCCACTCTGCCTCTTCCAAAAGTCCACAATTTAGAGTCTTAACTGGAACTGAGTCTGACTTAAGTTAAGCAATATTAAGTTAAGCAGCTCCGGTGCTTACGCTAATATTGGCTGGCCATAATTACACCTGTACATCCATGGCGCCAATGTCTTCTCCTAACTAAACTTCCCCCGAACAACTAAGCATTTTCTATAAACTAAGCAATCCATTTATAAGCAATAATAGCTATCTGCGCCCACTGCAAGTCGCAGGCAGTATCACACATACAACAGAAGTATAAATATATACACTCACACACTTGATAATAGAAGGCAAAGATGAATCTCAATGACCACATACTATTCACTACAAGGAAATTTGCTGGTCTTCACGAGGTGGGGCATCTCTCACCTACAGATCTATTTCATCGTTCTTTAGCGACTCGAGGATGTTATCCTGGCCGTGCATAATGGAAACTAACAGCTTGTTGACCTTGCGGTCAGATAAATACATTTTTCGTAGCAATTGGGTAAGCAAGGAAATTTCAGTGATTTCATCATCTTTATTGTCCAAGCCGTTAATCTTCTCAAGAGTCAAACTCTTGGCAATTGGAATCATTCGGATGAAAGTCTGTAACAGACATGCGCATCAATTACTGGTGTTTGTCAAATAGGGGAAGTAGAAATGACTAACCTGCTTGTCTTTCATACAACGTACAGCATAGTTTTCTAAGCTGGAATAGCTAAGAGGATCCTTGAGCTCAAGATAGATTTTGAACCATGCATAGTGCCACATGTTGTGCTCTTCCAAGATGTGAGTGGTGTAGGAGACACCAGCTTGTTCGAAATCATCTCTTCCAATAGAGCAGATAAAGCACTTACTTCTGATATCTTCTTCTACGGCTTCCTTCTCAGCACGCATTGATGAAAATGTGTCAATAATCAAGCCAGAAATGACAGCTTGCAAGACCAGGTTAATCAAAATAATATAAGTGAGATTGTAGATCGTGCCGATTACTCCCGCCACTTGCCTAGAATAAGGAAACTTAATAAAGATATTTGGCTCAATATAGCCTTTGCCAGTCCATGCAGGTGAATTTGACAACCCATAATCAAGGTGCAACTTGAAACATTGGCCAGGGTCATCACATCCTTCATAACTGTTCAAGTTGTATTGAGTTCCAAAGAAGAGATAGGCAATAATGGAATAGAAGTAGAGACACAAAAACGCAAGAAGACAAGTAAAACCAACTCGCAAGACATTGCGAGAGATAGCAACATATAAGAAGAACATGTCATCAAACTGGAATACCACGTCAAGTAAACATGGTACGTAAAGCCAATAATAACCAGTGATCGCGAAAAATGATAGAGCACTAAGAACACACGGCCAAGCAGAGTCCCAAATGACCATTGCTGCCACTACAGGGAATTGAATGATATTGCCGGCTACAATTACAAGCGAACGATCAGTGGAGAAGAGAGAAGGAAGATTGTCTGCCGCATCGCTGTTTAGTAATGTGCGCAAAGTGAAGCTGGCCATGAGGCAAAAATGAGCAAACTGCAGGCTATAGATAACAATATCTTGCGTATCCCAGTCCCTCCACTCCAAATAGGTTGGTCTGCTTGCCATGGGTCGAAAAGGTTTGGTATTGGCACGAACAAACCAAATATTGAGAATGAAAGCGAGATAAAGACCAACAGCACGCTGACGCGGAAAGTAACGTTGAATGATCTCGAGACTCTTACCACCAAGAACTGCGTGAACAGGATAAGTTAGCAACAGCTTCAAACGTTCCTGACGCTTCATTACAATTGCAATGCGATTGATTTGGTTGAGAAAGTCGCCGATCTTTTCTTCAGGACTATTGCGATTGACTTGCAAGATGATCTCTTCTTTGACCTTTTGCACCTCGGGATAGGGCCAATAGGTCGTCACGAACGAAGGCACCGGGAAGTACAAGCGACGTAGACGCCTGTCCGATCCAAGCAGCTCCACAGAGCCATACACAGACTTGGGCGTGATACCTTGCAGTTGCATCTCTCTATCCCATAGCGAGAGCAACTCATCTGTACTCTTGAAATAAATGCCAATCGATTCAATCAGAGAGACATAAGCTACAGTTGAGGACGTTAGCAAATCCTTTGTTTCACCGCGCGCAGATCCCATTTTAATAAAAAGACTATTAAGATTTTGAATGAGAATAGCGTCATTAAACCTTTCCAGAAGATCCATTGCCTGTTGGTCATCCGCACAATCTAAGCAAGACAGCAAAAGACGGAGACAGGAGTACTCGGCTTTGCGCACAACATCGATGAATAGCTTCTTGGAAATACCGAAAATAGCAGCGAAATCGCTCATCTTTCGGCTTTTGCATTTTATTTTCCTCTCCCAATCTTCCACTACATTGGAAATTTCCAAATATTCGGGATCATCAGCCTTGAGTAGGCTAAGTCTGGACATTTCTTTCAGATATGTGTGGTTGAAACTCAAAGGGTCACAACCTTTCCAAACAATACTGCGAGACAGCTTCAGGGCCGAGTTACTAGACATGTGTACCTCAGTTTTAAGCTGCATTAAGCCCAAGAACTCGAGAATTGCAGGTGTTTTAGGGAGGGCTTGGAGAATCTCACTCACCGAGTCACGAGCGCAAAGACTAATCAACTCCTCAAATGCTATATTTACTGTCCGCACGAACTGAGCAAAGACATATATATTGTTACGAGGATTGGACCATTCCATAAATCTACGTTTTGTGGAGTCTTTTTGAGCATAGATGGGCGGACCAAGCTTTTCATAGAATTGGTCATTGGAGATGTAGGTTAGCATCTCTGTCAAGCGAACCATTATCGACTGCACCAAAAAGCACAGAGCTTCAGTAATATTTACTAGATCTCGACTAGATACTCCATCTGCAGAAAGAAATCGCTGTGTCTTGGTGTTATCGCCTTTGCACAATGCACCCGCAAATATGAAGAGTTGGATACTGGCCCGTAGAATATTCAACTGTTGCTGCTCTTCCCAGTTATCGTTCTCATGAGCCATACTGGAAATAATACCCATACTACATTTGCGAATAAGATCTTGTAGACCAAGCATGCAATAACATTCTGGTGGTTTTTGCTGCTCGACGGAAGCAAGTACAACACTAACGAAGGCCTCCTGTGCCTCATAATTTTCCCACGATAAATTCTCTCCCCCAAGCTTCAACATTAGAGGAGAAAACTTCCATATGTACTCAGAATTTTGATTAACATAGAGACGGCCAAGAACTCGAACAACTGTGCGAACACTGCCCAAATGCAGAAGTGCTTGCTGAGTGCGATGCAGTTTTGCTCTTTCTCGCTCCACCATCAACATCTTGAGGTTCTGGCTCAAGAAACGTGAATTGCGAATATTCTCAATTTTTGTGCTCATCAACAAGTTCAACATATGAAGGAAGTTATATTCTGTTTGAGTGGGATGGATGACATCTCCGAGATGCTGGAAGAGCGTTGAAAGGTAACGCCCCAAACCTTTCAACCAAATATCGAAGTTGCAAAAGCTATTGAACTTTCCAGCAAATGTCTTTGATCGAAGTTGAGGAGAACCGCTATCTTCCAAAATGCGTAGACCCCCCAATCGAATGAAATGCCCCGCAGACTTTAGACATTTCTGTAGAAAGCGAAAGGTTGCTGTTTGGCGGAGATGAGTTTCAGAGAACACCACTCCAATATTCATTTTCTGACGAAAGAGAAGCTGTTCGTTTTTGCTTTTACCTCTTCGAGATTTATCGACATCATATTTAGAAGAAATATGACCAGTCACAATAGGTAGGCACTTCTTCTGGAATAAGTCTACAAAATAGCCCTCCGTGCAAAGAGCCATTCGATCCAAGATAAACCCTTGGAGGACTTCATACAGAGCTCTGGCAACATTTGTATACTCAGCGAGGTCAATCGAAGCATTGGTAATGCGATCAAAAATAAAATCACTTCTGGATACTAACATTAGATGAATAGCAGCACAAATCCAAAGAAGATCTAATGCGCAACCTTCATCCATTTGCCTGTACAGACAGGCGTCCTCAAAACTGAGAATGTTGATGATAATAGTGAGGCAATTGATACACTCCGACGGGACATACGATGTGCTTTTCATGACATCAGCGGCGGCAGCGACACCACTCTTGGTGGGGAAACTACTTGCAACACGGTTTGCCGCATGCCTTGCGGCTTCTTTGTTGACCAGCTTTGACTCAAGTCCCCTAGCTTCTCCCACAATGTAGTCATTAACCAAAAAAGCATCGATAACATTAGATTCTAGGATACGCTGCTTGATGGCCGGAATAACACCGAAAGTGATGTAATGAAATATCAACCTGCTATGCTCCAGTTTGTTCGCGTCTTTGAGCATAAACATCGCAATTCTCATAGACCGAATTTCGGGTAAAATCAATCTCTCAACACTCAAAATATCCGCATCATAGAGATGGGTGGCTATGCGCACCAATTCTGTTTTATACTCCAGAGACAAGTCTGAAGCAAGCATTCCATTAAGCTGATCAATAGGACATAACATGCGCAGTATAACACGATTCGGTTCAGGCAGTATCTTCATTCTTGACACAAGATTTGTAAGCATCTTCACAAGAACTAAGCCATCTTCAACATCGCCATTTTCGTGAAGAACTTGAAGCCTCTCTCGTAGCAATGTGGCCATATCATCTTCCACCAAGCCAACAGTCTTCAAGTATACATTATCTGAGGGATTGAACAACAATGCAGAAAACAAATCAATCTTGCATCTATGTGCCTGATCAATAGGCAAGAAGTTAATCTGGGCGATAAGAATGTCGATGATATTGGTATTGGTGCCTTTGTACTCGGAACAGCTTAGCAACAGATGAAGTAATTCGACAGCACCCGGGCATTCCGGATAGAAAGGAATGAGCAACTGATCCAGAAGGGGATATATGGTGTCTCGAACAATATTGTTCTCTCTGCCAATCAAATTGAAGAATGAGAACAATCTATTAAAAGCGGCTTGCTCCTCTAGACCTAAAGACTGCCATGACGGCCTACCATGCGCAGCATAGCGATCAATGAGGATGGACGAAATAGTTCGAACCATGGCGGCCATCTGCGATGTAGCATCTAAAACCCACTTCAAATTGTTGTAGGCAAGTGAAGAATTCTTTTCACTTGAATATCTCTCCACTAAAAAGTTAGTCTCAACTTCGTCCATGCGGACTTTCTTCACGTCCAAGAGAAAGAAGTCGTCATCTCCTCCAGGACAAGGAACTTCGGACGATCCCAAGTAATAACCCAGCACCTTGTCTCGATCATCTGTAAAACGTATTAACCCGCCCCTTTGGTCAGCAGCTTCGCCTTGGGATATCTTCTCAAGGAATCGATTAAGCAACAAAGAAGTGATATTTTCCAAGACAAAATCCAAGACATGCATGGAATAATCACGATAGTTGCGCAATGGAGAAAGTACTTCACCAACAAACTTCACTGCTAACGCAATATAGATATCCAGTAATCTTTGCATGAAGGCCTGCTGTGCATGGCCTGCGAGATGGAGCGAGTCCAGCAATATACTGGCTTCCAAGGGAAGACTCAGTCGACGATTTATCAGGTCATAGCAGCGCTTACGAAGAGAACTATCACGATAAAGCGTCCCGCTAAAGAGCGCTGCAGTGATTCCATCATCGCTGATCTCCTCTCGAAATAGACCGTTAAGAGGCTTGGTTAAACTCTGTGGAGCAACCAACGAATTCAAATTATCAATATTTGCAGAATAGGCTTCCAGACTGTAATGGATAACTTTGCTCATGCAGTGATCCCAAATCTTCTGCGCTCGCATCATTTGCTTCATATCATGAATAAGCGAAAGAATGTTAACCGCGTGAAGAACTACTGCAGCACAGTTGCGGTCGAGAAAGTGAGCATCTATTCGTTTAAGAATCGAATCGAAACCTTGAAAGCTCTTTCTATGTTTAACTGCCTTCTTGAGACAACCCTTCGTTTGAAGTTTTTCGTCTTCGCCGCGCAATTCATCCAATGCTTCGTTGAGTTTCATAACAAGGAACTCCTCAACGCGATTTATTGTAAACGAGTCCTCTAATGAATCGATTTTCTTTGAACTAAATACATTCGATGCTTGGCGTGACAACGGATTCGGTTGCTCATTGTCCTTGTTTTGAGCAGTGGCATCAATAGAACTATCGCTCAGATTAATGCTGTTTCTGAAGCATTCAAAGAACCTGAAGTCCACTTCATTGAAAAATCCTTTCGCCAGCAATGTATGAAACAAATGCAACAAGGCGTTTGTGTACATTATCTGGCCCTTCGTGGCTTGATGCGACAAGCTTATATTCTTCAGCTGTAATCTGATGAAATCGAACAGCTTAGCGCGAAGAACAAGACCAGAAGAGGAGCCATCACCTTGAAAGCGTACGCGACTAATGGGATTAAATACCTTCCCAATGCTAATACCAGGATTATATATGCTCTCCAAATATCCGCAATACCCACCGTCTTTCTTGTTTTCGTTTCCAGAAGGCTTCAATTGGCCAGATGGAAGCGATCTCGTAGGGAAAATAAAGTCAACATTGACATATACAGACACTAGGAGATTGCAAACGATATGCCGATCATAATCCGAAATATTTGGTAAATTAAGCAACTCCAACAAACATTCAGGAGGCAGCAGATTGCTCACGATTCGTTGACAAAAGATGTTCCCTCCACTGCAGATTGCATCCAACAGAATCAAGCTACTCCTTAACCAGTTATGATCTGGCCAAGCAGAGGTCAATGCTAACTCGAAAGAGATCCAGTCTTGTGAGGGTGGCTGACGAAGGAGTAGTTTGGTTTCCTTCTTCTTTGTTTGCTCACAAATAATTCCCAATACACCCTGGGGATGCCCACTTGGTATAGAGAAGCGCAAGTTTGCGTTTGGCTTCGACCGAGAGCCATGGCGCTTGATCGAGTTACCATCATCGCGAGCATGAAGGTTATAGCCCGGAATGCGCGAACTAATCACACCCCAAAACTGCAAAGTCTCCATGATATTGTCACGATGAATAGGAGTATGCTCTAACTGCGATAGGATATCATCAGATTGGATATTCATTCCCATCAACTGCATAGCTTGAATCGGTGAGATTTGGCTGTGACTAACTGAAGTGGAAAGGAAGTAGAAGGGTGCTCGACTGCACCACCAATGCAGAAAGCCCCACATCGAAACTCCAAGCAAGTGCCCCATTTCCTCGTAAACAAACGGGCCCCCGAAACCAAGGTCTTCTAGCAGGCAAAAACATTCCTCAAGGTCCAAGACATCGTCGTTGCTTTCATCACAATTGTACACATTGAACAGCATCTTCAGATTATCAGCTTCGCGCATAAGTTCTTTTCGTATGATCGCTAACGATCTTTCTTCTTGAGAAGGCATTGAAAATTGAGATTTAAACTTTACGTGCCACTTTTCATGAAGGAAAGAAGTAATAAAGAGCATGCTGGTGCATCTCCTTTCAATCACCACCTCGGAGGATGACAGTTCCAAGCTGGAAGGCTCGCAGTTAATCAGTAGGTTGGCAAGGATGTTTTGAAAATGATCTGACGCTTTGCCTGAATTGCAAAGGAGAGTAAGCAATTTTAGAATATTCTCTGCAGACTCGTGGTTATTCATGTGCATCCAACTCATCTGTTCGAGGATTTGGCGAATATCGCTCGAATGAATGGATCGAATGAGAACTTCGTCGACAGATAGCTGTCCTGGAGGGCTTGTCGTGTCATTGCTGTAATATTCCCGGCAAACCTCCATAATACTTTCGATTGGCGCATCCCAGCCAGAAATACGCTGCGAGACCAGAGAGATAAACATTCCTTGAATAGAAATAACTTTTAATGCGTTCTTCTCATTTTTATATACACATGCATGAAAGAGCTTTAGTATTGCTGTACATGCATTCTCCAAAAAGGAAGGTAGTTGCCCATAGGCATTGCGCATGTCAGAATCCTGCGTGAGATGTAGAGCTCGATGCAAAATAAAGAAGACATTTAGGAATTGGGCGAGCTGTTCCATCAGCATCAACTCAAACAGAATATTTTGACGCCTAATCATCTTGGCATTGAGAGGAATATTGCGATTGTAGAACTGGGACATGCAACCGACTGCAAAATCTTCGAGAGCAGTGGGCTGGTACGGCGCAGGCTCTCCATGATTAACAGCCCGTCCTACCCAAGGTGCAAGAGATGAATATCTCGTTCTGTCGATATCCGAGTGCTCAACTGGAGAGAGTGACTTGTCAAGATGAGGTTTCGATAAGGATGATGCGAGAGTGTCTTGAGCAGCCATATTTTTGTCCGTGTCTTTGAAAGACCTGTTATAAACATCATTCTCCTCATCATGATCACCGTCGTCATCGTCGTCTCGAAATTCATGACTGGAAGAACTTTCATCTTCTGCCGCCTCTGCATCATGCTGGGAAGTATCTTCATGAGCAGCATCTAATAAAAGCTGCGGTTCAGATAGAGTGTGGCTGGGTAAAAGCGACCCGTCACATTCAGTCTGACCAAGAGTCCACAGCAAGAAGGTATACAATGCCACAGAAAAATGGCGAAATAATGGTTCGAAGAGTAGGTGATGAGATGGCGTAAGTTGAAGAGTAGCAGTGGCGGCTCTGGCTAGAGGCAATAACCTGGAAGCATATACGGTATCTTGCACCTCCTCTGGAGAAACGCGCTGGATATGGAAGACATCAGAATCTGCAATCATCCCTTGGCGATAAGCCAGGGGAATTAAACTGCGATCAAGACTATACTCCCACCATCCTGAGTACTGTAGATGCTGTTGGACTTCAGTGAGATGCAAGCGAAGAGACGTGGTGACACTCTCAAGGATAATGTTCTCATCGTAAGCGATATAGTCGCCGTCGCCATTCTCGTATTCCATTTTATTTAGAGGGAAGACTTTGAAAATAGTGTACTTATTGGGCTGAGTGGATGTTGCAACTGTCCAACGAATGGACAGCCCTTTTGGTTGTTGAGAAACATCAATCTCGGAGTCTCTCCTCAACAACTTCTTCATATTGAAAGTAGGTGATTTCGCTGACTTACTCGCACTGGAGTAGTGACTGACCTCCATCTTGATCTCTAACGACCCAGCATCAAGTGCTCGTTTGTCCTTCAAGTTGACAGTAAAAGTCATAACACTATGATTAGCTGCAATGATAACATCTTTGAGAAGAAGGTCGCCATGACCCATATTACTGGCA
The DNA here is from genome assembly GCA_015146655.1 of Ochromonas danica. Lineage (NCBI taxonomy): Eukaryota > Chrysophyceae > Chromulinales > Chromulinaceae > Ochromonas > Ochromonas danica. The sequence continues at coordinate 351,242 of VKHL01000005.1, forward strand.
CCAAGAAGTGTCTGAGCCTGCATAAGATTCACTTTGAGAGGCACATTCAACAAATCTGAATATTTCGCCTCGAATGAAAACTCATTCTTTTTCGACCTCAAATTCCAGGAAGCCACATTGTTGCCTTCACATTGCTCGGTGTGAGCAGTGAAAACGTTTCCAAATGAGAAAGAGAGAAAGGTCAAATTCTTGCCCAACCATTTATGCCTTTTCATTCTCGAAGCTGTCGCAGAGATGATGGTGACATTATAAGTCGATCCTCCTCCCCCTCCCTCATCAACACTGAAAACGTTATCAGCTTCATCCACCTCAATCTCTACTTCGCTGTTATCGATTCCCGCAGATGTGTTGGGAACTCCCTCCGACACCTTTACTTGGGACAAATTGATTGAAGACTTGGTTTTACCATTCGGTTGAATGAAAGTATGCTCTTTCAATTTCTTTGAATCAGATTTGTGAATGGGGCGTATAGCGAGATATTGACCAGTGACAAGATGCTTGAGTCTAATAGCCCCGCCATAAGGCACACGGTGAAACCTTCGATCAGCATCTGCCGAATCAATAGGAATGATCTGCCAAATACCAAGCGACGAGTATGCAACAGGGAAGTCATATTGCACGCGAGGTTGTTGCATGGCCAACGATCTCAACTGAACAGTGTGAACACGATCTTTATCGTCCATTCGTTTTCGACAAACCGATCCTAAGGGTGTGATAGTGGATTGGATCTCATCTTCATCGTCAACTCGACATATAAGATGAGACCGATTCTCTCGATGTAAGCAACGCACGAAATCTCCACCCCTCACAAATTCAAGCGCGACCTTCCCGTCAGTGACTTCCTTCTCCGTAACAGTCTTTCTCTCATCCTTAACGGAGGATAGGCGAATAATTTTCAAGCCACTCCTAACATATCTATCATCAAGAGATTCCAAGCCAACTAAAGGATCCAGATCGCTTTCCTCATTAATGCGAAAAGATGTCAGAAAAGTATTTTTGTACTGGGCATTCTTGAGAACAACGTAGTCATTGTTGCGAACAGGATCGGCATCACCTCGAAGTTTATATCTTGGAGTAATAATCCACTTGTGTGCCAATTCACCCATTCCTTCTAAAGATCGCCGTAGGTAGACAACCTGCATGGAAGAATTGTCACTGCCCTGTTTGCTGTCAGCAAATCCATGATCAACTTTATCCGATGCCACGACGACAAGCTCAGAAGGAACATGGATTAGCTTGATTACAGAGCCGAATCGAATTTCTGGCCTCTATAAAATGAACAGTCGCGATGAGCTGATGACTCAAACAAGAACACAAACATTAAGGCGTACCCACCTGACCAGAATCCGTTTCAACTCGAAACATGCATCTTGTGTAGTCTTGTATTCCCATTTCAGAAACATTCGCTACGCGAAGGTGGCTGATAGTCTCTTCCTGCTCTGGCAGTGGCTCGTTCGAAGAAGGAATGGCCAAAACGCCCAGTGAGTCTACTTCCACGGCGATAACATCTTTGGCACGTAATATACTGTTATCATCACTTTGCATATTTACAAAAAGCACAGAAACAATGCCAGAATGTGACTAGGAGCGAACACTATTATAAATTAAATCAAACTCTCAAGCGATCTCAGCGGAAAGACGAACAGAAGGGCCACTCAGCGCAGAGTTGGCGAGCCACTAGTTTAAACCAGCAAAAAGAGACTTCGCAGACTGAGCAAGGGGAAATTTAGATGTATCAAAGATCTTACAACAATTCAATTGCAAAGCAACTAAGTCATAGCATAGCTATACATATTCCCAACATGAAGATTTCATCTCTAATTTTGCATGTTCAATAATCTTTATGAACATCAAGCAACGCACTCAAACTCAAATTCATTACATGACCGATTGACGACAGTTAGGTTTGGGAAGAGTGAGCCTCATCACGAGAAGAAGAGCCTGAAGAACGGAATATATATATACCTTGTAAGACAAGGGAAGGGAAATTAGGAACACTACAGGTTCTCACCTTCAGAAACGGTTGGAACTGGAAGACCCGGGGGAGGAATGGATGGAGGTTGAGTGGTAGTGGTAGCCGAAAGAATGGAAACAGAGATCGCAGAGGCTTTCCCTGGAGGACCTTTCTTGTGGCGCGGTGGGAGAGGAATATCGGAGATGTCGTTGGACTGAACAACATCAGCATCAACGAAGGCCTGCTCTTTCCCCGGCTTGGCCGAATCAGAATTGCCGACTTTCTTTTCATCGAGAGCAATATGTGACAAGGTGGCTGCAAGCTCTTTGTCTGCACTCTCCACACCGATCACTTTCACTTCCTTGAGAAGATCAGCATGATCTCGGCGTCGTCGGTTGTTACGGTTCTTTTGGCGACCATTGCTTCCATCACCATCGCCCGTGCCATCGCCCGAATCTGCCCCTTCCGAATTAGCAGGAGTGAGAGCGGGTTTGGATTGCGTGTTGTCTTGCATGCTGACTAGACTGAGAGGCTTCTTGGGTGGTCCAGAGGATTTGGTAGGCGGTAAGGGGAGATCAACGACCAGAGCCTCCTTTTCAGCAGCAGCAGCCCTTCTCGCTTGCTGCTCCAAGTAGGGGATGTTAATCTTGACCAGCATAGATTGTTTGGTCACACTCGCTGAGTTCGATCCAGTGGAAGCAGCGACAGCAGCATTGTTCTTGCCATCATTACGTTTATCATTCTTCTTTGCTGAGCGATCATTTTTACCGCTGGGCGACGAAGGTACCACCAATGCAGGGGGAGGAGGGATAACCATCAAGGAACCAGAACCACCATCTTTGCCACCTTTCTCCTTATCTCGTGGCTGCTTCCCTTTCCCACCCTTTTCTTGCTTGGAAGTATCATTGCCCGCTTGTTCTTGTCTTTGATTCTCAGCAGAAGCCATATTGAACGCAGGTTGCATCAAAACCGGCGATTGATTTTGTTGTCTACCTTTACGTTTGTTATTCTTGTTGTTTGCCTGTAACACAGGCATATCAACATCCTTGTCTTCATTCGACCCTGCAGGAGCAAACAGATTCTCAGTAGAATCTTTTGACGCAACAACAGAGTCGACCATCATGTTACGGTCCTTGTTTTTCTTTTTGTTCGATTTCTTATTCTCTTGAGGAAGATTGGAAGATTGTCGCTGAGAGCTTTCGGCAGGCGTGGATGTTATAAGCGCATCCAGAGCATCTTCTACAGCCTGACTGGTACTATTCTTCGAATCTAACACCAAAGACGAAGGGGGATTCGTAATAGTAACCTCTCTGTAACCAGCTTTCACATTGCGACCTTTAGGATTGGACTCTGAAGCTTCAACTTTCACTTTATTTCCCTGCTCAGAAGGACCTGGATTGTTATTTCCAACCGGACGACTTTCCAGTTCCACACCATAATCAGGTCCACCTTTGCCTTTACCTTTCCACCCGCCAGAGTAGTTAATTCCATACTAACATAAACGGAAGGATCGATTCTATTAGATAGTTCGACAACAAGACATGGTCACAATAGACTCACTTGTTTGCGAACCGCGAGCAATTTCTCGCGTGCTTCACGTTCAGAATTCTCAATTTCGATTTGTTTCTCAACATATTCCAATTGGGTCTCCAACAGGCATCTGGCCATGACGACAGAAGAAGACACACCGACTACGTCCAATGTATTTTTCTCACGATTAACCTTGGCCACCATAAGTTCAGCAGAAGCCTTCATATCGCCTGAAAAGAAGGCAGATTACCATTAGCTTCGCAACTTCAACAAATCAACCACAATTCTTACCAATGATACCAGCATTATTTTTGTTAGACAACCATTCCGCTTGTTGAGCAGTGAGAGGAAAAGAATCCTCACGAAGCTCTAACAGTTCCTTGGCGCGTTGGACAGAAGGTGAGTCTTTTCCATAAATCGTAATTTGTCCTGAACAACAAACAATAACAAAAATAAATAACACATCAGTTAAGAATAACCCAAAAGATCACTTACCATTATCTCGCACATTAATCGAAGTCACACCAGTCTCTGACTCGATTTGCTTAATGCGAGCTCCTTTTTTACCAATAATCAAACCTATCAGTTCAGAAGGAACAATGAACTCAACCATTTGACCTGAGGCGATTTCCCCTTGAGTGGAAAAAAGATCTGTCTGGACACGCAGCAATCGAGTTTCTGCAGCTTTAACTTTTAACTGCAACTTTAGATGTGTCTCCACTAAATTGCGGGCAAGTTGAGCAGCCTCTCTACTGGGGGCATCAATTGTAACAGATTCAACAAATTCATCTGACAGACGATTCACCACAATAAAATTCACATACGTCTGTTCCTTCACACGCAAAAGTATTTGTTGAAATTTTGGATCAGCAGCAAAGGCAGCTAGTTCTCCAGGAATAAGTACTATTTCAGTGACAGAGGGGCGGGGGAAATTTGGAGGATGAGGAGGGAGGGACACTTTGGTTCTTGAAGGGCCAATGATGGGGTTAACAGAGTTTGAAGAAAGGTTGTTCACTGAAGAAGGTGCCATAGGCAAAGGGCCTGAATTCGTAGCAGACATATTAAATCTGGGATCATATTGCCTGCTTTCCATCATTGCGCGTTGGTCATTATGAAGAGATCTTTCCATACCGCGATCTCCCATTTGAATACCATGGCGCACAATAGGTTCATTAAGACGATCAGTGGGGTTAACTCCAGCTCTTGAGTCGTAATTGACTCGATGATCGACCATAGGCCTGGAGTCTTGCATGACTGGGTTACCATAGCGAGCACGTTCTGCCATCATAAGACTTTCATTCCTACGGGGATCGCCGCGACGGTCTAAAATTAATAATATATAACATTAATAAAATTTGAACATTTGCAGAAAAGGAGAAAAGAGGAGCTCACCAGGAGGCAGTCCTGCGGAGCGCATGCCGACGGAACGGTCGTAACCATTTCCATCAAAATGAGGAGGCTACAAGAATAAACCAGCAAAACGTCAATAAAACTAGAAGAAAAAGTTAAACAACAGGAAAATTTAACCTGAGAATTTGAGGGCATATAAGGATTCATGATTTGAATGAGAACTGAGAAATAGGAGAGGAGTTAAGGAAATGCTGCAGATTAATTGGTAAAGAGGGCAATCCAACAAGAAGAAAAATCAGGGAAGTATAGTAAAGGGAGGTTAGAAAATGGCGGGATTCTTTCTCTCTTGTGGCGGAGGAGGACAGGTCAGCAAAACCTTTTCGAAGCAGCAGGAAATGATGGGATGCGACGGAATGTCATGCGAAGGAAGCCTCCAGAAGACCTGCTGCGTCCAGATCTAGAGATCTGGCCTTTTGGTCTTGTCTGATCTGGAGGTCTGGGTTGTTAAGTTAACAAATTACAGGGTTGTTCTTCGTCAGCAGGGGAGAAGTGAAGTTAACTGGCGCAGGAAAGGGGCGCAGAGAGGCAATTGTTCCAAAGTTGAAGATGGCCCACAGAGGAAAGCGTTCCCACTGCACACTACAGCCCCGCCACAGCCTCTTGGAAGCATATCCTTTTCTGGGACAAAAACATGCTGAAGACACCTTTCAACTCCATTGGTAAAGCCTCTGCTCTGGCTAAAGCCGCCTTCTCCACTCGTTCTGAGGCGAGAAGCTTGGTGCAGCTCAAGGGCATCTTCAGAAAGCGTCTGGAGGAGGCAAGGCAACAAGCCCTTTTGGGAGGTGGCCAAGTCCGTATTGATGCACAGCATAAAAAGGGCAAATTAACTGCTCGCGAGAGGCTATCTTTGCTCTTGGATGATGAATCCTTCCGAGAATATGATATGCTCAAAACTCACCGCGGGACTGAGTTTGGAATTGCTAACGACCAGTACTACGGCGATGGTGTCGTGACAGGTCATGGCACCATCTTTGGAAGAAAAGTCTTTGTCTTCAGTCAAGATTTTACTGTTTTCGGTGGCTCATTGAGTGAGACTCACGCGCAGAAAATCTGCAAGGTCATGGATATGGCTGTTCGTGCTGGTGCCCCCGTGATCGGTTTGAACGACTCTGGTGGAGCCAGGTAGATTTATATCTGCTTATTTCTTCTCCCTCTATATACGCTTAGTGGCTTGTTGTGCATCTGAACAGAATCCAGGAAGGCGTTGATTCCCTTGGCGGCTATGCCGACGTCTTCTTGCGCAATGTGGATGCTTCGGGTGTGGTGCCTCAGATTTCTCTCATCTTGGGTCCTTGTGCTGGTGGAGCCGTGTATTCTCCTGCTATGACTGATTTTATTTTCATGGCGAAGCGTACTAGCTATATGTTTGTGACCGGCCCCAATGTTGTTAAGACTGTGACCAATGAGGATGTCACTCAAGAGGAGCTGGGCGGTGCAGACACTCACACTCACGTCTCTGGCGTGGCTCACGGTGCTTTCGACAATGATGTTTTGGCGATCCGTGCTATGCGCGAATTTTTCGAGTACCTTCCCTCCAGCAATAAGGATGAGGTTCCCTTCAAGGCCACTGTTGACCATCGCGACCGTCAAGAGGAGAGCTTGCGATACATGGTGCCTGATGACGCTAACATGCCTTATGACATGTTGGCTGTGATTAGAAAGATTGTGGATGAGGGGCAAGTTTTCGAGGTCATGCCTGACTTTGCCAAGAATATTATTTGCTGCTTTGCAAGAATGGAAGGACGCACTGTTGGTGTAAGTTGTCATTGGATGTTAATCATGGCGTTTTCTGTACAATTATTGACAGCTGTGTTGTTGAAATAGATCGTGGCCAACAATCCTGCTCATCTTGCAGGCTGCTTGGACATCAACTGCTCGATCAAGGCTGCACGCTTTGTTCGTTTCCTCGATGCTTTCAATATTCCTATTCTTACGTTTGTTGATGTGCCCGGCTTCTTGCCAGGTACTGATCAAGAGTATGGCGGTATTATTCGCAATGGTGCCAAGTTATTGTATGCTTATGCGGAAGCAACTGTTCCAAAGATCACTGTCATCACCCGCAAGGCATATGGTGGAGCATATGATGTGATGTCTTCGAAGCATTTGAGAGGAGACTATAACTACGCTTGGCCTGGTGCTGAGATTGCTGTCATGGGCGCGAAGGGCGCTGTGGAGATCATCTTCCGTGGCAAGGATATCGAAGAGAAGACTCTGGAGTACACTGACAGGTAGGGAAACTCATTTTCTAGTAATGTCTTTGCAGCTGGTTGATTGTACTTGATGCTTCAATAAATAGATTTGCTAATCCTATGGTGGCGGCTCAAAGAGGCTTCCTTGACGATGTCTTGGACCCTGCCCAGACTCGCCTTCGTATTTGCGAAGATTTGGAGGTTCTCCGCAAGAAGAAAGTCAACAGACCTTGGCGCAAGCACGGCAACATTCCTTTATAAATGATATTTCTTTTCCACGACTCAAAACTGGGAAGGTTTGAACAAGACAGCTTAGTCGGTTAGAATCTGTGCCTTATAGATCATTGCGACCTTGACAATCTACAGGCTTGTCAAAATTTAATACTTACACAAGCTATAGACCAGACCACTCGCATTTCTTTATAACCACACCATAAAACGGGTAAATAGAGCTAATTATTATGTCTTCTCGTCCTTCTCCGAGGGATGTTCTCTTGTTGGACAGACTCATCGATAGGACCCACTCCCTCAGAGGCGGCAGCATGAGAAGACACAGAGCCCGCTTGAGTCTCATTTGAGCGCGCATGCGCATGTTCCTTCCTACTATCAGAGCGATGTCTTTCCTCTAGGTGATGACGTGTGAGCTTGCTCTTGTGGTGCTCGTGATCTTCCTCCAGCTCCTTGATCTCTCGAGACAAGAAATAAGCCAACCCTGTCCGCAAAACTGTCAAAAATCCCATTTTCATGACATCAACTAACTCATAGGCATGAGTTGGCCGAAGAATGGTGTCTATAATATCTGAAGCAACGAGCAAGCCCAGAGCCAACGCGATCTGCTCGCCCATCATGAGACGGATTCGCAACACCGCCGACTTCATACAATGAAGACCATTCTGCTCGTTATTATAATGTAACGGATCAATCAACTCGAGCTTGATTCCTACAGCAGCAAGAGTCGTCATTAGGCTATTGCTAACAAGGCAAGGGGAAGAGAGAGGAGAAGGGGGTAGACCTGTTGCGACGTTAACGCCAATAATTACAAGATTGACACCAGCCAAAATCACAGCAAAGAGAACAATTAATCCAGCTAAAGAATTGATGCATTCAATAGCAATTTCGAAGAGATGAGACAGATGGTATTGGCTGATCTCATGCGAAGAGGATGTGTTGTGGTGATGCTCAGGAGAACCTGTCAATTCGCTTGCATCCGCTTCGCCCAAGACTGCACCAAAAAGAGCAGCTGACATCAGTCAAGAGGATAGCAGGGATTGGAATGCAAGCGAGACCAAGATTGGCCTGGCCGAAGCAGATTGGCTTATGCACCCGCAAGGTGAAGGGGCAAGGCAGGTGGGGTTGAAGAAGGAAGGAGGTGAGTTAGAACTCCAAATAAGAGGGTTTCACTCTTGTGTCTTTCATAAATTACCACACAAAAGACGTAAAGAAAGACACGATCACTACTTGTAGAGAAACTACTAACTACTTCAATAACTTAAGCCCATATGCCATTGGTCAAGTACTGATATCTATCATATTGAAGCGTGCCGTAATGGTTATAACTATTGGTGATGAGGTCCAAGCAGTGCTTGACGGCATCTTTCACGTTGAGTTCACTGCGAAATCTCGACCGCAACTTTTCAAGAATATTATTGATGGGCTTGTTTTGAAAGCAGGGGAAAGTTGACTGTTTCGCCAATAAGGTAATGGCTGAAAGGATGTTCTCGCAGTTGGCTTGTAATGCGATGAAACCCTTAGTGAAAGCCGTGACAAAATCTCCAAACAACGGCGAATCCAGTCCGCCAAGCAACTCGACCATTTCCTCTGTCAGCTTGAAAGGGGCAGTCTCCAAAGAGAAAGACCCACCAGGAGCAATGGAAAGGATGAAGCCAAAGTCGATATGAATAATATGACCGTCAGAATCAATGAGAAGGTTGCCATTGTGCCGATCCTTGATCTGCAGCAGATAGGAGAACAAGGAATAGGCTGCCAAAGAGGACACGAAGTTGTACTTGGCAATCTGAAGACGCTCTTCCGATATGGACTTGTAAGTCTTTTGGAAATAATTGGACAATGTGGTGAATCCTGGCGCTTTCTTCAGCGCATCGAGGGAAATACTATCCGTTAGAACCTCCACAACGCCAGTGTTACTTCCCGTGCAGACAATACGATAGGGCTTGAGAAACAGCATGGGTCCCAAGCCAAAATGGTCGAAAATCTCTTTACAAATCTGCATAAGTTGCATGCAGCAAATCTCTTGTCGAAGGTCATCATTCGTCTTGACAATAAACGCTCGCAGATCATAAGGCGGCCAGTACTCCTGATCACTCATGGAGGAATAATACATATCTAGCGCCACACTATCAGGTAAATAGGCTTTCAAAAATTCCATCTTCTCGCTCAAGATGCGTTCTTTCTTTGACCAAAAGGACTCTCCCAAGGTGACTTCAATGCGATTCTTGGTCAGTTGGTCTTCCTCACGAGCGACCACCTCTCTATACTGTTGATCGCTCAACATGAGCTTCTCAAATTCCTTTTGATCAATAATTCCTCGATCCAATAAGCTGCGAGCAGATTGGATGACTTCCTTTTTGGTCTTTCCGAGGCGTAGACCAGGATAGCACTCATCTATACTAATATTGGCTGAACGACAAGAGACCGAGGTGTCATCGCCGTCATCATTGACAACTTCACTCGACTCCCCAGCATCATTACTTGGATTGGCGAGAGAGGGAGATGAAGCACTCCGAGCAATCTTGCCAGACGTTGTTGGAGAGTTTTTACCGGAACCGTTCTGCGCGGGTTGTTTCGAACTTGACGACCCGCCAGCAGATGGGTTCCTGCTTCTACTCGATTCCCCAGCGGAGCGCAGAATACCCTCGGTGCTCGCAGCAAAACGATTAGTAGGTAACATAGACCTGCTGCTGGACCTTGGAACTTGCACTAGTGAAGTAGTCTTAGTCAAACCATGATTATGCCTCCCAACACTACTGCTACGATTAGGCCCGCTAGACTTCACTATGTCTGTCCATGATGGCACAGAGTGGCTGTACTCAGGTATTGTGCTCATAGAGAGAGGCGCTACTTGATGGTCTGGGATTATAGCTGGGTGACGAATAGCATCAACCAACGAATCTACATCCTGCATGCTCTGCTGCATGACCACATCGGCAACACCATTGCTCACACCATGGTTCACGGAATCAGCGCGAGAACGAGACTTCGAAGTCATCGAATGCAGCACTGTTCTCGCTTTGCTCTCAGGAGACTTATCATGGGAACTCATTTCTCCATTCACAATATCCTCACTCGTCTTACGCTGAGTGATTGGAGGCGAAGAGACAGCGGCTTCTTGACGCGCAGCCAGAGCTTCTGACACTGAAGAATGATACAGTTTGCAGAAAATATCATCGCGCATTACTTCACATATGATATAGCTTGGCGCTCGCGCTTTCGTTCGAAACACTCTGCACTCCTCTGTTATGAATTTCGTGATACGATAGTGCGGCTCTCCCGCTATTCGGATTGGATCCCATCCAAGCATAGGATTGCGAAGGAGAAGGTCATCGGTAACAGTTGAATGATGACGCTCTTCAGAATCTTGGCGGCCACTGCCTCGATGAGACGCTACTTTAAGTCCTGTTCTTCGATTGTTCAGTTTTTGCAACTCCTTACGAAGAATATCTGTTCGCATGGGCCGATCTTCAAAGCGAAGGCTTTCAACTAATGTATTTATCCGATTGATGAAGTCCAGCTGGTCGCAGAATCCTTCCCAAACGTGTAGAACAGCTCGATCATCATTCGGCTCATGTGTACTGACTGCTTCTTCATCTTCGCGATAGGAGCATTCTTGCCCCACTCCAAGTTGATAAAGCAGTTCAAGACAAGAGCATTCTTTGTTTGAGCCGGGAAAAACAGGTGGAAGAACCTTGCCGAGTGATTGCGACAAAGCTAATGCGGTAGCGCTCTTTCTTCTCTGAGGCTCATCTGCTTTCTCCTCGCTGTATAGCAATCGATTTCGCTCTTGCCGTTGTTTTTCATCCTCATCATGAGCTTCTTGGAGCTTTCGACGAACAAGAAAAAGAGCTCCGATTTCGAAGCCTAACTCCTGTTGCTGATGCATCGCTGGCCGCATGATATGACTCAAGATTTCACATGTTGGCTTATCGGCTATAGCAGAGATGAGACCAGTCGACACCATCTCCAACTGCATCAGCAAACAACAACAAGCAGCAAACTGAACCTGGCTGGCTTTCTTTTCTTGGTAGTCTCCAATCACTGCCAACAAATTCCAGGCCAGTTTTAAAGCAAACCCAGGATACTTCTGAGCTAAGACAAGCAACGCTTGCTGCAGGATATCCACTTTACGCAAGGCCTCGGGAGTTCTGTCAGAAGCGTGTAGCAAGTGAACTTGAAAAAATTGCGGAAAAAAGAAGTCAACAAGATCCGGTGATTGATCGGCAATCTCAAAAATGCGGACAACAATTTGAAAAAACGCTCCAATTCCTCCTTTGTCAGTCATGTTGGAATCCAGGAGAATGTTCAGAATGGTCTGCATGTCATCGCCAAAGGTCTCCAACGCTTCTTTGAGTCTTTTGCATTCGTCATGACGAACCTCACGGCAATAAGCATAATCAACAGAACGTAGCTCTTCAAATTCTTCAGCAGTAATATTCCCTCCATCAAAGAGGTCGGCGGCCATATCTAACCGTTGAGAAAACCGTCGCCTCACTTTGAAAGTTGCTTTGAATTGTTGGAAGTTCTGTAAAACACGAGGGGTGAGCTCGTGCAAGTCCATGGTATGAACATAATTCAAAGTCTTCAGCCAGAGAATGCACATTTGCGCGTTTTTGCAATCCAAGCAAACGCGCTCAGACTCCTCGGAGCCCAGCTGCAGCAAGGTGAGAGACTCCTGCACATGATCAGAGGAGGAATACGTCCTCCCACAAGAGCGACATAGGGTTCCATACCCATTTAATGGCTCTCGAGAGACAGGGCAGTGGTGGTTATTGGCTTGTGGCGGGCGATTTTGAATAATCTTGGAAGGCTTGAAAGGCGCGACTTCAGGATTGGCAAAAACGCATTCTAGTGACCTTTTCACTTGCAAAATCCATTCGTCTCGCTCTTCAGCGGAAGCAACAGAGACGTAGTAAGTGCCGCCTGTGTGAGTGACGAGCAGGAAGCCGCCGGGATAATTGTTGGCGCGACCCTTGCCATCCCACTCCGAGACACCGAGGATCTCCACCACTACTTTTGGACTCAAAGAACTCTTGGCATCCTCCTCGTTGTCGTAATCCAAGAGCAAGGTTCCCCACAAGACACAGTAGACCCGCTGAACATCAATATGATCAGTTGGGATATCAAATTAGAAGAAAGATCGACCATTCTCATACCTGCATGGGGGGTGGACTAATAGGCGCTGTCCTCTTATAGACATAACCTCTGTACATTAGTGAAAATAATTATTCAGAGGCTTGCCCAATCCTGGTGGACGATGGGATCCGTCCAGACGATGGATGGGATCATTTCCCAGTCCCAACCCCACGCAAACTGTACTAAACAACAGGTGTTTTTCTTGTAAAAACGAGTTCATTGATTAGCTTGTTAAGTTAAAAAGTGATCATATTTTGGAATGAGATAGTTATTGCGCATGTTGAAGGAAAGACCAGGCTGGGAGATTCGGCACTTGGTCTCTCTGTGAACAGACCAGGACAACTAAGTATTGCATTGCCATTATCCTCAGTGGTTTCTGCCTCTAGTCTGTGGCGGTGAATCAAGTTGTCCGTTTCCAGGTCAACAAAAGATATCTCTTGGTTGAGTTTTCATCGAAGCCAACTAGACTAGCTTGGTCATAAGGATGAAGAACACGCTTGTCGTCACTAGAAGGCTCAATATCTCTAAGAGATCGCCGCTTGATTCCGCTTCGCCTATTAATAGAAGAAGTGCTAGCTGATAGAGGATGTCGAGAGATAGATAGAGACACCTGAATGAGTAATGAATGCTGAGGTGTTATATCGAAAGGAAGGATATCACCAAAAGAAGATCCACAGCACATTAGGAAGATGTCCTTGTTGAGCAAGATGGAATGGTTGCATCCACTCAATATTAGCAGCTCTACTTCTCTATCGAATCCTCCCTGCCAACCTGTTAGTCAGACTTGCAGTCAGCCTAGTAGCCAGCCCGCTAGTCGTCCTTCGGGACATGTTGTTGCAAATGAACAAGCGGGAGCAATCGTAGAACAGGTGGTTAGCCGTAAGTTAACTCTAACCCTTAATCCTAAGTGAGTCACCTGCACCAGTCTACGATTCAACCAAATGACTACTAAACCCATAATGAGTCATAATGAGTTATGAAAGATTAACTGATACTATCTATTATTTCTATCACTTTGATCTCACTTGTTCACCCTTCATAAGTCTTCAGAGTCTCGGAACCTTGTGAAGCCATACACATACATTGTCATGATCATGGGCGATGTGTTCAATCTACAGTATGTCAGGCATTGTCTGACATGGGGCCCAGCAGACCGCCAACAAGAGTCCCCAGCTGCATATATGGTCCTTGTCTTTGCTCACGCGTCATGGGTGCCGCTCCAGACGAGGAAGGTAGCAAGAAGACTGTACTGCCCGCCAACTCCCTTGGCCAGTCAGGCGGCAGCACTTTTCTCACTCCAAACAACTCTTCTTTCTCCCTCACCTGGTCTCTTGCCAAGCCATTCTTTGCCCTCCAGTGCGACTTTGGGAAGAGCGCTTTCCATTGTCTTACTCCAGCAAAGGCAATAATCCTGGGGCAACACTCTTCAGGGGTCATCCGCGTATTGTGGGCAACACGATGGCAATGGCTGACAAGTCTTGCGTAGAAAGAGGATTTGTAAGATCGCACTTCATCATCCGAAATTTTGGAAGAATCTGTCTCGCAAACACCATAGAGCACATCTGTGAAGCCCAGCCCGCAGCTCTCGGGGCATTGCTGGTCACAGGAGGCGTTGTAATGGGCGGGAATGATGCCTGCGCGTGCAAGCAACGGCCACATTTGATTGGACGGATTGGCATAGTAATGGCCTGCTTGCCAAGACTTCTCGCTAGGATTGTGTCCAATAATGAGCAGATTGAGTCTCTTCTCCATCTTCCCAGGAGAACAGAACAATTCTCTCAGCCGCGGCGGCGGATCTCTCACTGCCACGAGGCTGTCCTCAGCATTCCCCTCATCATTCCCATGATTTGTTAACATAGCGCTCTCATACGTCCTCTTCTTGGTATCTCGAACAGACACCCCACCGCCTGTCACAGAGGAGGAATAATCTGCAGGACTCATAGCAGTGCTTGGTACAGACTTGTTAACTTTGAAGACTTCAGACATTATGTCACGATCTACAGAAGATTCTGTGCAAGAAAACCTCGAGAAGTCCATCGCAGTTCCCGGGTTGTATAGATCGGCTCCACTTTGGCACAGAATCATGTTGTTTTGGGATAACACAGTCCCGCACCCAGATCGCCAAATCTTCAAATCTCCAGATCTGAGAGTTCTAGAAGAATCGGTGAAATGCAACGGGGAGGGAGGAAAGGGCGAGTGAACGATTGAACATTCCCATCGTGCTCGTGCTCGTCGTCCTGCCCTCTCTCGTCCCTCTTAGTCATTTGCAGTTCTCTTGTTGTCATGGCAGTGCAACCTCTCTTTGGTGTCGTGATTCCTGGCCGTCCTTTGATAACTGAGTTCCAACAGATTGATGCTACGAAGGCTGTGACAGTGGTCGACTTCCCCTCCACTATCACTGAGATCACTTTCTTCCTTCTGCCCACCACAGCCATCCCGCCAGGATATGGGGCCATTCTCTACTACGCCATGCCTCCCTTCCAGCAGTGGGCCGTATTGGGCAGTGTGGACCCCAGCAAGCCGTCAGGAACCTTTCGCACTGGCTTTGCAACTAACGAAGAAATCAAGAACTGTCAATGCGTCCAACTAGGAGTCTCTCTAGAACCGTAAGTCAAGTCTGTGTCTGCCCCTCAACTGCAAAGGTCTAATGCAGGCATTGTATCGAACAGATTGGACACCATTCGCAACTTAGAGATAACTTATTCTGGGGTCGAAGACCGGTTCGCCTTTGCTCACAAGATAGCGTTAGACTTGTTCCAGTACATGACATCGTTCTCCACGGGCGACTCCTCCAGCACGGGCATGATGGTTGTGCCCATGAATGTCTTTGATAAATGGATGGAGCGGTTTGAAAGGAAATATCGAATCGACCCGAACTTTATGATGAAAAACAATTCATAGTTAGTTAGTAGATTGTCTGTCATTGGTGTGATCTCATAACGTTAGGTGATGGAGAATTGGCTTCATTACTATAACTGCGCACGAAATCTTTTAGCACTAGACCGGAGGGACACTGCTCTGATTGTCGGGATAAGTTGAGTAGAGGGGCTCAGCTTTGGCGAAGGCTGGATTGGTGGTGGCATCCTCGGGAGTGTAGGAGACGGCCGTGCTGTCGAGCTCTTGAGGATTGCTCAGAATCTTCGCCTCCAAATTACTACCTGCCAACGGAGAGACATATATTCCCGCGGAAAATGCCACAATACAACCTGAAATGTACATAAAGCAGGCGAAGCCATAGCCAGCAGTGTGGTCCTCGTAGACTTCGTCATCTACGGGAACACAGAAACACAAAATAAGCTATGGGAAGAATTGTGCACAGACGCATTAACAAAGAGGAGAGGCACTCTACCAAGGTCATGATCTTTGAGGAAATCGTTGGCCAATGATTTCCCGCCCGCCTCGCAGCACAGGGCTAGGAAGAAGAAAAACAAGGAAATGAAAAGCAAAGATACGGACATCTTCAGCTTCGCTCGCTCATAAAATTCACGAGCAGGCTGAGATAGATCGTCAATGTTTTTCTTGGTCAACATGACGAGGAAGAAAGAAAGAAAGACCTCCTAGATTATTATTATATTAAATGACTGCCAAGATTGGGGAAGGATCTTCTCCCACGCAACACAATAACTTGTTATCACCCTTCTTTGCCTTGCTCGAACAAAAAACAAGGGACTGAAATCTGTGAAAAGAGACTGAATTGACCGTATCTTCTTCGTCTTCTGCCTCTCTGCGCACCACTCTAGCACTCTTCTGCTTCTCTGTCTCACATTTCTATGGCGCAGACCCGCAGCTGTCTGCTCTGGTCCATGCTGTGCCTCGCTTGGCTAGCCTTCTATGCCAAGGCCCCAGCAGTTCCAGCAGGAATGACAAGGCAGGAGAGTTTGTTCAGCCAACAAGAAAAGCTGGCCGCAGAGCATCGTAAGTGGAGGCTTCGCAAAGAAGCTAAACAGCGCGTAAAGGAAATGAACCAGCCTGCCTCTGCCGCCTATCAAGAACATGAGCGGATTCGCACTCTTAATGAAAGAGCTGGAAGCAGAGAGGATCATTACAAGTCCACCACTTTACCTCCTCCCTATGAGATGCTTTCGTTCTTCAACTACTCCCAGCTCCTTCCATTGCCCACCACTGTGGACGAAGAGAAAGGCACTGGCCGGTGCTCCTTTTGGGGAGCGTTTTGTCCGATGGAGAATGTTGAGCATCGCCTTGTTCGTCAATATATTCGTCCAAATGATGTTGTTCTGGAAGTTGGTGCTCGTTTTGGCACTACAACATGTACCATTGCTGCACAACAACAGAATTCTGGCTTATTGGTGGCTGTGGAGCCCGATTCCAGCGTTTGGAATTTGCTAGCACGTAATGTTCACAATCATTTCTGTAGTGGATGGATTTTAAGAGGTGTGGTCTCCAATGAAGGCCATGTAGTTAGTCCGCAATCCTACGGCACTCGTGCTCACAAAAGTCGCCCTGACGTTGCACAACCCAAATCGGCCTTTCTAACATTTGAAAGGCTTCAAGAAGCAGTTAGTTCGCGCTTTACAGTCTTGTTGATCGACTGTGAAGGATGTATAGACAATCTTTTCGCAAGCAGTGGCAATCAAACTGTGCCCAATACGATTGCTCTCGGGCAAATGCTTCGAGACGTGCGCACAATCATTTTGGAAGCTGACATGGGTGTGAATGCACCTGATTGTTATGCTGATTGTGTTGACTATAATGCATGGATTAATCGTTTCGAAGGCTTAGGCTATAGAAAAGTCCATCAAGAAGTTGATCCAAATTATTGGTTCATTGGTCACTATGTCTTTCAACGAGCATAAGTAGGCCAGTTATTTTATTATATCTGTAATTCATGTAAATAGCAAATGGAGACCAAGACCCCCTTCACCGTAAAATTATCTAAACTAATGGCACTAAAATACACCATGTGGATCATATATCAATTGACAAGCCCACCTGATCTACTGACTCAGTAGTGTTTGATATCAATTCACTATCAACACCTATCTCGACACCTTTCTTCAACTCCACAGAAGCCATTGCAGACAACTGTGAAGCATGAATATGAGGGCCTGATTGAGGAGTTCCCCCATACAGAGGAGTGCCTGGCAGTACATAATGACTGAGGCGATAGAGTTCATGAGCATGGCTGACCTCGCGAGTGAGGAGGGGCTTTGTCCAGTGCTCGTCATCTTGCATGGAAGTATTGAGTAACGACAAACGCACTATTTCAAAGAAGACATTGATATCTATCACTCCACATTCAAACACATCCATAACAGCCATTAATCTCTGAATTTCTTCAACTGAATAGAGATAGCTTCTCTTTGTAGAAGACGGTGAGTCCGTCGAAGAAGAAGAGGTAGAAGAAGCGGAAGCGCGCATTAGGTCGAGCTGTAGACAGCCTCGGAGAAGATCATGAAGACTGAAAGCGCCATCTTCATCTTCATCGAAGAATCGGAAGGCTTCTTCTAATTTCTCATGGTTTGGATAAATCGCGGCAACGACATCACTGGAGATGGCATGGCCGAAATACGGTTGAGAACACTGTTGTTGGCCGAGATGATGCTCATGTTCCTCAGGCTTGGGCTGAACTAAGGAAAGACCTCCTCCTTCCACAGCACTCTGTGAAGCACCAACGTTGCCATTATCTATGTACACATCCTCCACTCCAACGACACCCGTGGATGAGCCACGTTCCTCTAAACGATCTAATTCTCCTTCCGAGCCAATACTATGGATGTACTGGCTCAATGCCTGCATGTTATGAATTGAATCAGCATCATCGCGGTAACGCCCAAATATAATGTCATCGTCGAAGCTGTTGAGAAAGTCAACGTACTTGATTTCAGAAGTGGTCCTTTCAACTGCACCAGAAGCTGACGTCATCTCTTCTTTGATGAGATACCGTGCGAAGCGCCGCCAAGATAGAGAAATGTTGATGACATCGGTCATGCAGCGCAGCCAGTGCTGTTGAGAGATCTGCCCGTCAAGATTTCGGTCACCTTTCTCAAATGATTCAAGAAGCAACTGCTTGCGCACACAAATCAACTCTTCAATAGAAATGCTCGATCCTATTAGAATCTCCTCACCCATTTTTCCAGAAGGAGATGTGACACGGCGACTGGCCCCATTCGATACCACCTGTGGGGACCTCGTCGAATCCATGGACAAACCTACATCTCCTTCCTGATCACGGCCATAACTGGGCAAGTCAAGTGTAGTATCGCGATGTGGATTTTCTTGACTTAGCTCAGAGTCAAAGTGCAGCGGAGTTGCATAGAAATAATGCACAGTGTACTGTAGATTCGTACCGTGGACGAGTTTGGCTTCGCTCATATTGTCCACAGGCCCCATAGCGTACTCGGTCATGCTGTACTGGCGCGTCATGGAAGTACTCGACTTGCGCAAGCGAACACTCGAGGAAAAGTCCAAAGAGAGCTCCTCAGGAGGCACAACGGAGAATTCCATGTAAGCTGCGGAGTTGCCCGATCCTCCATAATCAGAGGCAGAGAAAATCGTGCAAAGCATACTTCCACCAATCGCACTATTGGCGCTGCGAATGGTGTAAGGTTCGTCATATCCTGAGCGTACACACTCATGACTGCGAATAACAAACTTAAGACTGTTTCGTAAGAGAAATGCTTCGACAACATCCGGTCCGAATGATACCCCAGCACCTCTCGCAGAAGGATGTTTACCTTGTAGATCAATTGGATCGGACCATAAGGCATCACGAATCAGTTGTTGAAGGAAGATTTTTTCGTTGTCACGACCAACACCTTCCAAGGCTTCTCCTTCCTCAGGCATTTCTTCTAATGAAAAGGCGACCCGATGGATACGGTCGAGGTCCTCCAGTGTCGTCGATTCGCAATGGAATAAACCACCATGGACAACAAAGATAGCATCATTGACAATCGTAAATAACGGGATTTGTTGGAATACTTCCACAAAGAGACCGAAGGTCAGTGGGTCATACTTCTCGTAGCATTCAAGTTGAAATCCATAGACGGAACAGATGGCGAAGTCTTCATGGTTACCGCGATTTAGCACAACACAATCAGGCCTCGCGATAAAGAGAGCTAGCAAAACGCACATGACTTCCACACCGTGCGGTCCGCGATCGACGAAGTCACCATTAAAGATATATTTGTTGTTTGAAGTAGGGAGGCCAGCCGCATCGAGGATGTGGAAGAGATCAGCAAGCTGCCCATGAATATCTCCTACAACTGTAAGCTTGTCTTCAGGTCGTACAGTCACGTGAGAGGTGTTGGGCAGATTCTTCAAAATCCGAAAGCTCAATCTTAACAGTTTGTGTACAGCCTTGGGAATAAGTTTTCCGCCTCGGCGATAGACATCAATGATTAACCTTGCCTCGTGCATGGTGACAAGACCTGGTGGGAGATCAAAATCGTACAGGTTTTCCTCCGTTACTCGGAATGAACTCAACGGCGCCATCGTCACCACTCGCATCGCGCGAATGGAACGTTCCAAGTGACGAAATTGAGTCAAATCTATCGCGTTTACCCCTTGGGAGGGACGGTTTCGACTGGAATCTCCTTTCTCAGCTTTCTTTTGAATAGCACGTACAATGCGCAAGAGGAAAGTGGCCAACAGCATGAGGTCGTCGGAACTGATCGCCTCCAAGTTATTCAGCAGCTGCAACAGTGAAAATAGCATGGAGTTAGTAAGTCGACCATAGCGAAAATAGCTGAATAGAAGAGATGGCAGCAGGCTTACCATCCACTGCTTGTTGCGATTGGCCAAGGCAGTTCGCAGTTGCTGGGCACGCCAGCCTTTCTGCTGTTTGTAATGGCTCGAGCTGTCACTGAGATGAGCGAGCTCCTTGGTGGAGAGCAGGTCAAAGAAGTCTTCGCAACTATCTCTTCGTTCGATTTTAACGGTGGAGATCATTCGTAACGCTTCTCTCTCAGCGGAGATTTGAGCGATGATATCCACTTCACTGTCATGCCGCTGTAAAATATCCTCGCGCATTTTATGAACTTCTGAATCTGGAATTTCTTGCGGGTCTTCATCTTTAGCTGACTTCTTGCTCTTACGCTTACCGCTTTTCACCTCACTGGGTTGGCTATTGCTGTCGACGTGCAGAGCGGTTTTGGAGGAAGAGCAACCCATCTTATCGAACTCTTCGACCCTGAACTCACTATGCGCTATTAGACAGAATGAGGGATGAAGAGTCTATGGGTAGGATCTCATAAGAAAGGATGGCAGAATGTGTCCGTCAAGGCGAGATTCTTCTTCACCAACAGCAGCTGTTGTCTGTCACTCAGAGCACTCCCAACAAGACCTTTCGCTTCTCTCACTCTCAGCACTCGCTCCGCTGCTGGGCTGCTCACCGTGTCTTGCCGTGCGCAACACAACCAGCACAGCAACAACGAGGCCTTGTCCCACGCAACGGAGTAATAATCATCACCACTTCTCGCTGCTCGCTCTGTGGGTTAAGTTGTCAAGTTGGGTGTTGTTGCGGCAGAGAGGAGGCCTAGTGGCTTGTTTTGTGATCGACTAGAGAAAAGACCTCCCAGACACCATGAGAAGAACTTTGCCTCTGCTTCGAGGTGCGAAAGGCCGTGGATGGTACTATCATTTCAAGGAAAAGCCAGAAGACTTCGCTAGACACACTGCTCCCACTCCCTTCGACTGGAAGGCCACGAATGAAATCTGCAACCCCTCCATCCGTCCTGTAGCTTTCTTTACCCTAGCTAGTGGAGGAGAGACTTTAGGCACTTTAGAGTTCGAGTTAGCCAAGGACATCATGCCCAAGATGGTGGAGAACTTCACCAAAATCGTGCTGGGCGAAACTGCGCTGGCCAAGGGATACAAGAACACGAAAATTCACAAGATACAAAAAGGAGTGGCGATCATGGCTGGCGATATCGTTTACAATGACGGCACAGGGTCGCATTCAGCTTATGCCCAGCGCTTCTTGCCTGATGAGAACTTCATCATTCCTCACTCAGAGCGCGGCCTCATCAGGTAGATGAACTCTCTCCTTGCTGCACCTCCTTGAAGAATGTCTGATTGACCTTAATCTTCCTCCTTCTTCTCTTGTCTCAGCATGGCTTCCGTCGGAGTGAACACCAATGGTTCGCAGTTCTATATCTCCTTGTCGCCCACCTACCACCTCAACGGTCGCTGCTCCGTCTTCGGCCGCCTCATCAAAGGTGACGATATCCTCGAACGTATTGAGAAAGTCTTTACTGTGCGGAGAGTGCCAGTCTCGGACATCGTCATTGCAGACTGTGGATTGCGTTAAGTTAAGAGAGTTGCTCCTAGTCTTTGGATGGGGGGAATTACTTTGTATTTACATGGCCATGGCTGTCTTCTTCGTTACTATTCTTTGTTAGTCTTGAGAGAGCCCCTCTCGGCAGGCTGGCGCAGGGCAGAAGTGTCCACAGGGTCTGTGAGACGACTCAACCAATTCGTGAAGAAGTTACCCTCCTCCTGCTTCTCCTTCTCTCGCTCGATCAGAACGATAGGCTCATCAGGAAAGGCCTTAAGGCAGTATCCATATTCGAAGACTTCCTTCTCTCCATTGTCCACGCGTTGTCGATGGAAGGTGCGCAGCTTGGGGAAGAGCTTGAAGGCGCCCTTCAGCAGCTCCTCCTCCACCTCGTAGACTGCGTGAGAGACCTTCTGATCCCTAGGAATGGTCATCGACCCCACAGGTAGCCACTCGGCATCTGTTCCATTGCGGGGGCGGAAGAAGATGTTGTACTCGGGCACGCCGCGCTTGGCCTGGCGCTCGTAAGTGAGCGTGCCGATGTCCTTCTCCTCCTTCTTCACCTCCTCCACCTTGCCAAACCCTTTGCCTCTTGTTGGCTTAAGATCTTGGGGAGGCTCTTCGACTATTTCTTCAGTCATAAAGAGGCGCTGGCTGGATAATTGAGTGGCAAGCGATGAAGTCGTCCGGAGCACTGAGCTATAGGCAGGGCTCCAGCCCACGCAGACCTTCATAGAGACCATACTGAGGATAGATAGAATGAGCAGGATTGTCACCATTCGCACCGACAGAGGAGGAAAAGATGTCTTTCTTCAATGACTCACTTCACTTCTCACTGACCCAGCCGCCGCTTTCGAGTTTCGCAGATTCGGGATTTCGACTTTCAGGGAAGTGGTAAAATAAGGGAAATGCATTAAGAAGGGTAAAAGAAGGCAAAATCATGGGCAAGAAGGGTAAAATTCCAACCTTTGCTGCTTCAGAATATCAGACAGACACACCCACCTCACAGAATGTTCTCAGCAGCCTTAGCCTCCATCACATCTCGTCGGATTGCGATCATGTCTGCTGCACTTGCTACTATCCCTGCAGCTGTGGCTGTCGCTCATGCGGAAGGTGAAGGCGAGAAGAAGATCGCCTTCTCGCCAAAGGAGTTCCGAGCCTTCCCCGTCCGCAAGATCCAGTCCATCTCATCCAACACCAAGGTCATCGAACTTGCTCTTCCCACCCCCGAGCATGAGATGGTAAGTCTTTTCGTCGCTTCCAATGGATGTCACGGTAATGATGATGATGATGATGATGATGATGATGATGATGATTGATGATGGCAATCTGTGGACTGCAGGGCATGGAAGTGGCTTCTTTCATCTTGATCAAGGGTCCCAATGATGCAGAAGGAAAGATCGTCACTCGCCCTTACACCCCTACTTCCACCAATGCTGAGAAAGGTGTCTGTGAGCTGGTGGTCAAAGCCTATCCTGGCGGCCATCTCACCACTTACCTGCACAACCTTCATGAGGGTGACCTGGTCGAGGTGAAGGGCCCATTGATGAAGCTCAAGTACGAGCCAAACAAGTACAAGCAGGTGGGTATGTTGGCTGGTGGCACGGGATTAACTCCCAATCTCCAGGTGCTCAAGGAGATTCTCCGTAATCCCGAGGACAGGACCCAAGTCCACCTTGTCTTCGCCAACAATAGCGAGGAGGACATCCTGCTCAAGGATGTCTTGGATGAGATCGCTCGCACCCATAGTGACCGTGTCAAGGTCACCTATGTGGTTTCCTCTCCTCGTGGTGATTGGCAGGGCCATCGCGGCTATATCAATGCCGAGATCATCCAACAAACCATGCCTGCTCCTGGAGAAGGCACAATGATCTTCGTGTGCGGCCCTCTCCCATTCATGGAGGCTATCTCTGGTAAGAAGACCCCAGATTTCAAGCAAGGCGAGGTTTCTGGTCTGCTGAAGGCTGCTGGATACAACGAGAGCATGGTCTTCAAGTTCTAAGTCCTTCCTTCTGAGCATGGAAGGAGTTTTGTAAAGGATAACTGGCTAGGAAACTTCTTCGAATAGCGAATAGGTAATGAGAAAAGAAATGGTCAACTGCTGGTCTAGACTAGGTCATCGTTCGTATACATGAATCATACATAACAAGAATAAGGAAATCACCGTCACCACCACCCACGGTCATTCTCAACTCAGACAGTGAGATCCAAAACAATGAAAAAAAGAAAAGTTCCAATCAGGTGGCGGAGAGAGAATAGACCCCACAGCAATCAATCGTGGTGGGATGAGGAAAGGCAGTCGCTGTAGCACGAGGAGCACCAGGACCGACGAGGAGGAACAAAGTACAGCAATGCAAGGAACAGCAGCAGGGTTGGGTAAGGGAAGAGAAGATGAACGCACTGGCACGAGAGAAGAGTGCGCAAGTTCATTGAGCTGAGAGCAAGAGGGGCCATTCCCTGCAACAACATCCTGTTCCTCCAACGTTTATCGTTGTATTTAGCGGAACTAATGGATTACAGGCAGAGGACAGAACAAGAGGAAGGTAGTCCTCGGCAAACAAAAGGCATGCAAAAACACAATCCAATTTGAAATCATCGCATAGAAGTAGAAGCAGGTATGCGACACACACATGCCGTACAATAATATTCGAGTACAACATGGTCATTCTACCACTACACAATGCACAGACTGGCTATCTATCTAACGCTGTACACGGAACAAGTAATTCAGCATTCTCTTATAGTGTGGTATATAATACAAGATATATATATATATATAGTTATGTAGACTTTATTTAGTAGCATGACACCACATACTTTACCCCGATGCACACTAACATAATGTGCCAGTTATGGATTATCGGGCTAAATGAATTTATTGTCACCAGAAATAGCTTGTTCGTACACAACAACAAGCCACGGATGGAGAATAAATACACCAGATTGACAAGGAAAGCTATACGATGCGCTGATTGCTCAGCCATAGCTGTGTTTGATTTTTGCGTTGCAGTACTGATCTAATACGATTATTCTCAGAATTGCTTTCAGTTTCTTCTTCATATAAATCAATAATTGCATCTAATGCCGATCGCTGCATGACTAGCACATGCGATCGCATTGTGTTGCTTCTGGAAACTTGAAGAGTAAGATTGGCCACTAAGGCAGCGGCAAGTCGTTGTTTTGCATCGAGCAAGCGATCCGTTGCCTTGAAAAAGAGCTGTTCCAAACCCTCCTGTAAAAGAATATCACGTACGTGGAGGCCCATCGTGGTGAGAATGCGCACAATCTTGATGTTTGCATGATAGAAATAAATCTTGGCATTAGTCGAGGCATAGCCAGATAAAACGTGATATTCCTCTTCACATTTTGCGCGATATTCTTGCAAAGGTTTGGAAAGGGAGTCGTCCCATCGTAACTTCATGCCCCGACACATCACTTCATAACAGCAAAATATCATGGCTGTGATGGCTGGAAGGGAGAGACCACATTGCATTAGAAAATCAGGCCAGAAGCGACCGTCAACTACCTGAGGGTGAATGATCTCTTGAATGACTTCCGTGTGAAGTCTGTTGTTTAACTGGGAGAAGGCAGTTATTCGTTGAGCCAGGTCAAGAGTCGAAGAGTTTTGATTGCGATCACACATCAGCCATACTCGAATCTTCTGTAAAAAACTATATCGTAGACCAACAATCGGCTGAGAATTTGCCGCCGCTAAGGCAGCACCTGACGGACTGGTCAAGGAGAGCAAAGATGCTTTCTCACTGAAAGGAGTGGCAGACTGTCTCCTACCCTTCCCAGCATTCGAACGATTATCACAACCCTGGGCTAACAGATCGGTGGGGAGGAAAAGTGATTCATATAGGTCTAACACCCTGAGTGCTTCATTGTAATCATGCAATAACTGCAGGGCAGCTATGGTTGGCAACACTGTCATTGTCCCAGATGCTGGCAAGTGCATATCCGTCATCAAATCAACAGCTTGGGATACCATCTTCTGACCTTTTACTATTTCTCCACGCAAGATATAGTTCTCGCCAAGAAGAGATAGCGTATAACCAGCAATATTCACGCCGAAGTAGTTTTCCCATTCTATCGGCACCGCTTCATGGAATGATTCATGACTCACCATGCGCAAAACAATCTCTTCAGCTGCTGAGAACTTCCTCTCAGCGAGATGCAATAGTGCTCCTTCGCAGAGTACTTGTGCATTATAATAGGCAAAGCGTTCGCCGAATATAGGGCCATCCGCCACAGCAGAAGAAGAAGACGCACTGCTGAGAATCTTCTCCAACTCTTCCAAGACCAGACGGCTCTTGCCACGAAAAGCATCACCATGAAAAAGTGGATCACTCGCACAACTCTTGTTCTCGACAAAACTACCAGCAAGGACGTAAATAAAGAGAATCGGCGGGGCAAATGCGCTATAATCGTCCAGGTAGAATGATGACCCAGTGCGTTTCCTGCGACTACTGGAGTTTAACCTTCTTGAACTTGTCTCGCGATCAATGATACGACCACTGCTAGTGGTGGACGAGCGAGCCAGACTGTTGAATAATAAGCTGGGTGCTAGAATATGTGGTGTGCAAAGAACTAACATGATCCGAATGCATTCCTCCAGAACAGGTAGGATAAACTTGGGATGCTCAAAGCTGAGCAACTCATTCAGTGCCAAGCTGTGGTGAATTCGTATAGCAATACGAACATCCTCAATATCCCCATTGAAAATGTTATATAAGAGAACTTGATCCCATGGATTGGTCGAATGAGCAGATTCAGAGCCTTTGCTTTCATCATCTCCGATCACTTTTGGACTGCTGTAAGTATTAGAGGCTGTTCGAAAAGCTTCGGATAGATCCTTCGAGGTGCACAGATTATATTCACCAACGCTGTAGTCTTGCTTCAAAGAGAGAAACATGCTGTAAGCAGAGTGCAGGGCTGCATTGTACTGTAGATGATCCTTGTCTTCTTTGTAAATATTGGCCAGCGAATAATAAGCCTTCATTGCCTTGACATACTCAGAGGCATGCTGCCAATGATGAGCAATCTCTTTCGAGCCACATAAATAGCCATCATGGTCGAGAACTAGCGAAAAGGTTGGGAGCTTTTCCTCGTAAAAACATGCAACTCGTTTGTGTAAATACTCTCGTTGGTCATCCACTAGGAGGTTATATATGGTAATTTGCTCCAGAACAATCTTAAACTCCAATTTGGTTGTGGGCAACAGTTCTCCCAGTGCGGGTTGAAAAGGTCTCCTTGAAGGTGATTCTTTTTCAGTGGCGCTGCTATCCCTTCGGCGGATCGATGGCGCCATCGAGCTACTAAAAGCGTGGCTTCTAATGCTGCTCTCACCAAAGGTGTCTGGCACATCAGTCACAGCAGCACAGATTTGAATAAACTCCCCTCGCTGTAGAATGGCTTCCACAACATCTCGCACACCATCACTTGTAAAGTAAGGATCAGCACCAGCGCTATGGACACTTTGTGCAGTGCTATTGGCACCAATAACTACGGAATAGTCCTCAGAGCGTCGATCGTAGGAATCAGAAGACACGTGATTCTCAACAAGATCTTCGTTGTCCAAAAGGACCGAGATCAGCATTTCCAATGTGAAGGGGGCACCATTAGAACATGCTACAGCAGCTGCTTTGAGGATAGTTTGATTGAAGCTCTCCAACTGATCGAAGCGATAGCAAATCATCTCTTCGATACGATTGCTGGCAACGCCGACTCCCAATTCTGCTAAAATACGGAGCAACTCCTCAGAACTAGTATCATCCCGAATTTTGTCAACCAAGTTACGAGTCAGTTCATAAGCATACAATGGATGACCACCACTTGCATCGCATAATTTGTTGATAAAAGCATCCTCAATTCGACCTTTCAAGCGATCCGGGATTGCATCCAGAATAAGAGCTTTGGTATCATCTGGTCCCAATCCACGCAACTCCACTATTTTGAAAGCTTTGTTATCATCAAATGCTTCGAATAAATCCGGCTGATTATCTCGCATAGATTCGCTGGGAAAGTCCTCCTCGAGCGGATCTGCAACAAGACCCAAAGTGGATCTCAAGTTACTTAAACTGTTTTGGGCCATTAGCGGTCCAGTGGAGGTCATAGATGCCGATAATTTGGACGGGGTTTGTCGTTGGGTGCCAAGGATCCGCACACCAACACAATTGCGCCAAACCTGTAATAGCACTTGACGAGACCCAGAATCCAACGATTGCATCTCCTCTCTATTATCAGTTCAATTCACAAGCCCATCATAATGAGCGCAAAAGCATAATGAGCACAAATAGGACGGCTTACATTATTAATAGCATCGAAGTCTTGGTGATCATAGGAAAGAGGCCGATCATGGCTACCAACAATTCGACAGTGCAGCTAATACGCTCGCGGCCCTTCAGCAACTCCGTTTCTTCATTGTCATCCTCATGCGAGATAATGGACACAGAAGCTAGGAGTGGTCTCCAACCTTGCATCTCCGTGGGGAGACTGGGGAAGATGATGGACAAACCACTCAAAATAGATTCATTCATGGTCAGCTTTAACATTTGTGAGCTAGCTTGGCTTTTCAAGGATGCTGAGTGACCATGGCCGCTATGAGTCATAGCTTTCATAACGTGATCGACACGAACGAGCATTTCTTGGATAATAGGTTTGAAGCTATAAAAGGGTACACTCATCTCAAAGCTGCTTTGGCGATTACGGAAAGAGTAAATCCGAAACTTGGTGGAGATCTTGGAGGCGACGTAAACCTTCTTGGCAATTGCGTCCACTAAGGCTGATTTCCCTGTACCTTCTGCACCTATTAATCAAGAATCCGGTTGACACTCAAAATTAAAACAACAGCTCCCAAGCTACTTACCACATATGACGACCATTCGAGCTGCCGTAGAGGCATCACATTCAACTCGTGATAACCCGCTCATGCTCTTGGTTAACAAAGGCATTATACTATGAGTTCGACTGTTCAAACTGCCAGTCATACTGATGAAGCTTCCACGATTCGAATGGGAGTGGGCTGTAGGAAACAAGAATGAAAGAATCTCATTCATTTCCTCTTCTCTGCCATATAATTTGAACTTCTCACTGTTCATCTTAAGGAGCTCGTCTTTCAATAGTTTAGCATCTCGAATACTCTTGCGACGCTTCGAAAAGACTGCGTGAGATGGTGTTTGAGAAGCTTTTGGAGCTAACCGAGTAGAGTACCTTCCGCTGAGATCAATAGACCTATCTCCCTTGGGAGAAGAGGTGTTGCCCATTTTCAGCGATCCATGAGCAGAGTCGATAGATTGTCGAAAATGAACAGAAGAACTTCGAGCCAGCATATTGTTGTACCAATCAGTAGAAACACGCAAATTAGAGTACGTCTTCGACGCTATCAGCTTATTCGGGGAAAGGGCTTCAAATAGCTGTGAATCGACATCTTCCGTGAGTAGATGAAGAATATCCTCGAAAATGGGCTTGTAGGTCATCACAGGAGTAGCATATCCTTTCGCAGCAACTTCACTCAGTGACTCAAATCCATGTGTTCGATCGCGATTCTTGGTTTCTGTGTCACAAATAACTCCAAAAGCTGGAGCTTTGCACATCAATCGAGCGCTCAGGTTAGTCGACGGCCCCATTACTGCATACTCGTGTCTCGCTGGAGACCCAACCAAGCCACAATATGCCTTTCCTGAAGTGATCCCAATCGAAGCTGTCAGCCCTAGACCTTGCAATTGAATGACAATATTCTTCGCTGTTTCTAACGCCATTGCAGCGCTATCCGCCTCAACAGAGCCTTTCAAACCAAAGGTACCGATGCAAACAGTCCCTTTATCATCAACAATGAACTGTCGCATTTGCCCTCGCGCATCCGCAAAGACTTTGCAAAGAACCTGAATACAGTTCTGCACTCGCTCCAACATAAGTTTGTCTGCAACTACTTCATTATCCGTACGATCGAGAAAATCAAATGTTGCGCCTATTGAAGCACCTCGACCCACAGCACGGGCAGCTGCGGAATTGCCAACCATATTGCTCCGAAGGGACCCATTGCCTCCACTCATGCGAAGAGGATTTGGCCCTCCACCATTAGCTGCACGTACACTGCCAAACTGATTGTGTGCAAAGAGGAGCAAAGACGGATTTGGTTGCTGATCAGTGCATATATCATCTACTATTAGTTCCATGTCCAATCCATCGATTTTTATGAACAAAACCATCACGTTTCGAATTTCCGCTGAGAGTGCAGCTTCTTGCACTAGATATTTGGAAGACGCTTTCTTGATCAAGGCGTTGAATTGTGCCCCATTCAAGGAATGATTGCGCCCCTTCATACTCAGCCCTTTCGGAGGAGCTTCTGATAAGCTAGGTCTGTGATTGATAGGAGGCGGACTACTGGAATCACCATCTTCATCGTCGGGATCATGAGAAGGCCTAATATTTCGAACGTCATTATTTTTTCGTTTCGATATACTTTCCAGGAAGACTCGAAAGGCGGTGGATCGAGGTTTTGCGTCATAATAGTAGTCATCGCGAGCCACTTCGTGAACATGTTTTACAAAATCTTCAAGAACGCAATACTGTAACCAATCTGTCACGTGTTTCTTGAGGTCGTTACTCAAGATATCCAAGACCATACGATCTCTCTCTTTCGGCTTCAGATTGTTCGAGGTAACTTGTAAAGAACTGGGCGAAGATGGAGTGTCCGCATGGTGACTTTGCATGCGCGATTTAACTTCAGTTCGATTGATAAAGTTAGTAACCTCCACTTTGAGAGCATTCTGTATTGCGCCATATAATTTGTCGATCTCGGAATTACAATCATCATAAATGCGGAAATTATGGGTTTGGGGCGTTGTGTCTGCAGCAGAGGCAGCATTATCATCGATTCTAGCTCTACTTCTCGTTCTCTTCATTCTAACAGCTTTATTGCGAGGACTGCGAGTATCTATATTGGAGATTTTGAAGTATCCTTTAGGTGTTTGACAGCAACCACATGGCAGTTCCATCGACGTAGCAGCCAGCATGGGAACCATTTTCTCACTTAGAGCCATGGAATTGGAATCTTGAAGTATGCTACCATGCACGAGTTGATGAGACTCCGGACAGATCACAACATCGCCTTTCTTGGCTTCTTCTTCACATTCAGCCACTTTATGTAATGGCTCGCCAATCAGAAAGTACTCCCATCTATCCTCCGCACCAATATCTACACCACCCATGAGACCAAAGCTAACACCAGAGTGAACGTTTAAATAGGCCACGTTGGGGTTTGCACCTTCGGTTGGACTAACTTTATTGCCAGCCATCCGCGCCCATCGCGGCAAAAACTTGGAAATAATCCCATTGGAAGATACTTGTTCCACAGCGGGTGAGTCTAGCTGGACTTCATGATTGCCACATGTTGCGTTTATCTCCAGTCCACAAGCGATAGCCTTCTCCAAAGCAGCACGAATGGCTGCTTTCCCATAGCCTTCATTAGAGAAGTTCATGCTATAATGGCGCTGCGAAGGAACACTGCGAACATCGTCTTCGCCTTCAGATACAATAGCAGCTAATTCCGTCTTCCAGATGACATAGAGAGCATCTCCTGCAAACTTGATGACATCACCATCCCATCGATCAACAATATTCAACATGTTGGTGAAGTAATCGTTGATATGGTTTTTGAGATCTTCAACTTTTAACCTTAAAGACAGTGCCGTGAATCCCGAGATATCTACAAACAAAAGTGCTCCATGGAATCGCTGGAGGGAAGGACGTGGTGCTTCGGATTGGTTCAGATCGATAGGAGAGACTCCATCCTGAACACCTAGATACTGATATGCTAACTGGCAGAGGATTTGATGTCGTAATAATCGTGGAGTATGCCGCCCAAAAGTGACGAACTGTGACTTGAAAGCTTGGGATGAGGGCATAGGAAAGAACAAAAACTAACACGTCACTTAAATGATTATTCAGATCTGAAGAGACAGATCGAAGACAGATGGAGAGGGGAGGGGGCAAGGGAGACAAGCTATCTAAAGAGCATGAAGAGCATGAGGGAAGACATAGGGCGAAGACATCAACTAGTCTACTCTAATAGTTCAGCTTCTTCTGCTGTTGTTGTGTTTGCAAGTCCGCGGCGTGAGGAATGGAGAGGACGAGTAACTGAATGAAAAGCGCTGTCCGGTGCGTTTCACACGCGGAGAACAACCGCCAGGATTTTGCCGTCTTTTACCAGATTATACCAGCTTTTACCCTGCTCGTGTTTCAAAAAATTGAAAGACGTTATGATGGTCTCTGGGTTTCTCGTTACTTACCCCACAAGCTCGGATTTTGATGCTTAACAATCGATAAGATCTTCGACTAGTGACTTCTTGCAAATGCAATCTGCTCTTTATTGTCTATTATTAAGTAACTAAAATAGGATAAACTCATACGAAGCAGTATGTCAAGCAGTATTATTAGATCTGGCTTAATTCTCCTTATTTGGGCTATATCTCAATCTACGCAAAATACCAATCTACGCAAAGTATTGATTTATTTCTTGTCTGCGGAGGGCACATGAAGGTTATCCAGGAAGAAACGATGAGAATTGAGCTCGAAGAAAGTCTCCTTTGGTGCATCGTAGCCTGTAATAACATAGAACATGCCCAAAGAGTTGATGATCCACATGCTCGCAGGCTTGCCGCCTCCAGCACCTGCATCATCCCAAACCTTGACAGGAGTGAATTTGCTTGGAGCACACCACACAGCAGGCACACAACGCATGACCTTGACATCAGGAGCATCAGGGGTAGTAGTAATGTACATGCCCAATGCTATGAAATTGTCAGGAGCGACAGGTTGCCAAGCAAACAAGGACTTTGCGCCTCTGGCAAAGTGCCACACTTGTCTAAATTTCAGTGGGTAAGGACACATTTGAGCAATCACTGCTTGAATCACTTTCTGGCGGCGCATGCGGATAGTAGCATTGTCAGTAAACTCAATCAGCTGATAGCGTTGAGCTTGACGTTGCTTGTTCGGCGGCTGAAAGCCTTTGCAAGCATACAAACCTAAGCAAACGCGCTCCTATATATACACCAGCATGTTTGAGTTAGCTGTATTCAAAGTAAATACAAATTGTACTCGGATTACCTTGTTGCTATGCAGCATGGAAGTTTGCAATGAAGGGAGCCAAACAGAGACTTGAGCATGAGATTGAGTGTCTTGACTGTTCCACACCGCGGTGAAGCTGGGAATGGCCTTAGTCTGCAAACCATCCAAAGCGTGAGTAACTAGTTCCCCACAGAGAAATAAGCCAGATAACAACTCACCTTGACTTTGAAGCTAAGCAACAGCTCTTCAGTGATAACCACGCTTTCATCAGGACCCGCAGGCTGATAATTGAAACAGATTGAATTCATCAGTACAAAAAGAGAACAAGCCAGAGCATAAATAACATCACCTTGTTGAGTTCAACCAATTCCGGGATAGGTTTGGGTGGCACAGACTCGAAATTGCTTTCTCCAACAGTGCCCACAGTGCGGCTTTCTTGTTCATCGTCTGCGCTTTGGAAGACTCTCTTGAAATCATCGTAAGAAATTAATCCCTGGAATAAATACACCCCACGATAAGCTTGAATCTCGACAAATAATAGACACACAAGAGCTGATTACCTCCGTCTGGACCGCCACCTTCCTGACAAGATCATAGATCTGTGGAGGGGTGAAAGTAATGCCCAAGAACTCCATGCCTCCATATATCTCAGAACAAGTTAACAATCCACTATGAGAGGAGTTGAAAGCGCGGAACGCGTCAAAGACAAGCATTCCCTTTTCTGCCAATCCTGCTTGTACACGGTTAACAATGGCCTTGAATTCCATGAATTCAAACTCTGTGCGTGTGTTGAAAACGGTCATGATGGGTGTAGCACCATCTAGAGCCACTTGGCGGCGTCTGCGGCACGCGCGGATATCATGCCACCACTTCTCTCGTTGCTCGCAAGGATCAAGTTCCAAGATACGCAAGAGCACAGTGATCGCTGATGTATTGTAATACGAATCACTATTAACAAAGCGGAAACCGTTGACCATTGAGCTATGCTGAGCGAAATTAGCTCTTTGGAATTTGTAGGTGCTGTCCAGAAGCGTAACATCATAGTCTCCCATTACCCACATTGCTCCCGAGGTTGGCTGAGTCAAAGTGCGATTGGAAGCCTCCGATGCGATGAGAGGACGACCCGTCCTTCCATGGATCACAGCGCGCAGGTGCTCAGCTTCCAACAAAGACAACAGAACATAGAACTTTCCATCCTGCTTTTTGAACTGAGAAGACAGATCTCTCACCATCTCGCGGAAAACACCCAAAGTAAAGCCGCCTTTACTCTGGATCAAATCAACATAACGACTGTGGAATGCTTCAGGATCCAAGCCACTCATGCCCATGACGTCAACCACCTAG
Source organism: Ochromonas danica (assembly GCA_015146655.1). Taxonomy (NCBI): domain Eukaryota; class Chrysophyceae; order Chromulinales; family Chromulinaceae; genus Ochromonas; species Ochromonas danica. The sequence goes on from VKHL01000005.1 coordinate 385,341, forward strand.
ATACAAAGTCGTAGCCATTTAGTTTATTTCTCACATTATCAATAATAATGGACAAACTTACTCTGCTGATATCCTCCAATGTCAACTTGCCATCTTCATCAACATCAAACATGTTGAAGCATCGGAGCAACAACGCCTCTTGAGCAGGAGTAAATTGACCATTATTCACAGCAGAGACGACTCCTTGCATGGCATTAGGAGGGATAATTTCTTTCATGCTGGGCTCGTATTCAAAAAGGATAATAACATTCTTCAATCTTCGATAAGTGCGATTCATCGTCCAAGCCATGTGGTAGTGATTGCGACTGACAAACAAGAACTCTGGGAAGTGCAAAGTTTCGTTACTCTTGGAATAGTTCTGGAAAACGGAGAATTGCGAAAGAGGATAGAAGCCTGTGTGCGACTTGAGTGGATACTTGGCCAACTCTTCGATTGGCCAAGGTACTGGATCTTCATCATCACGAACAAACTTCTTATTGACGAACTCTTCCTCTTCCAACTCATCGACCTTCTCTTCTTCCTTCTCCTTTTCTTTCTCTTGCTCCTGTTCTTGCTCTTGTTCCTGCGCATACAATGAAAAGATGAATAATCTCTCAATGGGTTTCGAACTTACTGATAACATACCTGCTCTTGCTCCTGCACTTGCTCGCGATTGAAGGCTTGTTCCTCAGCGGTTTCCGATCTTTCAACAACAATCTGAACGCCCGCAGCTGCTGCAGCTTGAGCTTTCAAGAGGTCACTCTTCATCTCTTCTTCCTGAATGAGCGTTTGAATGTAGATGGCGGTCTTGCGATCCAGCTCGAGTGCGAGAATATCACTGGAAAATGAATCAACAATTAACAATGTCTTTTTGAACCAGATGATGTTCATACTTACCCGTGACGTTCGATCATTTTCGCGATTTTCTCGCTGTACTTGATAACCTTGGGGATGGAATTCTCAATCTCAAAATCAATGCGCTCTCTGAATACCTGTAGGGCACGGTTGAGCACAGGAGGGCATTTCTCCACACTATCAATGTGGCGGTAATCGCCAACCAAAGCAGCAAAGCATCGTTTGCGCCAGATATTCGATACATTTTGCTCACAAAGAAGGTTGTATTGGACACTATCCACACGCATGCTATTGATCACTAGCCAGCAAATGACATCATCGAAAAACTGGGGCACATTCTCGATGTTTCCAGCAACAATATTGCCAGCTTTGCCTGTGATTCCCATCGAAACTTGCTTGGCAATTAAATCCGCTATTTCGGGAACAATTATCAAGGTGATAGTTTGTCCTTTTCCAATGCCACGCATACGGAAAGCGCCCTGGGCATAATCACGGAAGGTCATATCCTTGCCAAGAGTTAAGGCAGCATTGGCATCTACTGCCTGCTTGATATCCATGCCTGTCGTGTGGACCTATTAAATGCAAGCGATGACATTGAGTCTGAAATACGGTGTCAATTGAAAACTCTATACTCACTTGATCGTAGAAGCTAAACCGTTCCGCAGGGGTCAGACCACAATCAGCCATCTTGATGACCTTACGTCCCTTGCGTAACATCACCATTTGACGGTCTTCCTCGTCTAAAAAGACAACACCCTTCATTTCAGGCAAACCTGCTTGCAGCAAGTATTCAGCCACGGCTTTGTTGCTAAGTCCAGTCACTAACGCTCCAGTGTCAATCAGGGAATTGAAAGGAGGACTCGCCTGAAATAGCATAAGGGAAACAAAGTGATAAGGATAACACGGGTAAAATACCAGAACAAAACGTACCGTGGCGATGATATCCAAAATCTTGAGAGCGTTCCATCCAGCAGGAATCTTTAACGTGCGCATTACCTTTGTGGAGGATAAATAATGCACCACTCTTCCGTCCGATCCACGCTCGTAGTGACAGGTTCCCAACTCGAGCGGCAAAATGTCACTGGGTGTTCCAGAGAAGCCGATTTTCTTTCCGAATAACATATCACCACCAAGTTCTTGCCCACAAGCAGAGAGTTTCAGCCCTTGATAAGCCAATACCTCAGGGAAAATCAACTCGTTGAGGTAGTACATAACAACATGAGGCAGCTTGTACAGAAGAGGGTAGAGAACTCTAAACTGTTCTTGATCTCTCAGATCAATCAATTGTAGTGGCCAGATAAGTTCGTCATCAATGTCAAATATCTGTCCAAATAATCCTTTCACCAAAGGCTGCTTTGTACTTTTGGTGGACACAGTCACCACCTTGGATGACATTTCTTCCTCAACAATAGGACTTCCTCCAGGAGCAGCCTTCTTTTTGTTTTTGGGCTTCTTCTTGCTGCCACGAATGGCTTTGCCAGTCAACAGCACCCAGTGCTCAAACTTCTGGTAAGATGGGCGTTCTTTATATGGACCACTTTCATCTTCTAATGTCTCACGCAGAAATCGAAGCATGAGGAAGAAGTCTTTCTTTCTCAACCCTTCGTAACGATAAGCCAAGACTGTAAGGCCAATCACGATATCTGGGTGAGCGAATTCAGACGCTCTACTTGGGACATCTTTAGCAATGAATGGCACAGCGACAAGTTTTCGACTCACTGGCACCTTCACTCCATTTTCTTCAAGAAGACGCAAGTCATCAGGCTGAAGGAGACCAAAATGGACACGATTGATTTTTTGAAGGATAAATGGTAAATAGGAAGTCAGCCAGTCATGGCCCAAGTTGAGCATCTTGATATGCTCGTCATGGAGCTCTCTCTTCATCTTGTCCAGAATAATAGGGTTAGACTTGTGACCACGAGCGAGAAATTCTAGAATTTCTGCATCTTGAATTGTTGGAACCTTTCTAGCTCGCAGCCACAACAACAACCATTTCGCCAAAACATCTCGCATCTTTGCACTGATGATACATCATAAAATCGATTATTAAGACATCAGTGGAAAAAATACGAGTGGACTTACTGATAAAACTCTTTCGACAGCAAGACAAAATGTGGCGACTGCTGCAGAAGGAACTTGTCGAAGCCTTGTCTAACCACTTCCTTGAGTTCTCCCAAGATCTCCACTACAAAACACAACGAAACCACCACCATTACGACGAGTGCTTTTATTGAAAAGCATAGGACACTAACCTGCGGTTCTGGAGTCGGCGATATCAGCAACTATAGGCATATCACAGACGCTGAAGATCGCGTCCAGCAAGTGGCTCGGTAAAGACCAGCGCAAACCGTTTCCTGCACGGGAGCGAGTAAAGTCCAGTGGCTCTTTGGCCCCAAGAGGCCAGTTCAGCTCGCTCTTTAAAGGATGCAGAATGATATCAACTTCATCCATAATCTCAACACTATCTCTGAGTATGTTGAAGATCTTCTCACAAATAGTAAGCTGCCCTCTAGCAGCAAGAATCTCATCTGGCGACATCTCTCCCGCGGACATGCCCACGTGAGAACCCAAGCCAAGGAGGCTACGTACTTTTGATAAACTGAAGAAAGACTCAATTGCCTTCTTTTCTCTCTTCTCCAGCGCTAAACTTTGCTGCCTACCCAGATTGTGACAGAGTTCTAAGAACTTGAGCATGTATGACTTTACTGATGATGGTGTGGTCACAATAATAGCGCGCGTAAATCTTGCAATCTCCAATTTCGCCAAGAGTTGTGGGGTGACTTGTTGGTAACGATCGAAAGAGAAGGTGAAGATAGTCTTCTTCACACAAGAACCGAAGCGTTCTCTCAAAACGCCAGCAGAAAACTCCAACAGGGCAGGAGGAACAACTTCCACCACAAGAGATTTGGCATTCGCCAACATGAGCGCGAGCAAAGGACCGACTACTGTGGTCTTGCCAGCACCCATGATCATCTGCTTGCAAACTGATCTGGACTCTCCCATAGCATTCAATAAGTCTCTCAACAACTCCACTTGAGAGGAGCGCAGCAGCAGACCGTGAGCAAACTCGAACAGGAGGAATCTGGGATCAAACTCAAACAATCCTCCACCAAGCTCGTGACAATAAAAGCGCTTCATTGCGATATTGGCAGCCAGCAGCTCACCAGTCAGAATCAACTCCTGGGTATATCTCAACCGATCGGTTTCGGTGATGTTGGGAAGTCGCAGCTGTTCGATGACACGCAGGATGTTGCGTGTCTGCTGCAATGCAAGAATCGTCTGGCTGATACGGCAATAGGTCATCATTACCAAGGCCATGCAAACCAGTATTCCGTTCGCAACTTCAGCCTCTAAGAAAGGATTGCATCGTTGCAGATCAGCAGCATAATCCACGGAAGCCACGCTTTGCGCAAGGAAGTCGACATCCTGTTACAAACAATAACCAGAGTTATAAACGGTTCCAAAGTTCCACAAACAGCATCTATCACTTACCAAATACGTTTCCACACCGACGGCTTGCAGCAAAGAATAACCCTTGGCCAGAAGATTATTGTCAAATAAAGAATGGCGACCATTGCAGAAGCCGAGAAGTTCAGGGACGGCTTGTGCAAGGAAAGTGGAATCTTTTGATTTGATTTCTTCCAATGCACCGAGAATCCCTCTGAACTCGTTGAAAAGTGAAAGCAACAAGTCATTAGAAAGAGCGCCTCCATTTTCCGGGATGACGCGAAGCATAGCCATTTGAGCATTCTTCTCATCAGTCGCAAAGTCTTCCATATCTTTCTCCAATCGAGAGACAGACGTACGAGCAATATGCGATTGAGCGGAAGGATGCTTCATAATTCTCAACTTGTCCTTTTGTAGTAATTGAGCTGCTGACTGGCCAATAGGCGACGGGATGAATTTAACAAAAGGCTTCAATGCATTCGTGGAAAGTGGCGCTTGAGAGAGTTCGGCTATCGTTGAATTGTCGTAGAAGGCCAAGAAAGATTGTAACTGCGTAGGAATGAGAGACCTCGAGATCACTCGCTTCTCGCAGTTGAAGTCGATTACACGAGGCGTGAACCACACTCTGGTTTGAGGTGTATCAGCAACTGATCGCAAGGCCGGTGATGCCACAATAACATTGGGCGGCTTGTAGAAAGGGGGTATGGTAGGATAGATTCTTGTGTGATTAAGCTCCTTCATATTACTCTTGATGGTCGTTGCAACAGTCTTGATGTGGCTCTGGAAAATATCCAAACCAGACAAGGTTGGAAGCTTTAGTTTGCGCTTATCTTCAAACTGAGGTAATTTGGCACAGATCTCTTCATGTGTTTCCATGATGTGCAAAATAACTCTTTGCAAACCAGTGATATAAGACTCGGGAAGAGCTCGCAGGAGAAGTGTGGCCACTGATCTGGGCTTATCTGCGTCAGGGATGATCTGCATATTAAGAGTGTTGGTATAAAGCTCATAGATGACGAAGAACCCCAAATTCTTCTCCTTAGCAAACAGCTGATGCAAAAACGTAATGCAATCTGGACCTGAGCATGGCTCAAGTTTCGTATACTTTGGAAAGGACAATTTCTGAATGAGATTCTTAAAGGTTGGCTTATCCACATCTAGTAAATCCAAGTCGATGCGTTCCTTCATATATGGTTCTGGGGCAATTAAAGGGGCATAAAGAGGAGAAAAGTTCTTCACTGTTAATCTGGAAAGAGATGTTTGGAAGGCGGCGTCGAATGCAACACGAATGATGCGTTCTCTATTGGTAAAGACGGCATCACGTATGGGGCTATCAGAGGCAACTTTGGAGATGATGAATGCCTCTTCGTCAATTTTGAGTCTGCAGTGGGAAGACACTCCAGAATACTGTGAGATGTAGTTGTAGTAATCATCTTCGAAGTCCGCTTGGAAAGGCATAACATCCACACATCCATAAGTAATAAAGAAGAGTTTCAATCGGCAAGCGAAAAAGTCTGCAGGAACAATATCCTTTAAAGTCCACACCAACTCATATACTTGCTTTTCTTGTGGAGTTAATGGACGATCGCAGACACAGCTTTCGATCAAACGATAAGCTTCTTTATAGTTCTGAGTAATCATGAACAAGACCAAAAGGTAGAACGTCGAAGCAACGGACTTCGACTGCAGATGAGAGCCAGATGAGTGAAGATGATAAACAAAGTAAGTGTTTTCTCCGCAATTCTTCACCCAATCTTCGTCATTCAATGCAAACATGAGCTTGAAAGAGTGAACTTCATTCTTCACTTTAATTTGGCGGGGCTTAGCAGTAGCTGTCATCAACAACAAACATTCACCATCATGGTTACGCAACAGCACCGAGTTAGTCAAGTCGTTTAATAGTCTTCTGATCATATAGACGCCAGAAATATCCGCAATGAAGTATCCCTTATGTTCCAGACAATAGTAGCGGCATTGGCTGTTGGGCATTTCTTTCCTTTCAAATGTCAGTCTTAATCGAGGAAGTTCAATTATATCCACGTTACCCGTTGACTGCTTGTTTACGACTTTACTCCAAAGCAGTACATGGGATATGGGTTCCAAGCGCAAGACAAGCTTCAGCAAAGAATGGACCGTATGGCGAAGTCGACTTCCAACAGTCTCTTTAAAAGTTCGAGTGGCGTCGACCAATGCATTGGTGACACCATAATGTTCTCGATCATAATTGGCCAATACAGCCATAGGATTCAGCAGCTGCAAGACATCAACTGAACTCTCAATGCTCTCACCACTTTCGCTCTCCACCAAGAGATGACGATGGACAGTTCCAAATCCATCGCTGAATCCAAACCCTGTTGAATCCAGTCTACCCCCTTTGCGAATGCTGATTCGGATGATTGAAGGAGGGAAATAATAGTCTCCTCCTTTCAGCATATAGCCAGCAATTGTATCATCAAAATTCTGCCAGAACTCATATGAATCAAGAAGGGTAGAAGGAACAGTTCCATACATCAATCTCTTTGGAAGAAACATCTGCGCGTTATCAACCTCCTCCTCAATGTACTTCAGAATGACCAAGGAAGGAGCAGGAGCGTATGTCACAGTAGGGTTTCCACAGCATTCGTTCATAGAATTCGCAATGTTGAGAGCATGGAATTCCAAAGTGTGCATCGAAAGAGCGCAGGACGAGGAGAAAATTTGTGTGCGATACCATCTTCTTCCATATTCAATAACATTGTAGACATGGAAAACACGCGGATACTTGTAAACAACGATTTCTTTCAATGTCCAGCTGGTAATAGCACCATTCTCTCCCGTCGTCGAAGCAATTCCGAAGAGACTTACAATGTTTTCTGATGCCGCATCGCTTGGACCGATGAAAAACTCAAGACTCTTGAAGATTCTCTCACGCCAAGGCTCAAATATCTCCTTAACCCACGGTGGTGCGGAATCGGCATAACCACGCGCGGTGCTAATCTTCGGCTGTCGTTCATCCGCATCCCATAACTGGACATCATATCCGCGACCGACAAGACGCAGCCATTTTCTACGTACAGTATGCTTGACCTCGGCACATTGGATGATGTCATCCTTGGTGACATATTGGAAAACTTGTACGAAGTCCGCATCATCTTGAATAGCTGGCTCGAGAGGTTGCGTAGTGTGACGCTTGATAGTAAACTCTCCTAGTTGTACATTAATTTCAGTGTTAACCATTAAGGTTGTCGTCTCTCGCATCCAAGCCTCGAAGTTCACCTTCGCCTCCGCACTCAGCTTCGAGCTCACAGAATTGGCGTCAAACTCGTTCGATGGAACAAACTTTCCTTTGAAGTTCATACCCGAATGCTCAATCGAGATCCATGTTCTGTTCAGGCGTGGTTGACTACCATCTTCGATAGGAAGACTCCCCTTCTTCTTCTCTCCCTCTTCAATCATCTGAACAATACCATCCAACACCATGTTGCAATCCGAAGGATTTGATAGCAGCCAATCCAATATTTTGTTGCGATTAAGTTGAAACATATCAAACAATTCAACCTGTGCAATTCGCAGATCATTCTTTTGGGGCTCATCCTCTTTCTTTCTTGTCGATTTTGAGTTTTCCAAATCCAAATCGAGGTCGTATTTATAGTTGTTGAAAAGGAACACCTGGCAGGACAGCCAAGCAAAGACAACCATGGGATTCAGCTCATTGGCTTGGATATTGCGGAACAGATAAGCCAAATGGGCATGAAGCATGCAAGCGATGGAGATATAACCCTCATCCTTAGCTTTCTTGATCCATCTGGTTAAGATCTTCAGCACTTGATCGTTTAAGATAGCTCGAAGCGAGCGCTGGCATTCCAGTGCTGCACTCATCATCTCATCTGTACAATCTAAGCCTCTCACCTCGGCCTCGAAGTAAGCACCGCTAAGTTTCTGCATGGACTTCTCCGCTGCCAACCGCTGCTTCTTCGCTTCACGATTCTTTCCCAAGAAGAATATAAAGCTTTCCACCTTCACAACCAATCGAATGACATAAAGAATACTCTCGCTCAATTCACTGTACTTTCCGGTGTCCATATCAATAACCTTTTCAAGTATCGACTGGATGGAATTTAGAACAAGTTTTGGCGACATGATGAGCTCATTGAAAAGAAGACCAACAGGCGTGCAAAGATGCTCGCGTCCAAGACTCGGAATTTGGTCAGGAATGGTTTTCTCAGCACTATCCTGCCACTGGGCAGGCTCGAAAAGGGCGGCATCCAAGACTTCTTGTATCTTCGGATTTCGTAGGGCCTTCAATCGATTCTCATTGGAGAAGAAGTTCAACAGCAAAGGAATGCGCAGATAAGGAGCAGTCAAGTATTGAAGCATCAACTCGCAGTCCTTCGCTCCTAACGTGCCGTCGAAGTCTGGCAGGGTCTTGACATGGAGAATGTCGTCTTCTGTTTCCACTCTCTCACCAAGCAAAATGCTGGGGTTAGCTTGCGAAGGAGTCGCACGAGGAGTACGGCCCTTCAAGCCCAGGTAGCGAAGGATTCTTGTCATGAACCCACGCTTGGGCTGAATGGTCTGAGATGCGGGCACAGCTTCCTCAGCAGGGGTAGGAGGCTGAATGCAGTCCAGAGTCTTGTTGAAGCCCTTTACAACATAAGATTCGCCTTCCCATGACCAGGAAAGAGCAGCTTCTTCAGGAGACCATGGTTTCAACTCTGGGAGCTGTTCACAAGTTGGTACCATCACTAGCTTGAACATGAAGACTAAGTCGCGGAAGAAGCCTATTTCAGGGTAATGGTCGAGCAACAACATATTCGTTCCAGTGATGAACTGCTTCTCGAATCCACGAACGAACCCCATCTGCAAACATAGCTGATCAACATATCGTTTATCAGCTGATGAGCAATCAGAGCTTTCATGGAATTTGAACATCATATTGGACTTTGGAATGACGCTTTCCAGCTGATGGAAGTAATCCAACACCTGAGTTCTCGCTGCGACACTTTCGGGCTTGACAAACTTCAGATATTCACTCTCTTCTTTGAATCCGCCTAAACTGAACCCAAAAGGCTTCACGGGTCCCTTGGCGAGTCCTGAATAATGTAGTGATGACTGAGCTGGAATATCGCAAGCTGTCTTTCTCATTGCTGCATCACAAATTGTGGCCATAGAGGCAAAGACTAACATACGGGTAGCATCTCCAGATCTAGTCATTTTCACTGACAAAGAGGCGGTAGCAAAGTGTCTACAGAGCATATTCAACAGTCTCAAAGTATCAGCTTGTGTTTCGTAGCGCATTGGCTGTGCATGCCAAAAGCAACGAGTGTCTCGATCTGGATGCGTAATAGGAAGGGGCAATGGAATCACGCGGATGAAGAGATGCTCAATCAAGCACAGTCTTAGTGTGTAAGAGTTGCGAATCAAAGCACGCTGATTGGATAGCAGGACGCACAAGTTGAGACAGTGTCTCATAGCTTTGGTCATCTCCAGAAAGTGAGAGACCTTGTCTGGAACTAAAGTCATCTCAACAGGACGGAGAATAGGAGGAGGTTGAGAAGCTCCTGCTAACTTCTCTACCGAGAAATCTCTCCTAAAGCGTCCGAAGTAATCCAATTCAAGAGCATCAGGAAAATGCTCTTCCGTTCCCATCTCATAGCAAGGCATGACGACTGCGTTCTCATCGCTGCTTCGAATTCTAGCATCTGCAGTATTAGCCATCGCTAGAGCACTTGACACCACTTGTAAGTCTGTGTCATGGTTCTCAATGGCAAAATAGCCCATGCTGGTGCTAAAATCTCGTAAAGCTAACTGAAGGATCTTCTTTTCTCCGGTGGAGATCACAGGTTGAACAAACATATCATTAACTGCAATCTTGAACATATTCAATTTGACAATAATGGAGAAATATGACGCTTCCTTAGCTGACAGGTTCTCATTTTTGGCGATGACACGCCCACATTCTAAAATAGCATGTATCATACTAGCATCGCCATTGCTCGGGACGGGACAGAAGTCATCCTGATGAGATAGATCTTGCAGCTCTGCTTGGGCAGCAGATAGGGCATGCATATCGGTAAGAAAAGGAATCACTCGCTCATAAAAGAACTTCGCATCCGTCTTCACATTACACAAAGCAGACCGATAGAACAGGAACCTAATAATATGAAAATCAATCAACATGAGCAAATCGGAAACTAAACAGAACTCGGTCGCAACTTACCAGAAACCGCTATTTTGGATTCTATCGTCGGAGATATTGTGGAAGGTAACTGATAATTTACGACGAATCTCGCCAGTAGTAGGATCAACACTTGGAGGATGGTAATCCAGACCACTATTGGCAATGTTGCGACTATTCACAAGGGTTAAACTATAATTATTATTAGTCTCTTCCTTGTCTTTGGTAATGAGACAAAGGACGCAATGCTCGAAGTCTTGCTCATCCACCCAAAAAGCAGGAAGTAAAAGGTATTCCCTCACTCTCAGAGTGCGCACACGAACCATGAAGGAGACAAGAAAGGTATAAAAGCGCACAGAATCGTCAGATTTAGGAGGAAGAGTCCGACAAACATCTTGAGCATCTTTCAGAGCGCCCATATATTTCTGAAAAACAATTCGTTGAGGCTCAGATCTCAACTCATTGGATGAATCTACCATCTTGGAAGCTGAAATAACGCAATCCAAAGCAGAACGCACCCTTTCCATGGCTGGTTGTTTGTGAATGACTGCAGGATCAGAAAATGTGTAGGGTTCAGTGAAGAGATCAAGAAAAGGTTGCATTGTCCAGCTAGCCACAAGTTCCATGGAATTTGCCGACTTATTGAACACGTATCTACTTCCAGTCAAACCTGCTCTCCTGCATAATTGAGGAAGCTCTTCAGTTGGTTCCGCCACTGATCTTGGCATGCTGGGTGTGTTCGACTTGATCGAGAGATCATATGATGTGTCGATAACATCATTTTGGTGTTGGGAGCTACCCGAGGCAACCCCACCAGATACTGATACCATAGTGGATGATGAGACGGCGATGCTCTTGGCGGTAGTAGAACTATTGGAACTGATATTCGCAGAAGCCACAGGAGCCGCAGCGGATGTGGAATCTTGAATCACTTCCACATAATTTGAAGGGATATAGCCCGCCTTGGCAGGACCAGAAATCGTTGATGCGTACCACCACTCTTGATTGGTGGTGTCTTTCACAAGTAAAGTGTCGCCAACAGCAATGGTCAGCTCTGTTGGACCACCCGCCACTCTGGCATACTTGACGCGGACTAGAGTAGCTTTCGTTTTTGGATCGCTCGCAGTACTCTTCGGAGCATCAACAACTTTCGTGCTGGCAGCAGGCTCAGTCGCAACTCTTACAGATTGCGGTCTGCTAGGCTTCTCAGGTACCACTGCATGGTGCTCGGCTTTAGCTACAGTCGCAGCGAAGGGAGGCAAAGAATTGGCTGCAGCCTTCGTCTCTACGGTAGCTACGTTAGGCTGTGTTATGCCCGCTGGCGACAATGCGGAGGTTGACGAAGGGGTGGCCAAGGGAAGATTCGCAAAAGGATCATCCAGCAGAGAGGTTGAAGTGCGAGTCGTTGGTATTGCATCCAAACTTAGTAGATCGGAAGATCCAGCTGGCCCTGTCAAACCACTCGTTGTGCTCGTGCCAGAAACAAGGCCAACAGCCGGGGTTGCAAACGAAGATGTGGTCGAGAGAGAGATGGGCCTATTACCAGCGGCAGTGGCACCAAGCATTGAAGGCTGAAATGCTGCACTGATCGAGCTTGCAACAGGCGCTGTTGACGTGGCTGGAGCAGCAACAAGGCCCTGAAACGGATCCGCTGGGAGGAATTCCACGTAATCAGTGGGGAAGGCTCCTTTCGCGCCTTTGGACCAGCCACCCGCAGGGCCTTTTAAAACCACATCAAAGATTTCTCCTCTTTTTAGAGGCATTTCGTTTTTGCCGGTGCCAGCGAAGTCAAAAAGAGCCTTTGCTTTCACCACCGCAGAGCTTTGCTGTACAGGCGCTGCAGGCGGAGGAATGACTGCAGCAGGCTTGGCTTCCACTGGAAGAAGCTCGATGTAATCACTTGGAAAATAGCCAAGTTTGCCTAAAAATTAGTGAGTGAGAGGGTTGTCGCTCTAATGGGAGAGTAGGCCCACCTGTTGCGGTCTCCTTGCCCTTGGACCAGCTGCCTTTTCCTCCATAATTCACAACGGTGATGACCTCACCCGCTTTTAGACTAATCTGATTGGGAGCTAAGGACGCGTAATCAAACAAGACCTTAGCCTTTTGCCCAACTTCATCACTTTTCAACATGATGTTGAGTTGAGATTGTTTCCACTACAGCTCTGCACAGCAACTGGCCCTGGGAACCCAGATCTCCAAACAGACAAGATCTACAACTCTAGCCAAGATTCTCTAACGGACCGCGCAGGCCCAACGGACTTCTAGTGCGACGTCATCCCCTTCTCTTTTGGCGATGGCCGTATGGGTGCTGGGATGAATATGAACAGACGAAAGCAACCTATCTAGCTATTGAAAATGAGAGCTATTAATACCTTGTTTTGGGTGGGGTTGTTTATTGTAATTGATTTCGTGGGGGCCTGGCACTTCTTAGCCAAGCCCAAGCTGATTTTCCTAACTTCTGCTATGCTTGCTCAGCATTGGAAAGGAAAAGGTCAAGCTCAACCTTCAACCTCCCTGTCTAATTCTAAACTGGGAGGAAAGAAAATGAATCGGTCATTTTCTTTGAAGTATTTCTCCAATGGCTCTATGGAGAAAGAGAGTGGTGGGTTCCCTACTGCTGTCTCCATCTCTCCTGCCCCTGCCCCTGCCCCTGCCCCTTCCACAACCAGATATGAGATGAAGTTATTAAGTTCTCCCAGGACAGGGTATTTCGCTTCTTCGTCGAACGAAGTGGCGGAAGGAGAAGAGAAGGCAAAGAGGAGAGAGCTGAAAAGCAAGTTGTTCTCCTTGAGCGCCACTTGTGACCGCGGCTTCTCCGCCAAACCTGTCGACCGCCAACAGATCGAGACCTTGGTCGATCAACTCAAAGCTCTGAGCCCAGAGAAGAACCCTACTAGAAACTTGTACCCTTTCACTCAAAGTCCTTTAGAGAAAGCTCCTCTGGAGGGGGCATGGCGTATGATTTACACTTCCGCCGCAGACATCGTGAAACTCGCGGCAAATCCTCTAGCACAGGTCGAAGCAGTCCATCAACTCCTCTATCGAGATGGTTCCTCTGTCAATGCGATCAATTTAACACCTCGTTTAGAGCGCATGTTACCCGACAGGCTGGTTGGTCAAGGCACAGTCTTCCGCTTGAAAGTCTTTAGCAAAGCAATCGCGAGAAATGAATCCAGAATTGGCCTTTCTTTTCGCAAAGTTGAGCTAAAGCCTCTTTCCCTGTTAAGTCGAAATGTGGCCGATGTTCTTCCTCCTTTGCGAGCGTCCATACCACAAACCGCTCTCTTTGGAGCAGATCGCGAAGAGCTGGGCTTGTTGTATGAGAAGAACACGCCCGCGTATTTTGACGTCCTCTACCTCGACGACGACTGCCTTATTATTCAGCAAAATAACCCTGGGGGCCTCTTTATTGGCATTCGCACCAGCGAGCCTTTAGATTCCTTCCTGTGATGAAATCCATTTTTGTTCGTTTTCTGTCCCCGTATTCTGGTATTATTATCCCCGCTGTCTCGGACCTTGTCTTGCCCGGGTTGTCACTGGCACAAGTAGAAGAGAGTCGTTTTGCGATGCTCAGATGTTGTTAAGATTTGTAGAGCAAGTCATAAAACATTACTATTCTCTCAGCTAACCTATTCAATTCAGAAACTTATCATCTAACTCTATTAGCCTTACTGCATCTTGCGCACCTTAGTTATCACCAAGAATAACAGACTGAGCGATAATCTTCAAAGCAGCCCAGAATCCTTCCAATCGAAAAGCTGTGATCACTCCCGCCAGCTGGCAAAGAGTGACTCCACAAAGAGTAACATCTTGTCCAGTGAGCGACAGACCAGGAATCTTGGTGATAGGGTCCAAATTCTCCCTCAAGGACTCATCACAAAATCTCTGAGGCGCAACATCCAGACCCACAGCACCACCTTTAGGAGATCGCAGGTAGTACTGAATGGATAGAGGAGTGGAGATGTCACAGACAGTGACGTAAGGAGCTGCTTTGGGATAATAGCGCAAGAAAATGCTCAGAGCTCGCTTCTTCCACATTTCTTTTAGCTGCTCATAACCAGCCAGGCGATCACAACTATTAGAAACAGCGAACTCTTCATCAGCTTTATCAACTTGAGTTGGCAAAAACTGTTTGAACCAATCAAACTCCGCCATGATAAGCATCTGGCAAGTGACCTTATCCGCCTCTCCGAAAGAACTGTCTTTAAGAGAGGGGAAAGTAATGAACGCTGGGACTTGAGTCTCAGGACCAAGCGGGTCTTCAAAATACTTATCCATGGGACCAAAGAGGTCACCAGAGGCATCTACAGGAATGTGCCAAGAGTTCGCTTTGGTGGCGCCAATGACATCAGGGGAACAAGAGACGCCAATATTTGCCATGACAAAGCCACTAGACTGCTTCACCTAATATGAGACAATAAGTCAGTCGTAATGCCGATCACAAAGCTAGAGCTGTAAAACTAACTAACCGGTAAAGATCGTGGGACATTAAATCTCTCTGTGACTTCCTTCGCAATCAAGTTGTTCATCGTATTCAAATAGCCAGTGGAAGAAATGACTCCCTTACGGCTCTTGATCTCAACTCCATTTCCCAAACGAACTCCAGTGATTCTATTCAACGAGGAATCAAAGACAATTTGCTGCACATCACTTCGAATCCAAACATGACCTCCATTGCTCTGCGAATCAAACAGACAAGGGAAAATTAGGAAATCTAAAGAGGGATCTATACATAAAATATAGTTTAATGCAACTTACTTCAATAACGGTCACCAATTCTTTGGCCATTTGCGTGGAGCCGCCACGAGGATAGCAGCCGCCTTCCTTGGAGATACCGCGGAAGACAGAAGCCGATAACATGAAAGTAGCGCGATCAGGGCGAGCTCCAGTATCAATCCACATTGAGGAGAGCAAGGAAATCAACTTCTTGTTCTTAATAAACTGTGGCAACAGCTTCTTAGCAGTTGTGCCGGCAGCGGCCATCAGGTTAGCTGGGACGAGCTTCCAGAACAGCTTTTGTAACCACTTGGGTAGAAGCTTCGAGAGCAAGAATACTTTCACAAAGTCTTGGCTATCGTCTGAAACTTTCATGTACTTGTCCAACCCTTCCTTGTCCTCCGGGTACATCTCATAGAGATCCTTGATGTGGGTTTCGTGATATTTCATACGGAAGGGAGGGCTATCAACCGCTTTGGGGTCTTCATTTGGACCAACGAGATAAATCTTATCGATGGTCCCATCCTCTTCGGTCATGAGGTCGAAGGGCACACAGTCCTTGGGCTTCTTGAGACAGGTCAAGGCGAAGATGGGCACGGACCAAGGCACGGTGTAATGCAAACCAGAGTCAAAGTGAAACCCTTTCATCTCAAACATGTGCGACCCACCCCCAACAGTGTCGCTGTGTTGTTCCAAGACGACCACCTTACGTCCCAGACGAGCCAAAATCGCGCCGCAAGACAATCCGCTCATCCCCGACCCTATGATTATATAATCTATATCATCCGGGATAGCAGTGCTCTTTTGGATCTTCTCATGTAGTAATGACCTCTTCTTTCGTATCTCAGGGTCGTTATTCTTCAGACTCAGATCGTGCACGGATTTCTTGAGATAGGTGTAACCCGCAGGAAGAGCTGCAGCTAAAGCGAATGCTACCTTACCAAAAGTAGCTGGATCATTGAGATCTGGAGTGAAAGGGATAGAAGGAAGAAAGCTGGCCATATATCACAGAGACAGGATATTACTGACGGGGAGGGAGATGATCAAGGATGAAGCACAGCAGCAGGATTGCTTGCCATCGACATCGCCTCCAATCTCGAAGTTTCGTGTTTTCGTTTTTCTGAAGTTTCGCAGTTTTGTGGGGCTGTTCTCAGCAGCGCTGTGGGGAGTTGGCAAAGCTCAATCAACAATCAACACCTTGTTGGGTCAAGATGCTGCCGATCACCTTGTTTGTCGCGCTTTTTCTCTTGGCTTGGTCTGCTCAAGCTTCTAAGGACCTTCCAGAGCATGCTCGTGGTGGTACTTATTTCAAAGAATTGCAGAAGAAAGAACAAGGTCTGCAGGGCCGTCGCCCCGCCAAAAGCAGTCCTCTGGTCTGGCAAGCCCCAGTTGACCATTTCGATAAGGCCAACACCAATACTTTCAATCAGAGATATTATGTCAATGACGCCTACTGGAAGAAAGGCAGTGGTCCGGTGTTCTATGAGATCGGCGGAGAGGGAACTCTTTCGGGTCCTCCCGGCGGCTTCATCGAGCAGCTCGCGCAGAACCACTCCGCTCTCTTGATCGCCTTGGAGCATCGATTCTACGGAGAATCCATCCCCAACGGCAATGCTAACACTGAGAACTATCGCTTCTTGTCTGTGGAACAGGCATTGGCTGACTTGGCCTCCTTCACGGACTATTACAAGCAGACCGTGCCTGAGAGCAAGAATGTCCCTTGGGTAGTCTTTGGCGGATCCTATCCTGGTGCGCTCTCTTCTTGGTATCGTGCGGCGTATCCTGATTATTCTATCGGATCTCTCTCCTCCTCTGGTGTTGTCAACTGCATTATCGACTACTACCAATTCGACATGTCCGTTAGTGCTGCCGCTGGAAATCAATGTGCTGATAATATTCGCCGTATTCAGCGCGCTTTTGAGAAGAAGATTGGCACTGGCGCGGATGGCTTTACCTATGCCAAGAATCTCTTCCATTGCGAAGCAGACATCGCCGAGACCGACTTCTACTACATGATTGCCGATGCTTGGTCTATGATGATTCAGTACAGTGCTAAGACTAGTTTCTGCAGCCGTATTGACCTCCCTAAGGATGCTTCCGATGAGCAGGTTATGGAGAACTTCGCCTCTTATACCAATGAGTTCTGGGGTGCTGATTTCTGCGCTGGCGGATTTTACAACACTCAAGCGTTGAAGGATCCTGCTCGATGGGAGGTCAATGCTCGTTCTTGGCGCTATCAAACTTGCAGCCAAGTGTCTTACTTCAATACAGCTCCTCCATCTGGCAGCTTGCGTTCTCAGAAAGTTAGTTTGGACTATCACCTCAAACAGTGTGCTGAGATCTTTGGCGAGAAGATTTTCCCCTCCTCCATCGAGATGAATGCGCGCTTTGGTGGTGCCTTCCCTCGTGCTACTAACGTCTTCTATAGCGACTTCTCCGACGATCCTTGGCAGCGTGCCAGTGTCACGTATCCTGTCAGCGAGGTCCAGCCATACTTCCTGGCTCAATGTGACAACTGTGGACACTGCCTGGACTTCCATGCTGCCTCCCCAAGTGATCCTGCTCCTTTGCAACAGAGCAGAAAAGAGTTTGAGAGATACCTGAACTTGTGGTTGGAAGCTGCTCAAAAGCATTGAAGTTATCAACACAGCCCAAATACCGCCCACTGATCGCAGAGCGCCTTCAGTGTCACTTAGACTACCCACACAAGCAGTCGATTATAAATACTGAAATGTCTTTAAATGCGTACTGTTTGTTATATTCACTGTATTAGCCTTAATCATGCTAATTGCTATTCAGCAACCAAGAAATGGTGTATTTGTATTATCTTTTCAAGTGCCACCTCAGAGAATTAGTCTTTCTTGAAAGATCGACTGTACTTTCGAGTGGGCTTCAATGGAGTGTCTTGCGTCAAGTTTTCTACCTTTTCCAGATGGCTCCAGAACTTGTCCAGCCAGGTAATATAGTGTTGCAAATCGAAGCTGCCACGGAAAAAGTTGCATGAAAGATTGACCTAAAGTATATCCGACAGCCAGGCAACGACAACACAAGGGATATTAAAAATACACGTGACAAGAGAATGCACACGTTTGCGATGTCTTACCTCCAACAAGAAAACTCCCTTAGGTGTAAATGCGACATCCCATCCCACGATTGGCACCTCAGCCATCATCTTGTAGTGAGCCTTAGTCACAATGCTCACCGCCTCTGCCATGTTAGGTACATACTTCCCTGCTACTTGAGGATAAGGCTCATCTAGGTGGCACTGCAAGTTGCTATAATGTGGTAGCCAAGGAGTTTGCATTGCCTCGCTCAACCCCAATCGATACCAATGACTGTTCGTCGTTCCTCCTTTGATCAATCCAGAGGCAATGTCAACATCGAACAGAATTGAAGAATGATCTGTGGCCGCATTCGCACGACCAAGGCGGAGAACAGCAGATTCCGCACGAATGAAGCGCTGCACTTGCTCTTGATCATAGCCATGTTCTGCCCATTGGCTCTGTGGATTGCTTGCATCCAGTTTGACTTCCATATCATTGATCTCGCAATGATCATGACTTAGATTGCGACCTAAGAGTGAGGACTGATCAGAAGCAGCAGATGTGCCAGAGAAACAAGCAGTTTCACCATTCGAATAGCTCACAGTGACGGAGGCTGTGGTATTCACAGATCTTGTTGTTGCCTGCTGTTGTTCTCGTTCCTGTTTAGCCAATAAGTCATCCTCCACCTCTTGTTGAATAGCTGATGCCACTCTCAGACTAAGACCTTTCTTGCGAGGATAATCTTCTGAGAGGGAGTAGGAGGAGGTGGTGATAATGCGCATGGTGGACAATGGAGCATTGCCTGGCAGCAGATCGTTTAGCCAGCCAGCATTCTCCAGCTTCTCTTGGATAATCCAGTCTCCTCCAAAAGCAGCGTTCTTGAAGAAATGAATGCCCATACCCCCTTCGATCAGCTTGTTCTTGCAGACGATTGCTTGGATCTTGTCGAAGTAGGGCGAGACGGGCACGCCAAGTTCCTTTCCCTGCACGAGGAAAGTCCACTTATCTTCCATCTTATACTCTGACGACTTGGTGACGAAGGAGTGGTAGGTCACTAGACGGCAGTTCATTCTCCACAAGGAGAACCAGTCTGTGGGGTGGAGGAGATTCTCCTCGAAATTCTCCGCCACGGCCTCGAGGCAGTCTGAGAAGGACAGAGTCGTCACTCTAGCCTTGTGAATTGCTCCCAACAGACACAAAACAGGGTTGAACAGATAGACAAAGATAAGGGCGACGATTTTGTATTGACAGAAGACACTCAAAGGGATGCCTGTGCCCGGCACGGCGACATTTCTCAGATTATCCAACATATCCTGCTGAAAGCTGGAGGAGCGATAGTGCTTGTGAGACCAGAGCTTGAAAATAAGAGAGAGGGAGAAGACCTGCACCTTGGCATGCAGGTCTGAGGAGAAGCGCGTGCTGTCGGAATACTTGCGCCTGCCTAGCAGAAACTCCGTCAAGCACAGCCAATATTCCACTGTCTGACAGACAATGCGAGTGATGGCATGCATCTTCTTCCTTGCAATCAGAGCAGTAGCAGAAGTGACAAGGGGAAGGAGGAGTGGTTGGGGACGAGAGGAAGAAGAACCTCCTTCTACTATCTATGCCAAACAAGTGTGAGATATTATTGTGAACACTTGGAAGTCCAGAAGTGGGTAACCCACGCACAACAATAATAGCTCACCACTTCTATTGGATGATCTAAATTTTTGTTTGACGAGCAATGCCGGAATGGTAGTTCACATATCAATAGAAGCTGTAATACTGGCAGTAGATTACAACAACAACGACTCCTCACTCTATTAACAGAAAGAAAGACGCGGAAGAAGGGGTTCTAAGTTTCAAACCTCAACTGCAGCACTGTCTGTTTTTCCTCAGGAAGGCAAGGACAATCAAAATGGATTGCACTCAGTACTGTCTGTCATCTCATTTGATTGCATCTCATCTCATCTCATCTCTTAGGAGAGATACAAGCAGTGCTCAGAACATTAATTTATCCTA